>OY723407.1:57803591-58403591 GCA_963210345.1 Inga oerstediana | reverse complement strand
ATTTCAGAAGTGGGGTCTGCTCTTGTGGTGATTATTGGTGATGATAGAGTCTGTATTCATACTAATTTTGCGAACTGAATTCTTTTTGGCAGCTAGTGAATTCTGTTTCTTTATCTTTTGAGACAGGTAAAATTTCCGCTTCTTATATTCTGATTTAATCGTAAGTCTCATGCCAGAATTGAGTTTCAAATTTCAATTGTAAGTGATTTAATTGATTTAAAGGTCTTCACTGAGTTATTGAATTTTTGTTTTGAAGTGAAATTTTTGTCTTTCTGCTATGGTTTCGATTCTTAGAATTTCTATGGTTGAGAGTCTTTGCAGTACAATATTGATTTCAATTCTATGAATGAATTTAGCTAGGGATTTAGAGTATTAAGATCTGCATTCCCTTTTCAGTATTCTGATTCTGGTTATGATCATTTTCATTAATGTCTAATATTTAATTTGTGACTTTTTTATGTGTTCTTTTGAGTCCCCAGACACCATTATTGTCTATTTCTCCCCTTTCTTGAGTGTTTTGTGATACAGCAAGAAAATTCGCATTAGTCAGAAGGTAGTAAGTTGGGGAGTTTTTAATTCTTGTTGCCTTTGAACATTTTGGTCTTCATTTGAAATTTCTGACCTGCTTCAAAAGAGTTATCTGGCTGGCTCCAAAAGCGATTTGTCAAACTCAAGATATATCTGAGTAGCTTTTAAAATGTTTCCCCTTAATTATTGAAACTTGGGTAAATGTGGAGTATGCTGGAATCAAAAGCACTACTAATCAACCTCGTCAACAATCAGATCACAGGCAACAGCCAGGGCCCTCTAATGCATTAGCTCTTTCAGGTATTGTAACCGTAATTATCATTCTGGTCTACAATATGCTTTCTCTAGCAAGAATGCTTGCTGAATTTAATACGGAATAATTAACTTGTAAATGATCATCATATAGTTTCTCAGTAGTGTTTTTATTTGTAGTTCATATATGGTTCTTGGTTCTTAGTCTTCATCAGATTTTGGTTGGTCCTCTTGAAATTCAGTCCTATTCATGGAACTTTAGATTTATGTCATTGTTTCTGCTATCTTCTTCCCCCTTTCAACTCTTTGTGAACTGCTGATAGCATTTTCCCATGGAATTCTTCTTACATCAATGGTAGAGGCTATTTATTAGGGCTCTAATTCGGATAGTTGTTCCTTGTCATCATTCATAGGTCCAAAAGATTCCAAAGATCCCCAGAAAGTAGCGGTACAAATTGCTGTGGTTGTTGGCCCATCTATGACAGCTGCAGCATCGTCTGTATTCCCTCTTATCCCACTGTTTTTCTGGGGTGCTTAGATTATTATTATGGCAAATCACTTTCTTTTGCATAGCTTTGTAATTTGATATATTATCTGATTGTATGTGTACTTAGATTATTCATTTTTGTGATCTCTGAAACAACAGCCTTTTATAGCTATTGAGAATGATTAGGTTTTGCATACTTTTGTAATTTGCCATCTAATCTGATTGTATATGAGATTCGTTTCCTATGGAGGGCTTGTTTGATTTACATATACTTGGAGAAAGTTATTATTTTAAATTTTAATGTTATGAGGATTTTTTTAAGCAGCTAAAAGATCGGAAAATTCCAGAAAAATATAGTCAAAATTAGGAAAGGACAAAAAGTGTGATGAATTTGAGAAATCCCAAATTAGTTCAACCGTAGGAATCTGGGTTTTGAAAGCTTGACATAATGACGA
The DNA here is from genome assembly GCA_963210345.1 of Inga oerstediana. NCBI lineage: Eukaryota > Viridiplantae > Streptophyta > Magnoliopsida > Fabales > Fabaceae > Inga > Inga oerstediana. The sequence goes on along the minus strand of OY723407.1, from coordinate 58,401,869 downwards.
AAATGCCCTCAATTTAGTGATAGGAAACAGAAAATAGAGGGCGCATGAGTGGGTGTATAGAGAGTGACGGTGGCGCCAAAAAGTGATGATAGCAGAGGAAAAGTGACGGAAACAAGAGCTAAACCACGGGTAAGTAAATTTGAGAGAGAAATTATTTTTGTGTTATGCTTCTTCAATGTTAATGGAAAATTGGTTGTGGTTTGTGATTTGGGTTTATCATATCGGAGCTTTTCGTTTTTTGGGTAAAGGGACTCTTAGGTGAAGATGGAGAAAAGGTAGTGGCTTTAAGGTTGTGTGATTGATTTCATTGTATTTGGTTGCATTATTATTGAAGATTGTGCCTTTTTTGTTGTTCGCGACTGATTACGAGATGAACAGTGTAGGGGTGTTGCGTCAGTAGAAAGTTTGGGATAGTAAGGTTGGGGGAGGGTGTTGTTGTTAGTGAAGATGGAGATGTGAAAAGCTATTATATTGGTGTTAATAGTAGACGCAAGGTGATAACATGGGGGGAGTGTTGTTATTAGTGAAGATGGAGATGTTAAAGTAAAGTGAGTTGTTGTTAATAGTAGATGCATGGTGATGATATGGGGGTGTTGTTAATTGAGTTCCAATAGGCGTGAATCACACTTCTACAATAAGAAGATATACCACTGTGCAAGATGCCATGAAGTCGGTCACACTAGAAGGACATGCAAAAATCCAAACCCATACTGATATTGGATGCAATTATCTTTTGAAGGAAAACTTTTGCAAATACAAGGACCTGCAATATTTTGAACTTATACTTTTGAAACTAATGTTTATGTTATTGTAAAGTTACTGTCAATCCTCTCATAATTTTTTGGGAGATGGGTTGTTGTCATATGCCTAAACCATTTTGTAATTAATGTATGCACAATATTTGATGTAGTGCAATATTAGTGACAAGGTAACATTATGTACTACTGCAGTGTTAATGTTTCGTTGTCATTAAATATGTGAATGTGTAAAAGAGTCAAAGTCTCACCTTTTTTTTGTTTCAAGTTATCAGTGAATGTAAGCATGCAGACTGTCTTCAGACAACATCTGATAATATAACAAGTTGTTAAAACAGAAAGGCATGTCGTTATTATTGAATAATTTGTTGTTACTATAGAGACAAATGTTGTTATTGGTCATGCAACTTCTTATTTTGACACTTTTTGCTGAGCCTGTCTTCGATTGTCTATCTGATAGGAAGATGTAAAAGCTATCTGCTGTGTCGTTAATGTTGAATACTGTGTTATTAATATAGAAATAAGTGTTGTTATTGGGCATCCAACCGGTGACTTTCGCAATTTTTGCATATGTAGATGTGAAACAAGGAAGTAGTGTCATTAATGAAGAATCTGATGTTGTTAATAAAGAGAGAGGTGTTGTTTTTGGGCATCCAACTCGTGACGTTCCCAATTTGTCCCTATGAAGATGTTAATCAAGGAAGTAAAGTTGTTAATGAAGAAACTCGTGTTGTTAATAATGAGAGATGTCATGTTTTGGGCATCCAACTTGTGATTTTCCTGATTTGTTTTTAGGAAGATGTTAATAAAGGAAGCGACGTCGTTAATAAATAATTTAGTGTTATTAATAAAGAGAAATGTGTTGTTATTGGGCATCCAACTTGTGGCGTTCCCGATTTTTTCCTACGAAGATGTTAATCATACAAGTGAAGTTGTGAACAAGGTTTTGAAACCCGTACCGGCCACTAAACCGGTCGGGGTACGGGGTCAAGAGTCAGTGAGTTAGATCGAAGTCAACACAGAGCTAACCCGAGATAAAACCGGTGAGACATTGAAGATTTTAAGTTTATTAATATGGAATTTTAAGGAAAAAAAATTTAAAAAAATCGATTTTTTTTAAAAAATAAATAAATAATTGTTGAACCAGTCCGGTTTACAAGCCGGTTCGCGGGTCCGGTCCAGGTTTCAAAACACTGGTCATGAATGAAGAAACTCGTGTTATTAATAAAGTAAAATTACAACTAACAGACACTAAATGAATTATTGAGCCACTTCTTTCAATAATTACCTTAAGAAATACAGCGATTGTGGCTACTAATTGACTTGGCGGATATCAAATAAGCTATCAAGCATAAGTACAACATATATATTGAAATGTCCTAATTGACAGTGGAGCAAAGTTATTTGTGCATGGACTTCATCTGTTTCAGGCTCAGCCTACAAAACCAAGATTAAATTAATGATTTTAAATGATACTGATGATAAAGCAAAGCTAATTCCTAAGTAAGTAACTGAGAGCATAGAAAAATTATGACTCACCCGTGGATGAACATTGACGACCTTACACAGAATCTTAGAAGGCAGATTGAAGGAAGGCATTTGCTGATCAGACCCATGATGCATTGAAGCCTCAAGCTGCAAAATAAAGACCACAACAGCATCTGATCACATCATGTAATTTCATCAACAATAGCTGTGGGCTGAGGATTCAAAAACAATAATTGAATTCAATGTACAAACTGCAAAGCAGTTGGCTTCCATTAAGAAGTCTAACTTTTGCTATGTTGTGAAGCAGCAGCTAAGTTTCATCTATATAAAAACATAAGCCCGAACACACATACAATGTTCCTTGCATGCAAATGTATTTTGCTAAACCCAGATACCTGTTCCATGTGCCCTTGTGGAAAGTAATAAATTCTCTCCCCTGCACGAGGAAGAATGACAAGAGAACCAGCACAGGCACGCCACAATTCCTTAACTAATTTTTATGCTTTTGGCTGCTATTTGCAGGATTTGGAATTGGGGAAGAGGATCAGCATTAGGGAGTGTACTAGATTTTATTATCTTCATAGACCAGAGAATAGCAGCAAATAATAGTGTGCTATCCTTTATGCAGTTCTTTCTTTTCTCCATACACTTCCTGCTGTAAAGTGGCCATAAGGGCAAATTTTGTAATCACCTAGTACTGCTCATTAATCATGCTATTATTTTCTTCATCAGACTAAAATTGAGACCACATGAAGTTAAAAGATACTCTTTTTGGGGGGGGGGGGGACCTACATTAAGTATACTTCTTGACTTATGCCAGAAATTTCATCTGAGATGCAGGGGGAAAGTAGAGAAACCATACAAAAGAATGTTTGCTTAAATGCTCATCAAAATAAAGCTAGTTGACGTTAATTTATCATAACTTGTGTGCATAATTATAAACTTTTTAGGTCTGTTGACTCTTTCAAGCAACTAAACCGATCTTCAGCACTCAAACTACATTCACAATCAAGTGAACATTCCAGCAAAAGAATATAAAAATTCTGTGTGATCAGCAAGCTATATTAATCAAAACAGAATATTTTAACCGGGGAGAAACGCTCGGCATATATATTCAAGTGAAGGACATAAAAACACAATAAGTCCACTATATTGAAAATGAGGGACGGTAAGTCCTCCCAGCCCAAAGACCAGAGAAAATATACAACATTGCAAAGAAGGGGAATACACACTCAAAAACTAAAATTTGAGAAATCTAATTCCGAGTGAAGAGTCTAAAGACTCAAAAGCAATTAAAAGTGGTCACAACCAAGTGCTTCAAGGCAGTACCTCTATTCTGTTGATTCTGCCTCCTCTTTTGCACAGCCATGAATTTTCTGTAGTCTATAAGCATATAATTATCTGATGCCCACAACCAAGTGCCATACCTTCATGTTGGGTGAGACAAATCGGACAAACCTTGGTTAAAAAATTTTCCATAAAAATAATGCTTAAATTGACCCAGATTATGGTTATGATCATAATATCCGATATATTGAGGCGCTCTTTGCTGAAAACTACCTAAGCGATAAGATTTAGTACTGCCACTCGAAAAAGTCCTCTCATAAAGAAATGTGGGTAGAGGACATTCATTTATTACCCAAGCAAGTCCAGCTCTAAGGTTGCCTTGTATTGAGAAGGTATCTCTATCAAAGCTTAAACAGCAAATTCTGTCTCCTTTTTGGATAAACGCACATTCCTTGACAGTATTTCAGTTAAAATCACTAACCACAACAGCCCATTAAAAGTTTCAGCACTCCAAGCAATTCAATTTAAAAAGCAAACATAAACACAAGGCCACAAGGAATCCTCTTTCAGTGTAACAGAGCATGTTCTTCAAACTTGAACTCATACGGCTACTAATATAGTTTTATTCAACATCATGAACATAATTAAAAAGGTTGTATGTACCATTAGAGAATTGTAAACCCAGCCAATAAAAAAAAAAAACCTTTTTGATTGGATGGGAATGAATCTAGAAATACTAAATCGTACCGTAGCGAATCGAGAATTTTTCTTCTTCTCTAAGAATTAGATATTTTATAATGCATATACCTCTGGGACGAATTTTCAACTTGCTTGGTGGAAGTTATGAATTTGTTTGATGAGAGTTGTACATATGGCTTCTTTTGGTGTTTTTTGGAACTCACGGGATGATTTTGACCACTGTATGAAAAATCGGATTGGGCCTGCCGGTTCGATCGGAAACTGGTCGAACTGGTTTAAAACCGGTAAAACTGGTGGTTCAACCGGTTGGACCGGTTTCATTTTTTTATATGTATATTTTTTTTGCTTTTTTTAGGCAAAAATTGGAAGTTGAAGACCAAAATGAAGAGAAAAATAGGTAAAGAAAGAATAAATCTAAAAACAAATGAAGAAGATAATGAAAAAAACTATTTAAAAAGATATAATAATTATAGAAAATGAGATATCATTACATAAGTATAGGTATTATAACTCATACTAATAGATTTTAAGTTTTTTTTTCTTCTAAAAATCTTCATTTTTATCTATAGAAGTTTAAAAATATATTAATATATATTGCCACTAATAAATTATAATATTTCAATATGACCGATTCAACTACTGGTTAGACCCCGATTGACCCATTAACCCTTGAACCTGTGCTGTGACTGGTTCATTACCCGATCCGATTTTTCATTCCTTGATTTTGACAAGCATCTCAGACTTAGAACCGGGTTTCCTCCTTTTCTTTAAAAATAAGGAGGGTCTTTTGCAGGATCTGGACCGTTGGATCAAGATCTCAACGGTCCAGATTTAATATATTATAAAAATATTAAAAAATATAATAATAATAATAATAATATTATTATTGTTATATATTAAATGTGGACCGTTGAGATCTTGATCCAACGATCCAGATCCTATAAGAACCCTCCTTTTCTTAGAAAGAAAAGAAGGAAAGCCAGTTCCAAGTATCCGTTGACTTACACCTCTTGTCGGAACGAATTGCTCTCCCTTCCTGCCATTCTAAAGTAGTTGGAAGCTAGGAGAGGAACTACAATACCTGATAATTTCACAAACATGATGCGGTAGATTTAATTTCTCTAAGCATCTCATCACAAACCGCCACCTCTCTCTATCACATGCTTTCTCCAAATCAATCTTGAGGCCATAAAACCACGCTTTCCTTTCATGATCCTCATAGAATGAATAATCTCTTATGCGAGAATAATATTATCCACCCCTTACCTTCCAGGAACAAAACTGCACTGATTGGGTGAAACCACAAGGGCCATAATTCGTTGAGGTCTTGTAGCTACTACCTTTGTGAGAATCTTATATATAACATTACACAGACTAATCGGGTGAAAATGTTTTATCGTTTCAGGTCTATCTCCCTTGGGAATAAGCACGATACGTGAAATTTGAGACTACCAATCAGTGTTCATCTTTTGATAAGCGTCTCGATTCTTGGGTTAATTTTCGAAGTTGATAGGGCTGTTCAGAATCGAGGTAGTCAAAAAGTACCCGTCACTTTTGTAAAATTCATATTCGCTGTCTTTTCCTCATTTGAAATTGTATATGTCTTACGGTCTATAGCATATACTGAAATCCAAGTCGATGTGTGTGCAACAGCAATCATACAACACACAAGAGAGAAATTGGATACTTCATTCTTGCAGTTCTCTTCTCAGCACATGCTCGCAAAACAATAGGAGTTGAAAAACCACAAAATTCAAACAGAGCCTCGGTTATAAAGGTGTATGCCAGCATAATTTCATAAGCTCGTTGATCCAACAACACACACAAAAGCATGTTCAACTCAGCGGTAACGACGGCAATAACAAAAATGAGAAACTAAAAAAAAATCAGTGAATTAGATAACGACAGAGAGATGCAAAAGCGAAGGATTGGAGCAGACGAAGAATGGCGGCCCTTGATGAGAAACATTCTAGAAAATGGCGTTATACTTGGGAAGCACAGTCGCATATCCCTACGCTTCGGCTCTTGCTTTTGGCCAAAAATGCCAATCCTTCATCGCAATGCCTCAATCTGAAGGTTCAACTTCTTCCTTCACCTGAGATCAACAATTAGTTTCTTCAAAAAGTGATTCTCCCCAAAAAAAGTGAACTGGAGCCTGCCACTAGTGGAGAAAGAAAAAATGAGGGAGATTCAAATTCAAAAAAATGTTTCAGACGGAGGAGTTCTGCGAGGGAGACCCAAGTTCAGACCCATACAGCTATAGCAGAGAAAGAAGAAAGAAGCAGGAGCACGTGATTACTGTTTACTGATAAAATAGCAGCCCCTGCGGATTAAAAACATTGAAGTTAGTAAAATAATCCAATAGAAGCCATATATGCCAATCATAGAAACCCTAGCCGCACTATTCCTAGTAACAGCAATTCAAGAGACAAAAAAAAAACTCCAGCCACAACTGTTCATGCGGCTCAGCCTCAATTAGAAGAGCTATAGATGGTTTTAGTTTGTACATTACAGGAATTTATCAACATCTGTTTTGAGTAGTAAATGGCCACGCCCTGTTTGGCATGCGCCATGGAAGAACTACAGGGTAAGCTTCTTACCCCTTAATCAGATCTTGTTGGTTGAGAGTAGCATTAGCATTGGAGGCTTTTCTTGTTCCAATGAGTTGCTCAGTTATATGCATGAAGGTCCAACTTGTTTTCTTTGAAACTTCTGTTGCTACTTACCACTTCAAATTTCTAGAGCAGCTTGACATTTACATGCTTCATTTTATTTGTCCAACAATCATATTTCGGTTGAGAATTTTTTCAACTCATTGTGGTGAGACATAACTTGTGAATTTCTGATTGGCAAATATTTGTGTACTCTGCTAATTTACAATGGCATGTTCTGTATAGTGATTTTAAGTTAGAATTATTTTCTAAATTATTTTCAAGTTGGGGTTGTAGTGAGTGTGTTTCCATTTTGCTGGTTCGTCTGCTGAACCATCACATCAAATGAAATCATTTAGCAAATTGCAATTCAATTTCAAGCATGACTATTCTTAACCTATGCCTTACTGGTTGATTGTGTGCACCTTTTACCCCTGTAATTTTTTTTTCCCCGTTCAAGCTCTGTTAGGAGTTTGTCATGTTGTAATCTAGATCCTCTGCTGCAAATGGACCATTTTGTTAGAGAAAAAACTGAGAGAGAATAGGTGGGATTCACATGTTAGTGGACCTCAACCACTCTCTCTCTCTCTCTCTCTCTCTCTCTGTAGGATGATCAATCTGCAAGAGATAGTTTTAGGCATGTTATTATGTGGGTGGTGTTCTGACTACTTGATTCAAGGGATGGAGTTTCTTGGAATTGGTGCTAATCCTCAAGTTTATTGACTCTTCGTAGATCTTGACACATAAAACATATGTAAAAAATAAAAAGATATAGTCTTAACCAAAAAAATCATGCTAGAGAGATGTCTGATCAATAATATCAAATACCATATGGTTATAAGAAAACAAAAACATATCTATCACATCTATGTATACCGATAATAATGATAAAATAAATAAAAAAAATACATTTTACATAAATAAAACACAAAAACAAACCCTTGACAATTGTTTTGAGGGGAAAAACCTTGTCATCCTTGGACTCTAATTGCTAAATTTAGGGCCTGTTTGGTTCGATCTCATTACACTCTATAGTGCAGTGCAATGCAATATAATGGTAATACAATTCAATATTAATTACGGGGTAGTGTTTGGTTTGATTTTTAAGCAAGGTGCAATGAGTTAATATTTTAACAATTATTTAAAATTAATATATTGCACAAAATCTATTTTACCCTTGATATAATTTTTGTATAAAAAATAGTTAAGAGCCGGCGGCAGTGGGGATGGAGGAGGAGGAGGTAGTGGCGGCGACAATAATGGGGGTGGCGGTAGAGGAGGAGGTGGTGGTGGGCGGTGGGGTGGTGGCGGGGGCGGGGGTGGTGGCAAAGGAGCAGGTGGTGGTGGTGGGCGGGTGGCGGGGGAGGAGGAGGAGGAGGTGGTGGTGGCGGCGGCAGGTGGAGGTGACGACGGTAGAGGAGGAGGAGGTTATGGCGGTGGCAGTTGTGACGTGATGTGTTCAATGAAATGAGATAAGTGAAATAAATATACGGGAAACTAAAGGGTAAATCGAACTTTTTCAACCAAGCAATGAGATGGTAATGAGGATTCATGGGGGGAGGTATAAATGAGGATTACCAATTTTTTGGTAATCATTATTACCATAGTAAACCCTATTACCATGCTAAAGAGCAACCAAACACTCTTCTCTTGGTAATGCAATCATGATTACTATTGCAGGCATGTAATGAAGTTGAACCAAACAGGTTCTTAGTCCTCCATGCAAATGCAAATTTACAAAAGAAATCCAGAAAGATCCATTCAGTTCAGAAAAACAAGATAACAATAATCTCTTTCTTCCACAATGAATCTCAATTCAGTTAAAATCCTCTAGAGCTTCTTCACCTGTCATTGAGTGGCAGAAGAGCTGGTGCTTTTAGGTTTCAGCTTCTGCAATTTATTATCACTATTGCTGCTCTTTTTGGATTGCTTATTATTACTTTTCCTTGCTTTTCTTCTTGCTCAGGGTTCTGAAACTCAAGAAAAGAAGAAGGATTACATTTCTGGCTTTGGTGCTGATCAATTAATATTTGTCCTCCCATACCCTCATGTGCTACCAAGTACCAACAATGGAGTAGCAAGTCTAATAGGTTCAGTTGAGATTGAGTTCATCAGCAATATAAGGAGGTATTTTAGCACTCTGAACTTCATTCCATCGCTTGAATCATAGCTTCCTTCAATAGTAGAGGGTGTCGCCTTTCCTTTAGATGAGGCAATCAACTTTCTGTCAAGGAATGCTTTAGGGGATGGAGGTCTCTTCCAAATGGACCACACACAGGAATGGAATCATTGTTCCCTTTTCATAGGCCCAAAATCTGGTAACTGACCAAGCTCTTAGTTTCCTTAGCTACTCCTATATAAATTCAGTTGTTGGAGTTTGACACTGAAGATGTTTTTCAAAAGATACTGCCAATTCATTTGAAGAAGTGATGCCAAACTCAGCAAGAAGGTTGAATGAAGTTGAAGGACATTCAATACCTGCACTACTCCTAGTTAGAAGGGGAATAAAAAACAGCAAGAGTGGATTGTAGCGAAAGTTGATGTTTTGATACTAAGAGAACACTGAGAATGAATTTCAAATGCATCTGCCACCCATTTGTAGAGCAGCTTCCATTGTCATCACCATCACCAATCCCTTCCTGCCCTCTTACAATTCTGGCCTTCTTAGGTCCTTGCCATTCTCGTCATGTTCGTCATCCTCTTCTATATGGTTTTCCCTTATTCGTCATGCCATTGCCTCATCCAATTTGCTTCTTGGAAAGTGTTCACATGCCCGTATACTCAAATCTAAACAGTTTAGGGATCGCTTTTTAATAAATAATCTCATCACCATGTACAACAAATGCGGGTCACTACAGTTAGCACGTCGGCTGTTTGATAAATCGCCTGAAAGAGACCTTGTTACCTGGAATGCCATTCTCACTGCATATGCGGATGATGCACTGCTAAGCCTGAGTACATTCAAGAGGGGTTTTGCCTTTTCCGCCTTCTCCGTAATTCTGTCATCTTAACCAGTCGTCATACTCTGGCTCCTGTGTTTAAGATGTGTCTGCTCTCAGGTTATTCATGGGCTTCAGAGGCTGTGCATGGGTATGCCATCAAGATTGGACTAGAATGGGATGCGTTTGTTGCTGGGGCTTTGGTGAATATATACTCTAAATTTCAACAAATCAGGGAGGCCCGTATCTTGTTTAACGGAATGCCTATCAGGGATGCTGTGTTGTGGAATGTCATGCTGAAGGCATATGTGGAAATGGATCTTTTGGATGAGGCGGTGCATCTCTTCTCCTCATTTCATAGAAGTGGGCTGCATCCTGATAGGATCAGTGTCAGTACTCTTCTTATGGGCATAAGAAAAACTAAATTTGAAAGGCTGTTAAGTCAGCTTCAGGCTTATATAACAAAGTTGTTTCTTTGTGATGACGATTCTGATGTTATCATGTGGAACAAGGAATTTTCTGAATACCACCAAGCAGGTGAAGCTTGGTTAGCTATTGATTGCTTTATTGATATGATTAGATCAAAAGTAGCATATGATAGCCTGACACTTGTTGTGATTCTTTCTGTTGTTGCAAGTATAAACCATCTTGAATTGGGAAAACAGATTCATGGCATAGTTGTAAAATCAGGGTTAGATCAAGTTGTATCTGTTGCAAATAGTCTTCTCAATATGTACATAAAGTCAGATTGTATATACAACGCAAAAAGAATGTTCACTCAAATGAAAGAAGTGGACTTAATATCATGGAACACAGTGATATCAGGTTGTGCTGCGAGTGGTGTAGAGGAGGAGTCTGTAGCTATGTTTATTGATTTATTACGCAGTGGTCTAATGCCGGATCAATTCACCATTGCAAGTGTTTTGAGGGCTTGTTCCTCTCTTAAAGAGGGGTTCTATCTTGGCAAACAGATCCATGTTCATTCAATTAAAACTGGTATTAACATTGATTCCTTTGTTTTGACATCGCTGATTGATGTCTATTCTAAGAGTGGAATGATGGTGGATGCCGAGTTACTTTTTGAAAACCAAGATGAATTTGATTTGGCAACTTGGAATGCCATGATGTCTGGGTACATAATGAGCAGCAACAATCACAAAGCTTTGAGGCTCTTCAGTCTGCTCCATAATAGTGGAGAGAGGGCAGATGAAATTACCTTGGCAAATGTAGCCAAGGCCTCTGCAGGCTTGGTTGGGCTTGAACAAGGGAAGCAAATTCATGCCGTTGTTATAAAAAGAGGGTTCAATTTGGATTTGTATGTCATTAGTGGTATTCTAGGCATGTATCTAAAGTGTGGAGAATTGGAATGTGCACAGAGAACCTTCAACGAGATCCCGACTCCTGATGATGTTGCATGGACTACTATGATTTCAGGATGTGTGGAAAATGGAGATGAGGAACATGCTACTTTTATGTACCATCAGATGAGGCTTGCCGGGGTGCAACCTGATGAGTATATGTTTGCCACGCTTGTCAAGGCTAGTTCACTTTTGACTGCATTGGAACAGGGGAAACAGATTCATGGAAATGTGATAAAGTTGAATTGTTCTTCAGATCCTTATGTCATGACTGCACTTGTTGACATGTATGCCAAGTGTGGGAACATAGAAGATGCATTTGGCTTATTTAAAAGGATGAACAGGAGGAGTATTGCGTTATGGAATGCAATGTTGGCGGGATTAGCTCAACATGGAAATGCTGAAGAAGCCCTCTGCCTTTTCAAAGAAATGAAATCTACGGGTGTAACGCCAGATAGAGTTACTTTCATTGGAGTCCTTTCTGCTTGCAGTCATTCTGGCTTAGTTTCTGAGGCCTGTGAAAATTTTTATTCAATGCAACATGACTATGGCATTGAACCCGAGGTAGAACATTATTTTTGTCTTGTTGATGCACTTAGCCGTGCAGGGCATATTCAAGAAGCTGAAAAAGTGATACTATCAATGCCCTCTGAAGTGTCTGCTTCAATGTATAGAACACTGCTTAATTCTTGTCGGGTGCGAGGAGACAAAGTGACTGGAGAACGTGTGGCTGAAAAGCTTTTCTTGCTGGAGCCATCTGATTCAGCAGCTTATGTTCTTTTATCCCACATCTATGCCGCTGCTAACCAATGGGACAATGTGACAAGTGCTAGAAATATGATGAAAAGGACTAATGTTAAGAAGGATCCGGGATTTAGTTGGGTTGATGTGAAGAAAACATGAAGAAGATGATTTGATACATGATATGTGTGAGTATTTGAAAAAGATCATCTCTGAAGGGGTGTCTGTTCCTGATACAGTCTTTGCAGTTGTTGATATAGAAGAATAGGAAAAGGAACGTGCTCTATATTAAAGTGAAAGGTTATCAATTGCTTATGGGTTCATTTGCACTCTGCCATCCACCATAAAAGTAATCAGATACCTCAGTGTGTGGAGATTGCCATAATGCAATCAAATATGTAGTATCGGTTTTTCAACAAGAGGTTGTCATGAGAGATGCAAATCAATTACGTCATATCAGAAGTGGTGTCTTCTGTTATATATTAGCTTAGGAGGTAAGAGATATCCTTTCATATATTGTAAAACTTGTATAATTAATTGTAGAATTAGCATCATTATACGAATCACAATATTATTGAGCCATTATGATTGAGGCTCCTACTATGTGCATTGATCTGATAAATGAAAAACAACACATAAGATCATTCCCTTCTGCAATATATTCTGATTCAATTAGAAGTACCATGCCAAAATAGTGTTTCAATTATGAGCGGTTTAACTGATTTACAGGTCCTTGCTGACTTGTTGAATTTTTGTTTTGAAGTGAAATTTTGGTCTTTCTGTTTATCTGGTCTTCTTGAGAAATTTCAGCATGCACTTGCTTGTTTGGTTTTCCTTCTCCTTCATGACTGTGTTGTAACTTTTCAGTCTGTCTTTCCTAAAATTGTTTCATTTCCAAATGATGATCATAAGCCAAAAGTGATCTTTAATTATGGACTATGAGCTGCCTATATATTATGACTGGGAGTTGATTAATTATTGAGAGTTGACCTTCAAATTATTACTGTTTTATATGAACGATGACAAAACATAGGAGAGACTGATTGTTTTAGTTCTGATATGAGAACCATAGACAAAACATTTATTAGTTTGTGTTTCGTGTGTCCCTCTCATAATCTCTCCTTTTTATTTTAATTTTTTTACCCAAGTTCCTTGAATCGGGTACTGATTCGAGGTATTTGTTAAAGACCAGTTATATTCTCAGAGTGCTTTCTGGATGTGAGCATCATTTTCATCATTAGAGCCGTTTTGAAGTGAAAATGAATTAGATACTTGGAAAAAAATCAAAAACAGTTGATGGGTGGACAATATAGATAGCTAAATTTATTTTTCATGGTTTTGTAAAGTTCATTGCTATATTCGTGCTCTGTCAATCATATCTGTGAATCCATTCAGTGTTGGTCTGTTCTTACAGGTTTGATTTGCCTGCCCTGGACTTGCCATATAGATTAATAAGAAATATTCGTAATTCAAATAACAACTACCTACCTGTAAAAGGACCTTTGCCATATAACATAACCTGAAAATTGTTGTCAGAAGGTTAAGGATTTGCAGTTTGCGTCTTTGCAGCAGGGTATGCTTCAGAACCTTTGTTCAAAATTTAGCAGGTGCTGGAAAATTTCTCATGGACATCCATTGTTGTTTGAATCAATCCTTGCAATGTTTATTTTGTCCTCTTCCTCCTCATTATGCACGAAGGCTTGACCCATGATCAAAGGGTTCTCTGCTCTTTGAGAAAGTCTGGAATGAAGGGTATCCTTATCTACAAAGGTCGAGGGTTTATCATGTATTTGAAAAGATTTTGGTTGTGAATTAGTTAGAAATAGGATTTTGAAATTCATAGAAGAAACAGAATATGATTGTTCATAGTAAGTAAAGGAATCCTCGTCTAAGGCATTAATGGTAGATTCTTGCAATCTTACAAAATACAGGGTATTGACTAAACCTTTTGGTCCAAACATCCTCACTGGTGCTTCATATCATGTATTTGAAAAGATTTTGGTTGTGAATTAATTAGAAATAGGATTTTGAAATTCATAGAAGAAACAGAATATGATTGTTCATAGTAAGTAAAGGAATCCTCGTCTAAGGCATTAATGGTAGATTCTTGCAATCTTACAAAATACAGGGTATTGACTAAACCTTTTGGTCCAAACATCCTCACTGGTGCTTCATATCATGTATTTGAAAAGATTTTGGTTGTGAATTAATTAGAAATAGGATTTTGAAATTCATAGAAGAAACAGAATATGATTGTTCATAGTAAGTAAAGGAATCCTCGTGTAAGGCGTTAATGGTAGATTCTTGCGATCTTACAATATCATTTTTGATCCAAACATCCTCACAGGTGCTTCAATATTATTTTTCACTGCTCCCAGGAAGCAGCTTATAGCTATCTCTTCTGTCAACTCCACTTGAGAAACTAGCTCCTCCAAATTTTTCTTGTTATTCGGTCACTGTTCCGTCTTGCATTGAAGCAACGTGCATATTGTTACAGACTTCATAGAAACGGATTCTCTTGTTGATGGATTCTTGTGACTCATTAAGATGCAGGATTAACGTTGGGATTCTTTCTTCTAGGAGCCAGGAGTCCCTTAAAAGCATGTTGTGGTCAATTAACGTGTATCTGGCTGCTCCTTTGCGAGATGGGATAGACTAGCAAATATTACACTAAGATGCATTTCATCTTCTTACCAGAGCATAGCAAGATTTTATACTCGTTGGGATGGTTATTATCTGAACAGCGAATATCAAACAAGTAAATCAGCAAACAGCTGAGGCTTTTTATGTTCAAAGCCAGATTTGTCTGTTCTAAACCTACTTCAGATTTTTTTAAAAAAATTTAAAAAAAAAAAGGATGAAGGTTATGTTTCTTCTGTAGCAAATAGTAGCCCATCCGCTTGCCTTCATTTAAATGAACTAGAAGATTTTTTCTGTATCATTGTTTTGGAGGGTGTGAAGCACCTAGGAACGTGTGTGTGTTGTTATATGGCATTACTGCAGTATCTCACTGTTACTTTTTTTTGGTAGGATGGACATGATACTGAAGACACAAGGCAGGGGCCCTGCTGATATGACAGCTTTTGTAAATACCTAAAAAACTTTTCTGTCAATCTTTATTTTCTTTAGAATAGATAAAGAAATGAAGAGTTGCAAGCAGTGAAAAAAACTCTAAAGCGTTATGTTCATTTAAATGAACTAGAAGATTTTTTCTGTATCATTGTTTTGGAGGGTGTGAAGCACCTAGGAACGTGTGTGTGTTGTTATATGGCATTACTGCAGTATCTCACTGTTACTTTTTTTTGGTAGGATGGACATGATACTGAAGACACAAGGCAGGGGCCCTGCTGATATGACAGCTTTTGTAAATACCTAAAAAACTTTTCTGTCAATCTTTATTTTCTTTAGAATAGATAAAGAAATGAAGAGTTGCAAGCAGTGAAAAAAACTCTAAAGCGTTATGTTCATTTAAATGAACTAGAAGATTTTTTCTGTATCATTGTTTTGGAGGGTGTGAAGCACTTAGGAACGTGTGTGTGTTGTTATATGGCATTACTGCAGTATCTCACTGTTACTTTTTTTTGGTAGGATGGACATGATACTGAAGACACAAGGCAGGGGCCCTGCTGATATGACAGCTTTTGTAAATACCTAAAAGACTTTTCTGTCAATCTTTATTTTCTTTAGAATAGATAAAGAAATGAAGAGTTGCAAGCAGTGAAAAAACTCTAAAGCGTTATGCTTTTTAAATCTTTGTCCATGGAAAGAAGAAAGCGTAATCTTCTTCAGCTGATGGTAAATTTCTAGCTGCAAGTAGATATGAAAATTGTCATTTTTTCACTTTTGAGACTAGATTTTAAGGTTCCCAGTGTGTTCCATTTCTTTTACTTGTACTGCAGCATAACAGGTTCCAGACGATGTCAAACTCCATCATCTCAAAGAATATCCTTTGGTTTATAATTCCAATACGAGCTTGTTGTATTTCCCTTTTCTTGGTTTTTTTTGGAGTGTGTGAGGGTGGTTGCGTCAGTCTGATTACATAATTGGTCTTTCGTGAGAGGCAATTATTTTATCTCACTCTCTAGCCTCACTACATCTATAGTTAGATTCTATGTCATAACTGTTCTATTCAGGTTGGCTTGGCACAACTTGTTTCTACCCCTTTCCAGCTGGAGCCTTTTCCTTTGTAAGGTTAGTTTTTTGAGTTTTAGGGTGCTGGGACTGAAATTTTCATTCCCAAGTTTCACTATGATTTTGTTTTTCATTTCCTTAGCAAGATAACAAGTTCATAGTGAGTTGTTTCTTGTCATATTTTCTTCTTATACACGTACAAATGTTTTCAAATGGGATAATCCAACAAATATCATTGCTTCTGTGGAAATTAATAATATATATATATAGTTTTGATCAGTGGTTTCCTTAACTCTAATGCACCTGATCAATGAACTCGGCTGAAATTGGAATGTAAGGCTCACCGTCTCCTTCAGTTCCTACGAGGGAGAAGTGGCCATTGAAAGAGCTGAATCTCAAGGAAGAGGACAACTGAACGTGACAGAGGTTGGTGATAGCGTTTGGTAGAGGTTCACATCAAATCATGATATGTTTTTGTTTTTGCCCCCTCTCCTTTACAAACCCAACCCCTTTTGTATTAGATGAGTCCATATATTATCTTGATCATGCCTTTCCCCCCTCTTTTTGATATGGCCACTTTTTTTTTTTTGATGGTTGATATGGCCACTTTACTTATTCAAATTCGAGCATGATTGTTTCAAACTAGAGGTAGCTTTCTTAAATGCGTTTTTTGCATTTTGTTGCACTTTGAATCGGAAGTCGATACCTTGTGCTTGAACGGCCAAAACTCCTACCATTAGGATTGAGATTTTTCTTATTCATGGAAACTAAAACTGTTGGAATCTTACTATACCATAAATTATCTGCACCATAGAAAAATTCAAAACTTGCTAGAAACTGAGATTTCCTCTCATCCATAATGTTGACATTTAAATGGTATACTTTCTCCGGTCCTAATTATAAGACAAAGTTGACTTTTTTGGAGAAATTAAGGAAGCTAATTAAATAACTTTAGAATATTTGTATTTTTATTTTTTTTCTTCAAACTAATTAATTAGACTAATAAACTGAAATATAATCTAAAGATACTAAAAGTATCAATACTTTAAAGTGATTTAATTGGTTTCCTTAATTTCTCCAAAAAAATCAACTTTATCTTATAATTAGGACAGGAGGGAGTATAATCATGACCTTGGACAGCTGGGCACGGTTCCTTAAACTATTTGTATTGATGTCCTGATTTGTGGACCCATTGCATAAAAAAATAGGCAATATATCTTGTTGGGTATATTATTATCTGTGAATCCAGCCTCAGCAAGGCATGCTAGTGCCAGCCAAGTAAGTGTATTTTAAAATTGAAATTGAAATTGAAATACGTGAAGGTAGTAGAAGAAAGAGGAAGGTTCCTTTGTGTAGGGCAATTGGAGAAAATGATAGTTGTGAAAGACAAGAGGACAAAGGGGTGTGAGGTGGATTTTAGTTGGCACACAAAAATAAAGTGAAGATGCCTTAATAATAATGATAATAAGAGCGCGTTCTCTGATTTTGATTGATGCATATAGTCATGCATGTGACGCTGCCTTTTAATGGAAGATAAGAAAAGCATTTATAAAAAAGATAACTCCTGAAAGTGATGCTCATGAAAGCTTTTTTTTTTAGGTGACTCTAATAAAAAAAGTGATTTTGTTTTTTTTTTTTGTTTTTAGTTTTTAAAAGGAGTTTGTTTAATTGTAGTATATGGTATAGGATTATTGTGACATATAATCCAGGTTCTTGAACCCGGACTGGCCATATTTTTTTTTAAAAAAAATTCTTTTAAAACTTCATACGATAAACATAAAATCTTCAATTTTTCATTGGTTTGGTTCTGGTTTAGTTCCGGTTTGATCTCGGTCTGATTCACTGATCCTTAACCCAATACCCCGACTGGTTCAATGCCCAATCCGAGTTTTAATATGCTGCATATAATTATGAGATCCCAAACTGAACCTAATTGGAATTTTTGCATATTGGCACATGCTGACTTAACTACCGACGAAAGGCTTACGTAATTAATCCTTTTTAATGGAGAATATTGAACTGGGCAGGTGTACTTTTGTAACTGGGAACGGTAATTGATTTATTTTTTTAAGAAAAACCTGTTGCCTTATGATTAGGGAAAAATTTAGATAAACCTTGAAAATGTCAAAATCCTACACTTCATTACATATTTGCTATACTTGTAAGCTTTCATTTAAAAAACTATACTTATAAGCAAATGACAACACAGTTTAGTATGTTGGCCAAAAAAGACAACACAGATGTTTGAAATTTAGTATGACTCGCTATTGGGATTTTCAAATTCTAAAGATATTTGAAATTTTTCCAAATAATTGTTTTATCCTTTTTCTTACTACATCAAGAAAACATAAAATTAAAATATAAAGAATTAATTATAAGACTAATTGATAGTAGTAGCTACGTTTTTATTATATTCATTTATTATAGACAGACGCGTCAAGAAACAATTATGTCCATGTGTTATTCGTCCCTATAGATTACTTTTTCTCCGATTTTATTGTGAGAGGGAGAGAGAAATCATGACCCGGATAGTGACTAGCTGTTTCTTTTTTGCCATCCACTAGCTGTTTCAAAAGAATCAAAAACTGAAATTCCAAGAAGGGCCTCAAATCACGCCTTATCTTCTGCTAGCTCCTCAATTTCAACGAAAGAAATAGGGAATGCCTTTAACTGTTGCGAGCTAGCTGTTACAATTCGGATCGGAAATACACATGAGGAGTATTGGGTTAAAAATCAGTGGTTAAATAGGGATCAAATCAATAAAAAATTAAAGATTTTAAGTTTATTAATATGAAATTTTAATAAAAATATAAAAAAAAAAATTTTAAAAAAAATTGGGACTGAGAACTATATTGGCTTAGCAGCTGATTCGTCGGTTTCAGGCCTGATCAACCCGTCCGTTCCATAAGCTTGGTTGTGAGAGAATAAAACGTAGTAACAGTGAAAAGCAAAACCAAAAACTCAAAAAGAGTTACATTTTTATTTCCGTTCCCACTTCGCTTCAATCGCCATCCAAGGCTCCAAAAAAGCAACCCATCATTTCACACTCCATTCATCGCCTTTCCCCCCAAAAAACAAAAAGAAAAAGAAAAACTTTTTATTTTTGAAAGAACCATCAGCCATAAATTACCCTCTAATAATTTTCCCAGAAAACCATGACCAAGAAATGTAAGAAAAAAGATAGGGAGGAGGAGGAGGAAGAAACGCCACAAACATCTAAAGGTGTATTTGGAAGAGCTTAAATTTGAGAAATAAATCCTTATTACGCAAGCCGAGACAAAACTCCTCTCACATACTTACCTCGTATACCGTGAATTACAAATTATAAACACTGTTGCCCAAAAATAAACTTTTCCAAACATCCACTAACTCTTACCAATCTTTAGGGAAAGAAAGAACTAGAAAAATGATGAATGAAGAGACAGGGAAGAAACAGAAGTAAAGCAGGCAAGCCATGAGATGTGATAATTGATCAGAATAATACAAACAATTTGAACATATAGCCATAATTTACCACGAAAAACAAGAATGTGCACCTAAAGTACAATACATTCATCAACCAGATTTTTATTCAATCTCTCTACTTCTCTCCTACTTGTATATAGCAGCAGACTTCTTCCCAATAAACGCATTAGGTAAAAATTTTAAAAAAATAAAATAAAAAGAAAAATCAGAAAGACAGACAAAGAATTTCAACTCCTGCATCGAGTGATTCGGCTGCATCCGCGGCGGTAGGGATTCGCCTGAGCTCCGGGCCGGCAATTGTAGTAGGAAGCACCACGTCTCGAGCAAGGTACAGTGTTCCTCCTCAGCGCACCGTAGCTTATGTACCTTCCCCCAGCTAGAATGCGCCGGTTTGTCTCCGAGTCCAGCTCGAACTCCGACCCGAATAACCCGTCCTCAGCAAGCAGACACTCCCCGATGGATCCGCGACACTCCGATTTCATCGGGAAAAAGCCGATTTCGTTGTCGCCGATGAAATCGACGGCGCTTGATGAAGAAAGGGACACGTGTATGGCTAGGATCGCGCACAGCACAAGGACGCCATAGAAACTTGATGAGCGAGCCATTTTTATCAGGTCGGCAACAGTAGCTTGGAGATTGGGGTCTTCCATGCTATAAGAGCCCGATCATGTGAATATACCCCTTCTTTTGAGAGGAATTACGATATGTGCCACCGCCCTTACGAAAAATTACATCTAACGACAAAGATGGAAGTGGTCTAGAATAACTTATTTTTAGGTAATAAGTGCTTATTAATCGTGATTTATAGTATATGAGATAAGTATGTAAGAGAAATTTTATCTCGATTTATATAATAAAGATTTATTTTTTAAGAAAACACTGAACCAAACAAGCTTATTAGAATTACAACAACGATCTGCTCTGAAATTTTGGGAGAAGGGGTTAAAGAATAAATTTATTAATAAAGTTTTAATAAATAAGTGTCTGATATAATTATATTTTAAAGGGAATGAAAATACATATAAAAAATTAAAAATGAAATATGCAGGATAAAACCGTTAAATTTAATCTAACGTCGTTAAGAGTTTTTTTCTTTTATAATTTAATGTCATGAAATTAAATTTAATGGTTTTATGCTGAATACTCCACTTTTAATTCATTATGTGTATTTTTACCTCCTTTAAAATATAATTATACCTGATGCTCATTCTTTAGAATTTTGTTGATTAATTTGTTCCTTAATCCTTTATAAAATTATCATAATTTCGTAAAATCATGATTTGTAGCGGTCATACTACATCTTATAGAAATTATTAATAATGTTAATTAATATTTTTGGAAAATAATTACGATTTTTTATTTTGACTTTTAAACAAATTGGGCATCTCGGTGTGATTATCCCTTTCTTTAACGTTATGCTTGCTTTGCTTGTGATTTAAGGATGTCGCTGCTTTTTATAGACAGCACCCACTAAAATAATAATGTTTGAATTGATTTGGGAGATTAAAATCTTATCTCTATTTTTATTCAATTTAAATTTTGTGGTTACTTGTAGAATTAATTTTGTTACTCTAAATTCTGGCCAAAAAAATTTTGTTGCTCTAAATTATAATAGATTATTGGACAAAAGTTAAAAGTTTCGCTAATTTGTTTGCGTAATTGAAGTCAACTATTTATAAAATATAAACTCCACACATTCTTATTGCGGGATTTTCTACTTATTTCATATTAAACCAACATTAAATTTTTTAACTAATTAAAAAAAGGGAAAGATTCTAGATAAATACTATTTGAACTTACAAAACCCAAAAAAGTTTGTTAATATATAGAAATGATACATAGGTCTTTATGAACGAATATGAAATTTTGAAATGTTGTGTTTTTATCAAAATGTTCCTTACTTTTTATTTTTAAAAAGGTCAAGGTTTCTTTGCGTTGCCGCTGGCCGCCACATCCCGTCGGATCTCCGGTGACGACTTGAGTAATGCAATTAACTACTTAAGTATATAAATTAACAACTTTAGCCTCTTAAGCCCTATCAAGCGTCATTGACAAGTTGAATAATGACAATGACAGCTTATGTATATCAATTCGTAACTATGATATAGAGAGTGACAACTTAGAAGCACAAGTTGTCATTTTCTTTATTCAACTTATCAACAACGTCTGATAGGGCTTAGGGAGCTAAAGTTGTCAATCTCTATACTCAAATAATTAATCACATTACTCAAGGGTGGCCACAACTCCGACTGTTAGCGGTGGTGGGGTCGGGCAATGGAGGACCGTTGCTGGCGGAGCTCTGGGCAGCAAAGGGGATTTGCCTCTATTGAAAAAAAGTGAGGCACATTTTAGTAAAATTACAACATGTCAAAATTCCATATTCCTTCTTAAGGATCTTTGTGTCATTTTCAAATATTAACAAATTTTTTGAAGTTTTTAAAGTTCAAATGGTATTTCAATGGAATTTTTTCTTAAAAAAATTCTAAAATTAATAATTTGTATTGAACATAAGTTTGCGATTTTGTGATGAGTAATTATTTTATTTTTTAATTTACCTTAATTTTAGATCATAGAAATTTGTAAGAAAAAAAGGAGAAAACCTTGAATAGAATGGGACTATTGCTAAGGTGTATCGGTATCACCACTTAAGCCAGTTGGAAGCCAACGAATGAGTGACAATGATCTTTTGGTCGCCAATTAGTGGTCTATTTGGTATGAGGGGTTTGGAAGGTGAGGGAGGGAAGGTTAAATTTTTATGAGTTATATTTATAAAAATTGAAAAAATGAGGTCATAATATTTTATTAAAGTAAAGATGTAAGATAAAAAAGTAAGAAACATTAATTAAAATATTTTAACTTCACTTCTCTAATTTTCTTAAATCTAGTTTAAAAAAAATCTCCCTTCACCCACTTTCCCTCCCCTCCTTTCATACCAAACAAGCCCTATATTAGCCCCCTATCACTAATTTTTTTAATAGGTAAAATCAGGTTTTCAATCAAAATAAATGCTATTCAATAACTATAGTATTCTTTATTGCAAATCAATTTGTGCAACATTTTGAAATGGTTATTGTAAAATTGTTTTAAAATAAAATATTCTCCCCTGACCACCCTCAATATGTTTCCTTGAAATAGAAAAAAAAAATCTCATTTTTTGCCAGAAATTAAAAAAAAATCTCATGCCTCTTTAAATTTGTTTTAAGATTTAAGAACTTTTCAACTATACTTCTATTTAGTATGCCTATACCAATACGAAATTTATACAATAATAAATAAAAGATAAAATTATGTATTTAATTATTTATGTAAAAAATTTAATGATACGCTATATAAATAAAAAATAATTCTCTCTCCATCTTACAAATAAAACAAGAGGAGTATATATATATGATTTAAATATCTCATAAAAAATAAAATGCTATAAAACCTTTTGTTTTTGTAAAAAGAATTTATTTTATATGCCAAAAGAGTTTTCTTAGCTGTTCCTCTGAAGAAGATTTGCTTTTTTAGTTGTTTCATAAAATTGAAGGTCGGTTGCATTTTAAAGCGACAGAGCATATTTCCATGATGTTTGTTGGTCCAATGCTTTGCCTAACCATTCTAAGAGGAAAAAGAAGGAAAGACAAAGTTGTTTCAATTGGTCAATGGTTTAAATCGTGCCTTTTTCTTTATTTGATGTTTTTTCAAGGGAATCTTTACGATATAACAAGAGATTTTTTTTTTCTGCCTATTAATGATTTAATTCCTGAGTTCTGATTCTCTGAATGTGTTATACGCAGCGTTATATAACCTGGATTGAATCGGGCGAACTGGATTGGAAACCGGCGACCTGGCTTCTAAACCGATCCGGTCCGGGTCAAATTTTTTAAAACAATTTTTTCTTTATAATTTCATTCTATAAATCTAAAATATTTTATTTCTCATCGGTTTGGCTCCGGTTTGACCCAATACCTTGATCAGTTCACTGACCGGTCCGGATTTAATTACCTTGATTATACGACTTTGATTGTTCAATTAACAATAATATGCTTGGAAGAAAGTTCAAATGTGAGTCATCTGTTAAATGTTATACAAATAATTAATTTATTTTAAAAAGAACCCATGCCTTTTTTTATTATGGTTATAATTATCTAACATGATATTATTGAATTAGATTAAATTAAAGTACTATCAGACTTTTGCAGGTAGGTCTCTAATATAGTATGTAGTTGGTATCACTTATTTTTGAACAATTGTGCTCGTTTGAAATAGTTTATTTTTAGGCAATAAGTGCTTATAAATCGTCATTCACGGTATACGAGGTAAGTATGTGAGAGGAGTTTTATCTCGGCTTGCGTAATAAGTGTAGGAACGGTAAGCACAGCGGAAGAATTTAAAATTTTTTCACCAATCCTAATCGAGGATCTATCAACGGCGTTTAAACCAAGTTGGAAGGATTCATACCATTTTGATGATTCAGAGTTTTCACGATCTCTAGGAGCCAACACGTCAGGTCCGCTCCCTCTACCGGTATCCACACGAATGCTCTCCAACCGAGACTGCGTGCTAGTGTCTATAATGTCTCCAAGGGTTTAACTTGCGGCTCTCAATTCTGATGTACCCTGAGTCTATCAGCTCTATTAAGTTTATAACCCATGAGGGTTATTTTCAAATTTCAAAATTAATCATCATTAATTTCAAAATTAATTAACAATTAATTATCTTGATGAGCTAATTAAATAAATTCAGTTTAAATTAAATATGTCCAACAGTTTTAATTTAACCTATTTATTTAATCTAAATAAAGAGCCATTAGATTTAATTTATCTTTATAAATTAAATCTGAGATACTATATCTCTATCATGTTAGTTATTAAATTTAATATATCTTAATAAATTAAATTTAAAACCAACACAATATAATAATATCATATAATATATATATACATATATATATATATATATATAATATATTTCGAAAATATATATATCTATATAATATTATTAAATATAATAATATATATATATATATATATATGAGATATATATTTCTAAAATATATATATATATATATATCTATATAATATTATTAATGAATTTTATATTATATATATATATATAAATATAAAATTCATCCACCCTAAATCAAACATTATCTCGTGTTGGGCCATTCTTGTGTGCGACCCTGTAGGCCCATATGAAGTTGGCAGTGGGCCAATAACTACACTAACCCAAAAGTCGCAAGCGGCCTCTAGCAAGATATTACGATTACCCAATTCATATGAGGATCGTCATCACGATACAGCTTGTCATACAACCATGTCACGTCCCTTTTGTCACACGATATATCGATCAAGGATAAGGCATGGAAAATGTCATCCTCTTGTTCCTAACCATTACTTTCTCGATTCCTGAGTAGCCTGATAACAGAGACAGAAACTCCTTTCATCATAGTATGGCCATACATTTCTCAGACTCACTCATCGAGGGGCCCAGTAATATCTCTCTACTAATGTGAGGGACAAATTCCATCTTGATCATTCATACTCCTCTACATGAAAAACCATCAAGCCCGATCGTAGCCTTTATCATCACCCGGTCAAAAGTGACTTTTGACTAGTTCAAAGCTTAAAAACTCTCATGTAGGAATCCATGATGACCTCAGGTCTAAGGGCATTGTGACGTGATTATACATGAGAAAAGCTTATGACTTGATCCATGTAGCTTTCTCATAGTGGGTCGGTCCAGCACCTTGTACTCTTACAAGTGCCTAAGATTTTGATTCATATCTCCATATCTTATCAAAGTCATACTGGTCTTGTTTCATCTCTGCTCCCGCATAGATGACTGACCAGGGACATTTTAGGACAATCTTTATGAATTATCCAAGGATATAATTATCACAGTTAACATGCAAATAATATGATAACAGAATGGAGAAATTTCATTAAAATAATAATGTTTAAAGTATAATGATTGGCCCTTAGGGCACAATTTCCAACAATAAGCACTTATATTCAAAAAATAAGTGCTCCCAAATATGCACAAGTCTTTATTACGTAAGTCGAGATAAAACTCCTCTCATATACTCACCTTGTATACCGTGAATCACGATTTATAAGCACTTATTACTCAAAAATAAACTATTCCAAACGAGCACATACTCAATCGGGTAGTAGAAGGCAAAAAAAAAAAAAAAAAAACTCAATCGGGCAGTAATTTGTACATATAAAAAAATACTTAATTTAAATATAAGTAATAAATATGATTTGATTTTTTAAAAACGAGACATTTAATCATGTATACTGAAACTGCCCGTTATATTGAAACGACCCTAAAATCTCGTAGTTACAACTAATGAGGATACCTTGAAAAATAAATTGGATTAAAATCTATCGTCTGGCTTCTGTATATAGAGACTGGCAAAAAAAAAAAAAAAAGCTTCTGTGTATAGAGCCGGAGCGACTGTTTTTTTCCCTTAAAATTTAATTAAGAATTTTAGTTGAAAAGAATCTAGATCGTAGCCACAAAATGTGAAGCCAATGGCTATGCATGATTAAATAGGTTGATAGGTAATTTTATTCCGGAAGTTTTTACTGAAAGATAAATTGTTTCAAAAGTTTTTTGGAGGAAAATTTTGTCATAGAAGTATAAAAAAAAGGAGCAATTTTACCCTTGTTGTTATTCCTGTTCATTTTGACCGTTAGTTAACTAAATATGCTGAGCAGACGGTCCACGTGTCATCCAAGTTATTTTTGTTATAATATAAATTTGCGCTGGAAGTCCATGTGTCATCTACTTCATATTTTTCAGTTAGATCTACAACTTTCTGAGTAAATTTGCACCTTAACAAAAATAATGTGATGATATTTGAATTGCCAGCTCAGCATATTTGATTAACTAACTGTTAAAATTAATTGAAATAACAGCCATGACAAATTATTTCATTTTTTACACTTTAGAGAAATTACCCCTCCAAAAATTTCCGGATAAAATTATCCTTCGATGAAAACTTTGATGACAAAAATAACCCTTTCCTCATGATTAGGTTGTGGGCAGAAGAGAATAGAAGAGAGGAAAGACAAAGAGGGACATGGATCATGAATGCGAGGATGGGAATTTTCAATGCCGTGGCTTCAATGGCAGCAACATTTTCAATGCCCCTGAAAACGACACCACCTTTGAGTTTTAATTCTTTTTAATTATTTTAATTAAAACAGATGGACACATTTGAATGACCGGATTCCATTTATTTTAATTATCCCCCCCCCTCTCTCTAATCCTGTAATTAAGCCAATTGCAAGATCTAAGTCTACTTTAGTATCATCAATATTTGTCACCTAACAAATAATGTAAGACCTTTTCTTTTGAGGATTTCGTTATGAGGGAGTAGAAAAAAAATTTCATATAAAAGTATGACTAAATAAAATTCTGAAATCACACCGTAGAACAAAACAAAATTAAAATTATGTTTTTGTACTCATGGATTAAAATGCCTTTCATTCATGTTTTCTCTTAAACCACCTCCCACCATCACTAGAGCTCCACCTTTGGCGTTCACATTACCATCATCGGTGACAATTAATACTACCTCCGATCCTAAATATAGGACATAGTTTGTAATACAATTTACACTGTAAAATATGTGCCCATCAAGATTTTTTTTTTGGTTACACATCAAGATTTCAGCTAAGTCATTGATGCTTATTGATTATATAATGCAAAATATTATTTTATTAGATTTACTTATTAATTATTACTTTCTATCCTTAATATAAGATTTCATTTATAGTGAAACTTTCACTACACAAATGATATATTAAATATTAAGGAGAGAAGGTGGTATTATTATAGTGGAGTTTCACTTATTGATTATATAATGCAAAATATTAATTTATTAGCTTTACATATTAGTTATTACCTTATATCCTTAATATAAGATTTCATTTATAGTGAAACTTACATTAAACAGAAGATATATTAAATATTAAGGAGAAAAGGTGGTATTATTATAGTGGAGTTTACTTTTTTTTTTTTTTGGACAAATAGTGGAGTTTACTTTTACATCTACCTCTTTTAGTATTTTATCTGAAATTGTTGTAGGAATCAATGCCATAGAGTGGATGATGAATCAAAATGCAATGCTTCACTAATATCCAAATTCACCAACTTCAGCCGTGTTGTTCCCACTTACTTGAAAATATATATATATTTTTTTTAAAAAAAAAAAGAGAATTCCAATAGTCATAGGCAGAATTATACTGGTAGTTAGGAGCCTTGTTCACAAATCAATTATTAACAGGGACATCCAATTGTTGAAATTAAATGAGGAGAATCTTGATAAAAAATTCAGTCACCAAAATCCCTTTGAGCCGATTAAAAGAAAGAAAATCCCCTCACTCCCTCTCTCTTTTACTAGGGAAACAAAGGTGTGTTTGGAAGAGCTTAAGTGCTCGTTTGGAATAGCTTATTTTTAGGCAATAAGTGCTTATAATTCGTGATTCACGGTATACGAGGTAAGTATGTGAGAGGAGTTTTTTCTCGACTTGCGTAATAAGGACTTATTTCCCAAATATAAGCTCTTCCAAACGCACACAAATTTGAGAAATAAGCCCTTATTACGCAAGCCGAGAAAAAACTCCTCTTATATACTTACCTCGTATACCGTGAATCACGAATTATAAGCACTTATTATCTAAAAATAAGTTCTTCTAAACTAGCACTATTAGTGCAACACTCCAATTTCAGATTCCAATGGAGGGAGAACATTCTCTCTCTCGTTTTTTTCCCCACCAGCATTTGTGTCACAAATGTTTTGTTTGAAAGTAACCAAGCTCTTTCAGAATAAATTTATAAATTGGATGTCAACGTGCTCATTTGAATTAACGATTGAAATGTTTAAAAGCAACTTTTTAATTGTAATTTACGGTATATGAAGTAAGTATGTGAGATGAGTTGTGTCTCAATTTACGTGAAAAGCAGCTTATAAGTAATCTGATCTCTAAAACAAACATGCCCATTGGATCAACAATTAATTTGTTTTAAAATTACTACCTTTTTTTCATTTTTTTTAATAATATAAAATTGAATCAAGTCTCTCTCTCTCTCTCTCTACAATATATCCTTATTTTATTCATTTAATAAAAAAATTTTCACTTCCATTTTTAAATTTTGAATAATTATAAATATATAAAAAATATTGCATTATTTTATATTTAATATATTTTTAAATATGTAAACATAATAAGCGTTCCCCTATGTTTACAGTTATTTTTTTCCCCCAAAACAAAGGAAGAAAATCTCCAATAGACTGCGATCATTTTTGTTCATTAGATGCACCATTTTTGGGCCCTTTTAAGGGTTTCGGTTGCCAAGGACCAGACAACATGTACAATTAGTTGGGCTTTTTAAGCAAGGACGACAAGCCCGGCCCATTATGAATGGTACTAGGTTTTCCTGTCTTTTATCGAGTCGTCTTCTTTTCTGGCCTCCCCTCTGGTCTACCCTAGCTGTTGAGTTCGTCGCTACCTTTGGTACGCTTTCTCCTTCACCCCGGCCTGATTTCATCTGTTCGTTGTTACATTTTTGTTATTGTATCTTTCTGTTTCTATCTTCGAAGTCGTTTTGGTGTCGTAATTTCTCTCGTTATCCTTCCGGGGATTCTCCGGTTGGGGAAATGATCTGTTATTATCTTTAAACCAGGAAGTACGCCGTTTTTTCTTAGTTGCACTTTGTTGGTGGCGGCTGCATTTTTCCATATGTTTCTTTGTCTCTAAAGCTTGGATGTGTGAATAGCCTTTTTGAGCAAATTCGACGTGTTATGTTCGACTCATTAATATGATGTGATGTGGGTGTGTATTGGCCCTTATGTGATTCCGCTGATGTTTAAAGTTCGGGGTTGATTTTCTTTCTCAGTTATGAATAAAATTGCAAACGCGGACCCTTGTTAGGCTGGGAGTTTGCTGTGTTAATACTGTGCTTCTTACTTGCAGATTACATAGTCAATTTATTTTCTTTTAAATGTGGGTCGCTTTTCTAGATTTTGAACAGAGAAGATTATACAATCTCATAAAAGATGCAGAACGAGGAGGGACAAATCACCGAGCTTTACATTCCAAGGAAATGGTATGCGTCTAAATTTGCTTAAGATTTTTGGATTTTGTTGCTTTACTATTCTTGGTGGAGTTTGAACTAATGTACTGCACGATGCAGCTCGGCAACAAACAGACTGATCACTGCTAAGGATCATGCTTCTGTTCAGATTAACATTGGGCATTTGGATGAGACCGGCGTGTTTAATGGCCAATTTTCTACTTTTGCCCTGTGTGGTTTCATTCGTGCACAGGTCTGTTTTCTTTATTTGAACACTTTTTAATTTATCTTGTGTTGCATTTCAGTGTGTTATTCTATTACCTCATTCATGTCTCTGCCCTCTGCAAAAGTAATGTGTTTTTCAAAGAAACGGACTGTATTTTTTAATTTAAGTCATAGTGCACTCTATACCGCATTCCATCTATGCATTATATTTGCTGCTGCCTGTATACAAATTTGTTATGATATTTTTGTTGCTGCAATCTTTTGTGGCATAAGCATATTATATCGAATGATATATCCAAGAATTATATTCGAGTTCATTTCTGTCTACTTGCTCCCTTCTTGTTTTACATTTACTGAGGAAGAGATTGAGAATTATGTTGTGAGTCGGGACGAGCATATAATGTTATTCTAGGTTGCTTTATGATAGCTCTTAAATGCCAGATGGTTTGTTGCTTTATTTTTTTTATTTATCTTGCTATTATACCTGGATAGTTAAATGCGATCCGTATTGAGCAAGCAGAATGCTGTGCTTCTGGCATTTTAAAGTAATTTTGAGAATGGCTAATTTTTGTATGCTCTGGTCTCTGATTGACATGTCGGATAGCCAAGTATATCTTAATGTTCCACCTTGGCTATATTACTTAAGAAATGCTACGCAGTAGAGATTCTTGTTTAGCGTGATACTATGATTCTGATAATTAATCGGCAAGCATAAGGTGTTCATGCCTTTAACTAAGAATCTTCATTTTGCATTTTCAGGGAGATGCTGACAGTGCTTTAGATCGATTGTGGCAAAAGAAGAAAGTCGAAGTCAAGCAACAGTAGATGAGGAAGCTAGTTTTATCTCCGTTTTGTAATGCTATAATTAAATACACCGCGGAACTAAAATTTGAGAGTTTATATCTTTTAGCTATGAATGTTGTGGCACTTATTTTGTTCTTACAGTCCATTGTAAGAAAAATTGCCTTTTGACTTTAATTATTGACGGATTTTTGTGCGCTTCCTCAAATTCTAGTGTTTGTTAATGGGTTGGGCTAAGATAAGGCCTACACTAATTTTGGGCCGTGGTTTTGTTTGGTTCAGGCTTTTTTTGTTATTGTTTTATGTTAAAAAAAAGCAAGAATTCAAGTTTTATCTAGGTTCAATGAAAAAGGTGAATACGAAGTTGATGCTCAACAAGTTATTATCCTGATATATATATATATATATATATATATATATTGCCATCGAAAGAGCTAATGCATTGACCTGATAGATAGTTATAGACGTTCGAGTGTTCTACAAACCACACATATACATATATTCTAATATGCATCTCAAAATACTAAAGTACTCAAAATATCTATTAGTCTAGTGCTCTCTGACTTGATGGCATCTCTAATTCCAGCATTCTCCTCAGCTGGTCTGGTGGTCGCATAACCCAATCCACTGGGTAAGACCTCCTCAATGAAGCCTTAACTACCCAATCAACAACTAAGTTCGCTTTCCTGGAAATCCAATTACAGGAATTGTTTCTAATTAGCTTAGAAACAAGCTTCCTTGAATCATTGATGTTTTCAAGGAAATTTATGCACCTCCAATTATTTGGATTAGCTTCATTTGTTAGACATTTAATCAACTCTTGATTATTTGACTCAAATATGACATCCTCAATATGATTATTACAAGCATAAGATACTGCATCGTACAGGGCAATTCCTTTCGCCTCAAAAGTAGATTCGACATTCACAATCCTTACTAACCCATCTAATGACCAGCCATTAGAGTATCTAATTACAAAGGCCACTGCTACCCTATTTGCCTCACTCATGAAGGCACAATCAGTATTAATTTTTAACTCATTACCTTAAGGTGGGATCCATTTCACTCTTTCTCCATTTTCATTCTCCCTTTAGGCTCTTGGCTGCTGCACATCATTTACCCAGCCTCTTGTAACCCAGAATTCCTGTAAAAACATGTTTGCCTGAGAGAAAACAAATATAGGGTCAGGATTTATATTTTCATACAATAAAGCATTTCGTGCTTTCCAAATCTGCCACATCAGCATAGCAACCATAGCCTTTTGCCAACCAAAAAAAATTTGTGTCACAAAGGCAGTTTGCAACCCAACCATTTACATTGAGATTCACAACCTCATTTTCCTGGAATGTAAAGTTGCTTCCATTCCACACAAGCTTGGCCTACTCATATAGAAAAAACAGATGTTCCATTGATTCCGAATTTTTATGACAAATCAAGCATAGATATGTATTACAACATTTTCTCTTGGCTAAATTTACTAATGTAGGCAGGGCATTTGACAACAATCTCCACATAAAGTTCTTAACTTTTGGAGGCACTTTTAATTTCCAGATTTCTCTCCATACCTCCCTGTGCGCATTATTAGAGGATGTTGAGCTGTTTTCATATCTTCTTAACACACTTCTCTTGGCTACTTCATACCCTTCTTTCACTGAGTACTCATTCCTCTTCCCCTCGGTCCATATCCACCTATCTTCCCTATTCTTAGAGGTTCTATATATTTTGTAGATTGCCTCCTTTTCCATTTCAGTTATCCACCCCTCTATTGAGACCAGATTCCAACCTCCCATAACCATTAGCTCAGCTACCCTTAGGTCCCTAAAGGAATCGTGAGGACATGGTGATAAGAGTTTTTCCCCAGGTAAATCCCCAATCCAGGGGTCCTGCCATACCCTTGTCTTGAACCCATTCCCAATATTAAGCAAGACATGGTTTTCTAACACCTTTCTACCCTCTAGGATACCAGTCCACAGCCAAGATGCCGCCCTACCTTTTTTTGCTTATAGGAAGGATTATTTTGGGAAGTACTTAGCTTTTAGCAATTTCACCCATGTTTGATCAGGGTTATTCAATATTCTCTAGCCTATCTTTGCTAATAATGCTAAGTTAAACGCTTCAAAGTCTCTAAACCCCATCCCCCTATCTACCTTGTTCTTTTTCATTCTGTCTATTGAGATCCAGTAAACCATCCTTTTATCTTCATCACATTTCCACCATAATTTTGACACAATACCATCTAGCCTTTGAAGAATCTTTTTTGGGTATAGGAAACATGACATGGAATAGGCTGGGATAGAATGAGCCACTTATTTAATTAGCACCTCTCTTTCTGCTTTAGATAGGAAGTTTTTCCTCCATCCCTGTACTCTCCTTTCCATTCTATCTAGGACAAAATTCAGAGCCTAAGACTTTGATCTACCCCCAAATGATTGGTAAGCCCAAGTAATTTCCAGGGATATCCACAGCATAAATATGAAATATCTGCCCAATCTCCTCTTTTAATAAATTCGGTGTGTTCTTTGAAAAGAACAGACAGGATTTGCTAAAATTGATGGATTGGCTAGACGCTTTACAATATTCCTCAATCATATTTTTCAAATTTCTGCAGTAAGGCATCTCAGCTTGCATGAAAAACACAGAATCATCAACAAAAAAACTATGTGTTATCTCAGGACAACCCCTAGCTACCTTAATTCCCTTAATCAGCCCTCTCCTCTTCCCTTGTTCTATTAACCTTGAGAGTACATTATTTAGTAATATAAACAGGTAAGGAGATAAAGGGTCACCTTGCCTTAAACCCCTCTGTGGCATTACAGTGGAAACTCTTTTCCCAGAAAGCATGATGGAAAAACTTATAGAATTCAAACACCAGAATATTCTATCTACCCAATTTCTATCAAAACCCATTTTAACAATGTAGCATAAAGGAAATCCCACTCCATCTTATCATATGCTTCATTCATGTCGAGGTTCATTGTTACCTCACTCTTACCTTGTCTTTTCTTTTTCATATGATGAAACATCTCATGCACCACCACAATATTTTCCTGAATTAGTTGTCCCGGAACAAAGGCACGTTGACTTTTATCAATTACCTTGTCCAGCAGCAAGTTTAGCCTATTTGCTAAAACTTTTGAAAAAAATTTATATGAAAAATTGCATAGGCTTATCAGTCTGTAATCATTGACTGATTCAGAGCAATCTATTTTAGGCTTATCTATCTCATTTATTTTTTCTAAAGGGAAACCTACTTGGAAATAATTTTTAACTAATTCACATACCTTTTGGCCAATGATCTCTGAAGCATTTTGATAGAAAGATCCTGTGAATCCATTTGGTCCAGGTGCTTTTTGTCCCCCAAGTTGAAACACTGCTTGTTTTACATCCTCATTTTGAATTTCTGTCATCAAGACTAAGGGTGTTCAAATCCTGGGATGAGATCGGGATCACCTATTCCCGGTTCCCGTCCTAGGGGGTAGCCGGGAGTGGGAAGTCATTCCCGGTCCTGGGAAATTCCCAGTATAACCGTGACCGGGAATTCCCAGTTTCAATAATATTTTTATATTAGTTAAATTTTTTATAATCTAGTGTTTAAAGTGATTATTTAACACCTAATAAGGTTATAAAAATTATACAAATTGAACTAGAATTGAAGAATAACATATTATTATTATTATCATCATCATCATCATCATCATAATCAAATTCATCATTTTTGTTATTATCTTTATACATTATATAATTAGTATTAGTATCACGATATATACGATTTAACTCTAACTAAATATGTGATATACATTTTATCAAATGATAACTTAATTTATGGGGTAAAAAATACAAACATAAAAGAATAACTTATTTTTTAAGAAAAAAAATAAAAAAAACAGGACCGAGATCACAAGGAGTGATCCTGGTCCCGATCCTGGTTTTTTTAGATCCCGGTCCCGATTTTCCCGGTCTCGGTCCTGGCCGAGACGGGAAATTCTTGGGATAAAATGTCTAGGACCGGAACGGGACAACTGGGATCAGGACAATTTGAACACCCCTAATCAAGACCCTATTGTCTTTCTCAGTGATCACCCTTTCAACGCTGTCCAGTACACTTGTGAAGTCTCTTGCTCCTGCCGTAGAGAATAACTCAGCATAAAATTCAGCAAAATGGTTCCCTATTTCCTCCTCCGTTTCTAGCCATTCACTTTCATTACCCTTGACTCTTGTGATTTTGTTCCTACTTCTTCTTCAAATGGTTTTCATGTGAAAAAATTTGGAGTTCTTATCACCACATTTCAACCACTCAACTCTTGCCTTTTGGGTCCAGTAAATTTCTTCTTGATCCCATAATTCTCCTATTTTCTTCTTTAAATCTGCCACCTCCGCCGATGTTTCCGTATTCCATACTGAGTTTAGACAATATTGCACTCTCTTCAACAACATATTAATCTCCTTCTAGCTGTTTTTAAATTTTTTTTTACTCCAGCCAGCAAGAAAATCCCTTAACTGGTTCAGCCCTTTTACAAATTTATCAATATCTTTTATATCACCCTCTACCCTCCAATTTTCTTCAATAACTGCCATCAAGTTAAGATGATTTAGCCATCTCTTATCAAACCTAAAGAGAGGAGAAGCTCTTATTTCCACATGTTCGAATTCCATAAGAATCGGCCAATGATCTGAACCTATTGCTTCCCTCACTTGG
The DNA here is from genome assembly GCA_963210345.1 of Inga oerstediana. Taxonomy (NCBI): domain Eukaryota; kingdom Viridiplantae; phylum Streptophyta; class Magnoliopsida; order Fabales; family Fabaceae; genus Inga; species Inga oerstediana. The sequence goes on along the minus strand of OY723407.1, from coordinate 58,366,562 downwards.
CCTTGTCCTTTTTGGAATTAGTCCCGCTATTTTGCATTAATCACAACCCTATCTAGCCTGTTCCGGATCAGATCTTCACCTTATCTGTTGTTCATCCATGTATATTTGCATCCTTTGAAGTCCAATTCCATCAACCCTCATCAATCATAAATCTCCTAAATCTGTCTAAATCCCTTTGTGAGCATTCCCTCCCTCCCTCCTTATCTGACAAGTAAAGTACCTCATTAAAGTCCCCTAAAACTATCCAAGGCACATCTGATCTTAGACTTAAACTTGCCAATTCTGACCACCATAATTGTTTCAAACCCACTATAGTTGGACCATAAACCAGGCTCATGTTACCCATGCTCCTTCCTTCCTTGTAAATGTCCTCCAGATAGATTATATATCTGCTTATGAAACCAATATTTAATTGCACATCATCTTTCCACCACACAGCAAGGCCACCTGACCTCCCACTGGGTTCAAAATATTCTCTTCTGTCAAACTTTAGCTTCCTCCTAAACCTCTCAATTTCCCTTTTCTTCATTTTTGTTTCTGACAAGAAGACAATTTTTTGCTTGAATTTCACACACTGGAACCTTAAGTTTCGAACTGTCAATGTGTTCCAACCCAGGCAACTCATGGCTTCCCGGTGGCTGATTCTGGCTAGCCACCGCACCCTTCATCAACAGTTTCCCTTTCCCTTTCATTCCCATCTTCCATATGCTCTTCCTCCCTATTACATACCTCTCTTATTACTAACTGTGCACTATTTTCAGGACCCCTAAATAAAGCTTTCCTAACCTTTCTCTTTGTCTTCCAATATTTTTTAGCATTATAATCAGGACTAAAGTTAAAGCCTCCATCGTACCTGAAATTGAAGACTGCCGAACCTTCACTTTTTTTCCACTGTTTCAGATCTAATTCTGCCCTTATGCTATCCTTAGCTCCCTTTGCTGAGTCTTGATCATGGTCTTTTCTTTGTTTATGGACTGGAGAATTTTCATCCTCAACTACCTTTCTTTTTAGTAACACTTCCTTTAGACGTTGAGCTAACTCCCTTATTGCTCTTTGCTGAATCGGGACAATTGCTTTTTCATCCTTCATTACTTCATCTTCGTCCTCTACCAATTCCACCCACCCAATAGTTGGCTTGGGCTCTTTCTAATTTCTCCTTTCTGGCTCTTAACATCCAATAAACCCATCCATTTTCCTAATAAATGTTTCCAGCCCAACCTTTGTTACACCCTCAGCATACAAGTGGGCCTCCAAAATCTGACCCAGGTTTAGATCCAGGCCCAATTTGCTGTTTCGCTATGTTTAATCCCATACCTATGCTCATGCTTTCCTCTCGTGCTATGTTGACTGAATTGAAATTTTTTGGTGCCATTATATTAGTCCAGCGTTGTCTTTTCCCCTGCTGACTTATTGAACCCTCTGCAATATTTTTTGAGCCCTGTGTCTGGTCCCCATTCCCATGTATCCATCTTCGGTTTTCCCCATCCCTATACATCAGTCCTTTCTCTATTGCTTTTCTTGAACCTTGACCAGCCTGAGTTATTGCCTAAGATCTGAGCGCTTAAGCACACAAGCTAGCATCATATCTCTGAGTAGAGCCGAGAATACAGGCCGGCCCTTCACGGGCTCGGGCCTAAACAGGTCGGCCCGTTTAGGCCTGCTTCCTAAAAAACCCCTAATTTTTAAAACCCGCGGCCCTACAAGGTTGGCCCTTCACGGGCTCGAGCCTAAACGAGCTTGAACTCATTTTAATTAAAAAAAATCTTTTTCAAATTTTACAATTTATTTATTATTTTACCTTAAATTGAGATACATTATTTTTAAAAATCATAAATTTTTAGTTAAAATAATCATCTAAAGTCCAAATTAGCCTCTTTTTTAAAGTTTAAATGAATAAACCATTGAAGAAAATAAAATAAATCAAACCATTTAATAAGTGTTTACCTGTTATTAATACTTTATTAGGTACTTAGGTGTCTCTCATATTGATACTTTGATATAATGATATTACATATATTAATTTATTTTTAAAAAATATTAAACGGGCCTAAAAGGACCGGCCTTCCAAGGGCCTGCAACCCTATAGCGCCGACCCTTTTAGGCCCGCTTCCTGTTTTAGCCTCTAAATCATAAGCCTAGCCCTTGAAGGGCTCAGGCCTAAACGGGCCGGCCCGATGGGCTCGGCCTGAATTCCCGGCTCTATCCCCGAGTCACTCCGTTGACAACAAACACCACTGCTTCCTCCTCACACACTCTGCTCTCATGACCCAGCTTCCAACAGTTAAAACAGTATCGTATCAGCTTCTCATATCAAAGTTGGATCCACATATCATTCATTTTTTAATCCGGTCTAGGAGCTAAAAATCTAGGCATCAGTGGTTTTTCTGTATCAACTTCAATTCTCGCCCTCCCAAAATTTCTATGTGAAAATCTACTCTCATCCGGGGATTCCACTTAGATAACCCGTCCCACTAGTCCTGCCATAAGCTCAATATTCAATCTCATCCTCCGTTCCGGAGGAATGTTGTGAAATTGAGCCCAAAAATTCACATGTATTTATCACAATCTCATTAACACTTAAGTAAGGTTTCCTCTTTTGTAAACTAAGCACATAATTTCTCACAATCTATGGGTTTTCGATTAATACCCTGTTTGCTTCTAGATGTTTTTTGAATGTGAATGTAAAAACATTAAATCCAATCATCTTTACTTCCACTTTAGTTTCTTTCCAAGCTGCATTAACAAAATCTCTTACCGTTCCTAGCTCGATTCTCGTATGCGTAAGTACCTTGCCAATAAGTGTACAGTTTGACCTGTCTCTACCCTGTTCGTTCCTCCATTGTAGTTGAATCCCTAAGCTGCCGTACTCCATTGCTTCAACCGATTCCTCTTTAAGCTTCTCATTTCCAGTTTCCTTGTTCACTGTCATAGCACAGTGGTCGAAAGCACCACGATGGCGATTTTTGAAAGGGACAAGCCCTAGCAAAGTCTCACTGTAGGAGAAAAGTTTTTTCCGCGTATATATTTTAATTGGTGGGTATTATCTTGATATATTTACTTCAAACGTTGTAGAGAAAGTATTTTTGAACTTTATTCGCTCAATATTATAATACGTATAAAGATTTGCTGTGTCTTTTCACAAGTTCTGCATGAATCTGGAATTTCTTGTATTCACTTGAGTACAAATTGATGGTGGTACTTCCTAAAAAAGGGTTAAGGTGTGTAAATAACTTTCAATTTTTTTTAAAAGCGTAAAAGTAATCTTGAAATATTTTTTGAAGCAAAATTAATCACAAATACTAGAGAAAGTGCAAAACTGTTAATACTATTGAACCAATGAAGTTGACCGTTTGTGAGGCAAGTTTTGTCAAAATCTGGTGACATGGATGGTTACTTGGATGCTGACTTGTGTAAGTGTAGTCTATGTGGCACCCTTCACTAATGACAAATTACTTGGAAATAAAAAATTGAGCATTTTATTTTCTTTAATGCCCTAAAGATATAAGGAATATTAGAGAATAGATTTGGGACATCTACTAAACCAGGCTTTAGCAGTCCACTTAATTTAGGCTTATTCTCAATCCTCCAATCCCAAAATTTGGGATATTATATTTTTACCTCAAATTACAGAAGCAGCAAGAAAAAACAAGTGCATATGTAATAGTGTTAGATTAAATTTATCGATTCTGACATTTTGCCCCCATTTTGAATGTTCATGGATATTTTTGCACCTCTGAAAAGTATATGGTGTTGGATGTACCTTTGATAAAAAATCATGTGTATTTTTACACCTTAACACTCTTATATATGTAAAACATAAATTTATAAAAGGCCTACTTTGCTAATTTGAGCTTAAGCTTATCTTAAACTTGTGGTGAAATGAATACTCTCTCCCGTGGCTCTCTGGGGTGAAAGTTAATGGAATACCATAAGGTCTTAGGTTTGAGATGCAATAGAACCATGGAAGATTGTGGTGAAATGTGGAGCTGCAACAGAGTGATCGCCGAGTGGAGCTTTCTCTAGAGTGAGAGTGTTTGCTAGGGTTTTGTCCCTATTACTGTTCACCAGCTGGTGTGATCAGCCAGAGTGCTGTGAAGAACAACATTGACATCCTAAATGGGTAGCTGTCTAAGAAGGAACATAACGATGAACAACTGTCGGCTGGATATTAAGCTATAGTGGAAGAAGGCAACAGAGAGAAAGGAAACGAAATATGAACTAATGGGTAAAATTATCTCAAATACATGAATGGGGTTTGGGACAATAAGGGATTCAGTGACAGCGGCATGGAGGGTATCAGGTGAAGTTGATGTGAAAATGATTAGCTTTAATCTTTTTAAGCTCACATTTAAGGATCTGTAGGAGGCAAGAAGAATTCTGAAAGAAAGCCCATGGGTAGTAAGGAACAATATACCTAGTCTACAAAAAAGAAAGCCATTTTTAAGTGATAATGAAGTTGCAATTACAACATGGAATTTTGGGTGCAATTTCACAATCTACCTTTGGAAGGAATAATGGCGAGGAATATTAGGCTATTAGCGGAACAAGTGGGAAGAGTAATGAAAGTTGAGAACCCCGAAGAAAACAAGTTTGTAAACTGGAGTTTTGGACGAGCCAAAGTAGAGGTAGATATGGAGAAATCGTTGGTTCCAGGATTCAATTCTCCCAGGTTGGATAATCTGGATGATGTGTGGATACATGTGAAGTATGAAAAATTGGCAAGGTATTGTTTTAACTGTGGTAAATTGGGACATGAAAGTGGAGTTTTGTGAGGAAGAATGGTGAGTTCATGGTGCAAGGATTGGTGTGTGGGTATGATGCTAGTCTGTGTGCTCAATACTTGAGGGAGCAGGGAAACTTCTCAGGTGGCCAGAATCAAGGAAAGACATAGGAAAAAAAGGGGTGCATGGGGATAAGGAAAGCAATAAATGCTCGTCTAGAGACAAGAGCTAAGCTCAAGGTTTCTCGGAGAGAGGAGAGAGTTCCAGGAGTCAGATGATAGGTAAAGAAAATAGGACAAGGGAGTTGATCCTTTATTCACCAGTGGTGGCAGAAACAACACGTGATGTGGGCCAAGGAATGAATATTGATTCTAAAAAATGGCCTCAGCCACAGGAAATTTTTTCACAATGGGCTCCATATGGGAGGCCCAACAAACTAAGGGAACGACCTGTGGAGCCGAATTGAATCAGTTATTAAAGAAAGTTGATGCATCTTTAAGTGTGTTGCGGGTTAGGAAGGAAAAGTTACTGAAACCACAAAATAAATACTGGGTTGAATTAGCATATAAGGAGGAAGATGGTCTGAATAATGCTGGAGCTATAGTGCCATTTCAAAGCGGAGTTATTGGGGATTTAGCTCAAGGTATGAGAGATGTATCACTGAAAAGAAAGGCAGATGAGCTTCTGAAATCTCCATTAAATAAAAGGCAGAAGGATCATAAACAAGAATCCCTAAAAGGTGCCGGTGATAGAGAGAGGGCAGAGACAAAGCTGAAACGATAGGAAGAGATGGATGGATCCAACCCTTTTAAGTACAGGTATGATGATTGTTTAAATTTCAATCTGGGTAGTAGACACATGAAAGTTACAGTAGGGCGGAAAAAAAATAAGGAAAGCTTTATGTTTTAAAAACCAATCTAATATACAAATAGAGCCAAAAAATGAAGTCATTGGGGGTGATACAACTATGGTAGAGGGAAGGGAAAATGAAAATGATGGAGCGACTAAGAGGTGCGGTGGCTGGCCTACTATAGCCACCAAGGAGCTATGAACTGTATAGGTTGGAACTATTAGGGGCTCAAAACTACCCTGACAGTTCACAATCTAAAGTTCCAGTGTAGGAAATTAAAGCCTCAAATTGTATTTCTGTCGAAGACAAAAATAGAAAAAATTATAAGAAAGCTTAACTATGATTTTGGGGAATATGTTGAGCCAATGGGAAGATTAGGGGGCTAGCTGTTTGGTGGAAAGAAGGGGTGCAGCTGAGACTTGGCTTTCTAAGTAGACATATTATCCATTTGGAGGATGCAAAAATGGAAGGGAATAAGTTGGGAAATATGAGTATGGTGTATGGACCAACAGATCCAGGTAAAAAGGAAAGGTAGTGGGCATAATTGGAAAAGTTGAATCCTGGAATGGAAATATTGTGGATAGTATTAGGAGATTTTAATGATTTACTGTACTCATCAGATAAAGAAAGGGGAATGGAGTGCTTACAAAGGGACTTGGATCATTTTCAAAACTTTATGACTAATTGTGAACTAATGGAGCTAGAATTTTCAGGAAGTAAATTTACTTGGATGAACAACAAGGAAGGAGTTGAATTCATTATAGAAAGGTTAGATAATGTGGTAATTAATTCAAGGTGTAGGTCATAATTCCAAATAGGACAGGGTCAAGTATTGGAGGCTATTGGATCCGACCATTGCCTAATCTTCATTGAATATGAGGATATAGAATCAAAAACTCCTTATTTATTCAGATTTGATGCAAGATGGGTGAGTCACCCCAACTTATTCTAATTAATTAAGGATAATTGGAGAATGGGGGAAGAGGGAAGGGACTTGAATGAGTTTATGGATAGTTTAAGCAGCTTGAGGGAATGTCTTAAACAATAGAGCAAAAGGGAATTCAGGAATGAGCAAAAGTAGATAAACATTGTAATTAAAAAGGTGCAGGATTGCTTAGACTCGGCCTAGAATGATGAAAAACCAAGAGAAATGGCTTAGTTAAAAAAAAAGAATTGCAAAATTGTGGGAGCAAGAAGAAGTATATTGGGCCCAAAAATCTAGAGTGGAATGGTTGAAATGTGGTGACAAAAATACTAAATTCTTCTATATGAAAACTATCCACAGAAGGTGCCGGAACAAGATCACAAGAGTTAAAGGCAAAAATGATGAGTGGTTGGAGACAGAGTAGGAGATGGGAGACCATTTTGCTTAATTCTATACATCATTATTCACACCAACAGGTTCAAGAGACTTCTTTTATGTACTGGATTGTGTGGATTGAGTGATATCCAATGAAGATAATAAAATGTTGATAGCCGAAGTCACAAATGAGGAAATAAAGAAAGCATTACACCAACTGGGAGGGCAAAAGGCACCGGGTCCTGATGGATTCACCGGTTTATTCTATCAGAAAACATGGGATATCATCGGGAAGCAGGTATGTGACTTGGTGAAAGACTACTTTCAAAATGATTTTACTTTAAATCCCATTAATGTGACCGATCTAGTTTTAATTCCAAAAATTGATTTTCCTGAGTCGGTAATTATTATAGGCCTATTAGTTTATGTAATTTTTCATATAAATTTTTTTTTGAAAGTGTTGGCTAATAGATTGAAACCATTACTGGATAATGTGATTGATGAAAGTTAACGTGCATTTGTGCCTGGGAGACTGATCCAGGATAATATAGTAGTTGTGCATGAAGTTTGCAATCATATGAAGAACAAAAAATAGGGTTGCTATCAAATGACGCTGAAACTAGACATGAATAAAGCCTATGACAGAGTGGAATGAGATTTCTTATGTGCCACACTTTTGAAGATGGGCTTTCATAGAAGATGGGTGGATAGGATCTTATGTTGTCTAAATTTTGTTAGTTTTTCAATAATGTTGTTTGGGAAGAGGGTTGCTAATGTGTCACCATAGAGGGGTCTGAGGTAAGGAGATCCCTTGTCACCATATCTGTTCATTTTGGTAAATAATATTTTATCAAGATAAATTGAACGGGATAAAGGAAGAGCGATGGTAAAGGGACTGTCAATTTATAGGGGATGCCCAGATATCACTCATAGCTTTGTTGCAGATGATTCGGTATGTTTTTTACAGGCTGAGAATGACCATTGCAGGAACCTGAAAAATATTATTGATGACTATTGTAAAGCTTTAGGCCATCAATCTATTAATGTGGGGGAAATCATGTCTGTATTTTTCAAAAAACACTTTTGAATTACTGAAAGAAGAGATTGGACAGATTTTTTAGATTCATGCAGTAGATGTTCCCGGCAATTATTCAGGGTTGCCTATTATATAGGGAAGATCTAAGTCATAAACCCTGAACTTTGTAATAGGCACTGGAAAAAGAGTAAAGGGGTGGAGGAAAAAGCTTCTATCAGAGGCAAGGAGGGAAGTATTGATTAAATTAATAGTAAATTTAATCCTGGTATATTCGATGTTGTAACACCCCAAATTTTATATTCACCAAAATTATTGTAATTATTTGGTAAATTCAATAAAATGGTGAATATTCATGAATTTAGAATTTATGAATTTTATAAATGTTCAATTTTATGAGAAATTGGGCAAAAATAAATATGAAATTAATTTGGGTGATTTAAAAGGCCCAATATTAAGGTACAAAAATGAAGAAATATTAGAGAAAATATTTGGTCAAGAAATATATGGAAATTGACCAAAGAAAAATAAGAGAATAAATTGGATTAGAAAGGTAATGGCAACATCGTAATTTTGTCAAATTGTCACAAAATTAATTATTTTTTGATTAATTGAAGTTAATTTCAATTAATTAATAAAAATAAAATGAAAAAATATATTTAGAATATTTTGGTCAATTTAATATGAATTTATGAAAAATTTGAGCAAAAATGCAATTTTGACCAAAATTGAAACTTTACGCGTATACGTAACTTGGACAAGTTGTGAAGCCGATTGAGACCTTAGGGAGGAACCCCTAGGTGTCTCCTACATGTAGCATGAGGAAGGAAATAATGGTTGGGCTTAATGAGTAAGATTACCTGTACATGAAATTTATGCACATAAAGTTGGAATTTTTGATTTTGGAAAATTATTAAATAAATAAAGGATGACATAAGCTAATGTAATAAGACTTCATCTCCTTCCTTGGCAGCAAAAATGACGTGAATCAGGTCAGAAATAGAGAGAGAGAGTGTGTGAGATTTCTAGAGAGAGAAAGGAGAAGAAATCTCGCAAGGTAAGCCGATTTCTCCGACGATTTAGCTCCTAACGCGTATAACTCCGACTCTAAGCTACTCCTCTCTGTTCTTTAAGGTTGTGAAGCTCAAAATTTGGTGTTATGGAAGCTAGGGTTTTAGCCAAGAAAAGGAAAAGTTAGTGGGAGCTTGAGGTAACTTCCAAACCTTCGTATATTAACTATTCTGGCTACTATGGGCAATTTAATTGGTGAAATTTAGCCGGATTGCCATTGGTTTTAAATTTTGAAAATGTGTGTGCCTAAGGGTTATGCTGCCCAATTTTGGTTCAAATGGTAGTTATAACCTAATGTAATATTTAATAAAGTGACCAAGAATAGAAAGGAACATGTTTACGAAGCCGAAATCGTAAAACCCCGATTTTTTCTGGAGAACACATAAATTTTGGCCAGCTCTAGAAATAGATCTTAGAGTTGGATTTTCAATGATTTGATTATTCCATTGAGTTCAGGAGAAAAAATTAGGTGGGGTTACAGTTGGTCACTTTTTCGAAAATGCCCAAAAAAGGATAATTACGAAAACGCCCTGAAACCTTTAAAGTGGGGCTGCCAAGGGTATTTTTGTAATTTGATATCGAATTTGATAATTCTGATTTTGGAAATGGATTCCTTGGATGGAAATATGTTAGGATAGCCCATTTTAGAATTTTGGGAAAAGTGCAGCCAGATCGGGTGCGACAGGCCCAGGCCGGGTCCCCGGGGGCATTTTTGTAAATTTTCATTATAGACTCATATAATCCGAAGAAACACTATGGAAGTGTCTAAATGGTGCATTTGAAATTGTAGGATTCGACATTTGCCCTGATCGTGAACGACATGTGCCAGAGCTCGTTCGGAAAGAACCAGGTAGTGACTCTTTCTCTTATACTATGTGTAATGCACTGTATGTGTGTTGTATCACTGTTTTGTGATTATTTTTGATGCTGCTATGGTTACAGCTGGTGATAGCTGTCATTATACAGCGAAAGCTATCGTTTACAGCGCAAGCTGTCATTATACAACGTAAGCTGTCGTTATTGTGATTACAGCGTAAGCTGTCGCGATGGTGATTACGGTGAGAGCTGTCGCATTGTGTATACAGCCGTGAGTGTTATCGTTTGTGGTAAAAGTCATGTATCTTTGTGCTGCTGCTGCTGCTGCTATTTGTGATTTTCTTACTTGCTATGTGCTTATATATTGTATGAGTAACTTGTTACTACTGAGATTCTTTTGAATCTCATTCTTTCCATGAATTAATCTACAGACATGGCAAGTGACTTCAAAGGGATGCGGACAACCAAGAGCGGCTAGGACTCCTTAGAGATCTTTGAAGTTGGTTATCCATTTTGATTTGAGATTATTGTATATATGTGGAATGATTTTGTATAATCCCCTATATGGGAAACTATAAACCCTTAGTGAATGAATGAAACCCGGGGGTTGCTAGGATTTTTGTTGTACACTCTAATATGTATGAATGTGATTCAACTGCACAGAGTAATTATATTCGAAACTTGAATTTGAGACCAGAATAGGAATGAAATTTTGAAAGAGTTTGTGAAAACCCTACCGTAAGGAGGGGAGTTTGAAATAAGTTTTAATTATCCGTCGGTCTCTAATTCATTTTAATTACGCCTTTTTGAATCATAATTACGGTTTATCAAGCAGGGGGTTACATATGTCATGTTTTCTATATCCGAAAATTGTGCTAAAAAGATTAGATGGGATAGTGTCTAGTTTTTGGTGGAATAGTGATGAAGGGAAGAAGAAATATGTTGGGTATCAATGGAAAAGATTAAGAAAAATAAATTGGAGGAGGGGTTGGGTTTCAAAGACTTTAAGGCTTTCAACCTTGCACTGTTAGCTAAGTTAGGATGGAGAATCCTTCAGCACCCGAACCAAATATGGGCAAAAATTCTCAAAGCTATATATTTCCCCAAAAATTCCTTCTTAGAAGCCAAAAAAGGTATAACTCCTTTGTGGTTATGGTCTAGTATTTTAGAGGGAAGGAGAGTATTGGAGAATCAGGTAATCTTGAGCATAGGCAATCAAACTCAAGCTAGAGTTTAGGGTGATCCATGGATAAGAGATTTGCCTGGGAAAAAGCTTATATCCCCATGTCCACATGTAGCATTTAAAGAACTTCATATGGAGGTTGATGTCAAATGCCTTACCCACTTTCAAAAATTTATCCAGGAGAAATTGTTGTGCTGTGGATCTATGTTTAATTTGCCAACAAAAATATGAATCAATGGAACATTTGCTTTTCTTTTGTGAATGGGCAAAATTAACTTGGTTTGATAGTAACTTCTCATTTAAAGTGGAGGACTTGGAATAGTTTGATTTAATTCAATGGGTTGGAAATTGGCTATGTGGAAATACTTTTTCCCAATGGCAGAGAGCACCATTGGCTATGACTTTGTGGCAAGTTTGGAAATCCCATAATGCTTTTCTGTTTGAAAATGTTGCCCCTGATCCTGTCTTTACCTTTTCTCAAGCTTGTAGAATATTAAATGAATTTTGGGAAGGTGAAGGACGGACAATATTGGAGCACCAACGAACTACCCTAAGGGAAATGGAAAGTAATGAGCAACACGCATGGCAGCCTCCAGAAGGTAATATGATTAAAATTAACATTGATTGTGCCTTTTCGGAATTGGAAAATAGAGCAACTGTTGTGTGTGTGGTTAGATATTGAAATGGGTGGTTACTAGACGGGACTGTACGCATTGTAAATGCTAATTCAACCTTAATGGCGGAAGGAATTGCATTTCAGGATGCGGTGAATTATGCCCATGAAAATCAGTTAGATGAGGTTCAATTTGAATCTGATTGTCAAGTGTTGATTAATTGCTTATCTAATGCTTCTTCTCCAAATGATTGGAGATGTACCAATATCCTTGAAAATATTCAATTCTCAAGGAACCTAATAGGGAACAATTCTTACGTATGGATTTCCAGAAAAGCAAACTTAATAACTGATTGGGTTGCTAAAGTTTTATTAGGTGGATCTTACCCGCCCGATTGGGTTTCACGACCACCGGAGCTTCTCTTAAAATTGCTAGAGAAGGATTCAAGGTTCATACAGAGAGCTCCTCACTAGTTTTTTGGTGAATGTAAATTTTGAAGATATTACTGTAAGTAGATGTGACGGTGTGGATTATGTAGAATATGTGGCTGAACGTTGTACTATTTTCTAGATATTAATGAAATCCTTTTCATGGTAAACAAAAAAAAAAAAGAAATGTGGAGCCGCAACAATTTATACCGGGTTAATTGGGGAGGCGAGTTGAAGTATAGATAAGTGACTTAGTGTCTGTTTGGATTAGTGATAAAATCTATTTTTCTAATATGATTTATAGTGTATGGGATAAATATGTGAGAGAAGTTTTATCTTAACTTATATAAATATGCTTTTGCACGCTAATTCAAATAGGCCTTTAGTATTTATTTAGATTATCGGTAGAAGCTGCTTTTTAATCATAATTTACGGTAAATAAAGTAAGTATGTGGGAGGAGTTTTGTCTTAACTTACGTAAATGTGCTTTTCAAACACAAACTCAAACATGCACTTATTTGGGCCTAAAAGGCCACTTTGGTCTAGTTGGTAAGAGGTTTGACTCATAACCACAAGATTATGGGTTCAAATCTCACTGATGTGAGGACCTTGTTAATGGGTGATCTATAAGTTTTTTTGTAAGCGCTCTTTGACCCTAAAGATATGGGATCCGGCTACGGTTCTCTTCCTTCCCATCCACTTATGGTTCTCTTCTTAATCTGAACCGTTGGATTAAGATCTCAACGATCCAAATTTAATATATTATAAAAATAATAATAATAATAATAATATTATTATTATTATTATATTTTAATATTAAAAAAAATCTGGACCGTTGAGATCTTAATCCAACGGTCCAAATTAAGAAGAGGACCGTAAGTGAATGGGAAGGAAAATGACCGTAGCCAGATCCAAAGATATGTCCTATCCCTAGTGAGTCCCCTGAATTCAATTCACCTAAACTTTTTTATATAAAAAAAATTGTATTATATATAATATATATGTTATTCAAAATATTGTTCCCATTCATCATTATTCTTTATCAAAATGCAATTGTCATTTTTTTAGAATCTATGATGGAAAAACGTGCTTGCTGCTGATTATATTATTATGACGCCAAATGAAACTGATGTTCTGGGATTGTTTAGATTTGCTGACTAGAAGGGCTATCAAACTGTAGCAATTTAAGAGTAGTGGATGTCAATCTATTAATTATTGACATACTGATCCGGTCCTAAATATAAGATCCAATTGACATTTATTTAGATATATTAAAAAAACTAAATAAGTTACTTAATCACATCATATATTGTATGTTATTAAATTATATATTAGTTTATAAGTCAGACAAATTAATTTTGATAAAAATTATAAATATAAATACTTTAAGCTAACTTAATTAGCTTTTTTAATCTCTCCAAAAAAAAAGGGTCAAATGGATCTTATATCTCGGATTTATGAAATTCAAATATAAAACAAATTCTAAGATAATGAAGATAATTATAGGACAATTCAGATTTAACTGCACAATATTAGAAGATAAATAAATAAATATCCCTATTTTATAATTATAAAGATAGCTCTAGATATTAAATTAGACACTAATTAATTTTTATCTCACATCCCACCATTAATCCATTCGAATGTTATAGTGTAAATGATTTTCCCCTATTATAAAAGAACGCCTTCTTATATTAGAATGTGAAAGTTTTAATACCTCGTGCCATGTGAGAGCTTATTTGTATTAGTGGTGATAAAAGTGAATTTTTTTAATATGATTTTTATAAACTTAAGATAAGATAAAAGCCATATCGTAAATATGATTTGTGTTTGTATTGATAATGGCAAAAATGATTTTTTTTTAAACTTAAACTTATTTGGATTGTTATTTTTGTATAAGTAACTTTTTTTATTGAAGCTCTTCTCTACAAACGTCTATCTAAACAAACAAAACAGTTGCATTGGGCTTCTTCCATTCAACTGGGCTTTTCCCCCCTACCAAACGCCTTAACAAACAGGCTGTGAAATAGGGTTTGAAATCACCCACCAATCCATGAGGCCCAGCAATGTTTCTGCTGCTCTAAAATAAAAGAAAGGTAGCAAGGCGCACATGTGGCACAACAGTAGCTGTAAGATCCTTTCTGCATTAAAATTGGTTTAGAATTTTACACCAGTTTTTTTAGGTTTTGTTTGATTGGAGGTTAGGTTATATTGGGGTGGCGTTAGGAGAACGGGGAAAGTCATATTTATTGGGGATGACATTAAAAATTAAAATCGTTTTGAAGGACCAATCATCAAAATAAAATTTTAAAATATTAAATTACCACTAATAAAACTCCCTAGATTTTCTCATACCATATCCCCTGGTTTACCCATTGTTTAACTAAAACTTGAGATTAATTTGAATTTTAAAAGTGAAAATTTTAAAAATAAAAATAATGAATTAAATTATTTATGATTTTAAAAATAAATAAATAAATATGGCATGGTATTCATTTTACTCCCTCTTGTCCTAAACATAAGACTTAATTATTATTTTTTAAATAGATTAAGGAAGCTATATAAATTACTTAATCATAGTATATGTTATGTATCATTAGATTATATATCAATCTATAAATTAGGAAAATTAGCATAAAAAAGATAAAAATAAATACTTTAAAGTAATTTATTTTACTTCTTTACTCTCTCCAAAAAAAAGTCCATTAGATCTTATATTTATGACTAGAGGTAGTATAAAAATGGTAACATGTTTTTTAAACTCAGGGGAAAATTTCTGTCATTTCTATTTAATTTTGAAAAGGACGAATTAGACCCTCACACTTCTCTGGTATTTTGAATATTAGGAACTCATTTTTGTACTTTAACATTTTTAAAGTACTCTTTCAGGGATTTTCAGGGAACACCTTTTTTGTACTTGCATCTTTACATAATAAATTTTAAGGTTAAGGTGCAGATTTAATAAAAAAAATTTATTGAAGGAGTACTTGACTCAAATATATTTTAAAGAGAGAAAAAATATATGTAGTGAATTTAAAACGGTGCAAAAATAGCAACGATGTTAACGGATGAAAAACGTCCATTGTTGTACATATGTTGGTCCCATGAAGCCTGGCAAAATTTTCTCCCTCTTGTCCATGTCATGCCTCTTTACTCTCACCCTTCCTCTTGCTTTCTCTCTTTTTTCTCTCACTCACAATTGACACCCGCCATTTGCAAATGGGAAAAATCTGAAGGCAGCGATCTGAACATGGACCCTAAGAAGGCAAAATTCTTACTTCTAACCCAAATTTCGTCACCAAGTTAAGATTAATTGATCGCTATTCTTTGACTTTAAAAAAAAAAAAAAAAACACACACACACACAGATCGCTGTTCTTTGACTTTAGAAAAAACACACACACACGTGTTGGGGGGAAGATTAAGGGAATATAATCATTTAAACCTTGTCTAGTAGTACCTCGTTAATTGGGGATTGTGGATTATTTCGGAGTTGGATGGATCTAAGCCAATCTAATTTCCTCTTATCAGTGTTGCTGTTATTATCTTTTGAAATCTTGGGCTTATATGAGTGTTGCCCATCTTCTTCATCATCTTCCTCACAATCTGAGGATGCTATTTTCTTGATAGGTATAGTGCTCGTTTGGAAAAGCTTATTTTTATCTAAAATGTGCTTATAATTCGTGATTCACGGTATACGAGGTAAGTATGTGAGAGGAGTTTTTTCTCGGCTTACGTAATAAGTGCGTTTTGACTGTTCAAAACACTATCACAAACACCCCATAAACTCCTTTAAAACAGGTTCTTTCGATGATGTCTACCCTGAAGAACACTCCGATTGTTCGTTCAAATTCTGCCCCGGCGGCGTTATCCTTCCAAGCAACTGTAGCCTACGGACTTCAACGGCTAAACACACACATAAAAGAAAAAACAAAGAACAGTGAGCCATTTCAAAAAAAGGAATAAAATCGAAGAGAAAAGGAAGAAGATTCATAGGTATATGTTCTGACTGTGAGGGGGGAGAGAGGGGAAGGGTGAGAGGTTGAAAGAAAGATGAGGTGGGGAGGAGGGAGAAAATTTCGCTTGGCTTCATGGGACCCACATATATATATACAATAATGGACGTTTTGCATCAGTTAACGTCGTAATTATTTTTGCACCGTTTTAAATATATTGTGTGTATTTTTACACCTTTTAAAATATATTTATGTCAATACTCCTTCAATAAAATTTTTAATCTACACCTTAACTCTAAAATTTATAAGATACTCCTTTATTTTTTACTCTCTCCCTTATTTTTTATAAGATACAAATAATCACTAGCAAAAAAAAAAAAAGATACAAATAATCAAATTACATAGATAAAAAAATTAGTTTAAATTGATTTAAGATAATAAATATGTAAAAAATATAAATTATTTTCTAAAAACACCCTTATTTATAGAAAAGGTGAGTGAACAAGAGAATGAGTGGAAAAAAAGATATGGAAGAGATATATTAATTGTGTAAAATGAAAAAAAAAAAAGCATTAGACAACTTCAAAAACGATCTTATAATTATAAATAGGAATATACCTATTCAACAAATTATATCTTATAAAAAAGGATGAAGGGAGTATTTGGTCAAGGTATAAGTTTTTTCCAGAGTTAAAAAGTGAGAGAGTTTTCTCCTCTTCGCATATGGTGCGCTCGTCAAGATTTATAAGATATCGGCTGATAATAATACAATGGATGTACCAACGGAAGTTGACGCATATGGGTAGATATCTGCGCCACACCAATCCGTTCCTGGATTCGATCCCAGGAAACGGAAGGTGTAGAGAATTTCCGTTGGGAGTTCTCTCCCCTGGGGCATCTCAAAGAGGTGAATTCCTGTCGGGCCTATCAGATTGGGGGCGCCAGGACTAGTCGGTTGTCGGGGCCCATGTCAGTAAATCCGGCGTTGACCTTCAGGTGAACGCCGGATACCTGGAAGGTGGGTGCACTGAAGGCCAAAAATGATCCATTGCATGAACCATAAAAAAAAAAAATAATACAATGGATGTACTTGAAATATAATAAATATTTGCAGAGTGGGGACTTGGGGCTGCGACGAATATAAATAGAGTAATTAAATATGAGTCGGGAAAATTGGCGAAAACGTCAGCCAACGAAAGATAAAATTCCTTTAAATTTGGCTAAGCGCCTACCCTTCACAACTCTATACCATCCAATTCCTCCTGAAACCGAACCCCGATTTCTGCGTATATCACTCTCCTTCAGATTCTCCTCTCTCTAATCTCTACTTTCCCTCCCAATTCCCCTCCATAAATCTTCATTTTGAAGTCGCATCTGCTCTCTCACTGGATTGTTCCTAATCTTCTGGTTTGTATTCTTAATATTTCGTTATAAGCTTCCCTTCCCGTTTATCTCGTTTGATTATTGTGAATACTTCTCTGCGAGTTTTCTATTTCTTGTTTTGTACTTTATGCTTCCGACTATATATTTGCTCGATTGGGTATGAGGACGGAAGGAAAGCAAAATCTGTTTTCTATTTGAAAGAACATGGTGTGCTGTGAGGAAGCATTTCAAGTAGAAGTTCTTGTTCAGGTGAACCTTGAAGGATTACTGAATGAGAACTTACATACATACATCATAAATTGAATTGGGTACAATTTCACCTCATGTTTCGTAAGGTCTAGTCTTGGTTAATTGGATTCTAAGTGTCTGCGTATTTGTTACTATCACTGAAACTCTCTGGGAGGAGTCACCGAGGTCAAATTAGCCCCTGAGAGTTTAATGCTCGTAATGTTGCTGCTGCTGCTTTTTCTTTCTTTCTTTCGTTTTTTACTTCTTTCTAAGCATGACGTGCTACCTGCCTCCATTTCATTCTGCTGTATTACTCTGAGAGAGAACTTTTGCATAATTTGTTACCAAATCAATTTTATGTTGATCTTTTGGGAGAAGGGCTGATCTGGAAAAAAATTCGGTGTCGATCATAGCACATGTTGAATGGGATACACCCACCTTATGTGATGTGGGATTTAACGTTTGTTGAATGCACACTTGGTATTTTGTGAATATATGAATCATGCATTTTGGAATATGAATTTTTAATGATAAATTGGCTGCTTGCTGCATTATATGATATTATTCAACAAGTCTTCTTCCGTTTATACTTATATATTTGGCGGTGTTTGTTTTGACAATAGGTTTCTTGTTACAGGAGAAAAACATGGCTAGTTCTGAAGGAGAACTCGAAATAAGTTTTGGCTATCAATGCAATAGTAATAGAGTTTCGTCTTCTAAGTTAATGGATAGCTATAAAATCCTACCTTCACTCCGTAAAACAAGCAGCTTCTCTTGCTTGTCTGGTGCAGCCTTAAGTGCCAATGCCACATTAGCCAACACTAACATCTGCGATGGTCTTATAGGAGAAGAAATTCTTCCAAACTGGGACTCCCCTAATATGTTTCGTAAGGTTCCCTCTTCTTCAAGCCTTTCAAGGTTGGATATGTTGTCATCTTCTCTCCAAAGCACTTTGTCAAATTTAAGTTGCAGTCCTTCCACCTTGAGTAATATGCTTGAACACGACTCTTCCACAATGGCTCCTTCAAGAAGTGAAGGTTTTCTTAATGCTATGGAAGTACAAGTAGCAGGAGGAGCTGCTGGTGAAGATCGAGTTCAAGCTGTTTGTTCTGAAGAAAATGGGTGGCTTTTTTGTGCAATCTATGATGGCTTTAATGGTAGAGATGCAGCTGACTTTCTGGCCGGTACTCTGTTTGACACCATTTCATCTAATTTTTGTAAGTTATATCCTGAATTGGAGACAGATTCTGTCAGTACTTCGGGTTTGGATGGATCAGTCCAACATAAGTTGGATGATAGCCCTCATAATTGCGACAAACAATCATTTTCGGATAGGGCACTAGATTGCCTGCAGCGTGCTCTTAGTCAGGTTGAGAATGATTTCTTACATATGGTTGAGCAAGAAAAAGAGGATCGCCCGGACCTGGTTTCAATTGGATCTTGTGTTTTACTTGTGCTTCTTCATGGGAATGAATTATATACGCTTAATCTTGGTGACAGCAGAGCAGTATTGGCAACGAGCATTTGTGAATCAAATGGGGCTGCAAAACTCAAAGCTATCCAGCTCACAGATAGTCACACTGTTGCAAATGAAGCTGAAAGAGCTCAGCTTGTGGCTGATCATCCTGATGATCCTATGACCATCACATCAGGAAGAGTAAAAGGAAAATTGAAGGTTACTCGTGCGGTTGGAGTTGGCTACTTGAAAAAGGTTAAAATTCTTTTTTTTTTTTATATATGACCCTGATGAGTCTGAAGGTTTTTAATATCACTTGTATAACTATATTTGTTTAGAAGCTACCAGCGGCAGCAAAGGAGTGAATGTTTTAGTCATCTTGTGTTCTGGAGTTTACTCATGATCAACCCCTTCCCTGCAATTATAGATATTTTACCCCACCAACTAATTTATGTTCTTAATTTGTTATTGGCATGCAGAAAAGTCTGAATGATGCACTGATGGGGATCCTTCGGGTTCGTGATCTTGTAAGCCCTCCATATATTTCCACGGAACCATCATTAGGTGTGCATAAGATCTCAAGTTCTGATCGTTTCGTCATAGTGGGGAGTGATGGTTTATTTGATTTCTTCAACAATGACGAGGCAGTGGAGCTTGTAGAGTCTTATATCCAGAGCAATCCTTCTGGCGATCCTGCAAAGTTCCTCGTCGAGCAGCTTGTCTCAAGAGCAGCTGATTGTGCGGGTAAACTTCAAAAATCCCATAAGCTTTCCTTAGGCACAATTCTGGTATTATTTAAAAGTTGTAAATAATGTAAACGATGGGTAATAAGTGAGAACCCTACCCAAAAACTAGCCGAGGTGGAAAAACCAACCCACTTAAATGCTCCATTGAGTATCCCATTCAACTTAATGTGAGACTTCGTATCTCAAGCTATAGAGTTTCCATTATTAACTTTCTCGAAATTTTGTTTGATCAAACATCATCTATGTCGTAGTTCATTTGATGAGGATGCAAAATGATGTTGATGCAGGTTTCAGCATGGAAGAGTTGATGAATATTCCAGCAGGAAGGAGGAGAAAGTACCATGACGATGTAACGGTAATAGTGATCATCCTTGGCACTAATCAGCGGACTTTAAAGGCATCAACTTGTATATGACTTTTTTGTTAGTGTGAGGTGAACGTTCTTGGTTTGATGTGTATAAAGTATAGACGTGTTAGTCAGCAGCATTGTATGCTAAATATTCATCACAATTAAAAAAAAAAAAAAACAAGCGTGCTTTGATTTTTTTTAATAAAATATATTGCTCCTTAGGCCCTTCACCTAATTGAGGAATTAATCTTTATTCTAAATGTAAGAATAATTATCATATTTATTGTTTTCTCTAAATAACCTCTATTCATATTACCTCGTCAATCTATTAATCACTTTTCAGAAATTTGATTTTTAACAAAGATAATTTAGAAAAAACATGTCATATTGATTATAATTAACTAACTAAATAAATTTTCCTAATTTTTTTTGGATTTGGACGGCAAGCATAGAACCTAATGAAAAGTTGGGGGTCGAGTGCCATATATGATGACACTAAAGACATATTTTGAGTTAACAAACTAAATAAATTTTAGTATCATCTTTAATCTAATGTTAAATAATTTTTATATTAAAAAAAAGAGTAAAAGACATCCTGTCATGTCTTGTGGCCTTGTCATCAAGGCTGAGACAAAAGATAAAATGGTTACGCAAGTTTGATGGGATACTTGGCGATGGAGGCAAAAGCGTATCTCCATGTCTCTGTCTCTTCATGAGGAGGTAAGGCTGCTTAGTCTTCACTTAAGCCATGTCTTGTGGACCCAGCCATGCATATGTCATTAATTTTAGGAATCCTCACTCCAGCCAATTTGCTTTAATAAAAAAAAAAAAAAAATCAATTTTAGACTAAATTTTATATCAAGGACCAAACTGAATAGTAATAGGTAAATACCTCACATATGCAGACAGCAAACACACACGCATCGTCTAGTCAAATGCCTAATAGATGTTAGAGGGGTCATTCACAATCTACGATTTTTATATTGGTACAACACTATCTACGAATTTGAAGACAGAACTAATATATAAACAAATTAGTGAAGTTTTCAATATGCCTTTTTATGGTTAGTTATTTAGCTCGTTCAATTAGGCCAAAACAAATATAGGACTTCTGAAGTTGCATGAAATATGAAAAATGGCCCTGAACCGGGGGTAGTGGAAGTGCAAGACCCATCTCTATGACTCTATATGCTCCAAATTTAATGTTTTATAAAATTTTTATTAACATATAATAAAAAAAATTCTTAAAAATTATATTACTAATTTTACAGTGATTAAGAAAATTGGTTAAGATGTGGAAAAAGTATATTTATTTTTCTAAAATACTCTTTTTACTAAATTATAATGCAACTACCTCATGATAAAAACTCTTTTTATTATAAGCAATTAATAGTGATAGTTTAAAAAATAATAAATTTATGAGACAAAGTAAATTAAAATGTTACATGAGTGGAATTCCTATCTCCCCACTCTCTATCTCTCTCTTCACTATTCCCTACCAAACAATGACAAGAGAATCATTGAACAAAAAATTGGACTGGACCGGCCGGTTCAACCGAAAAACTAGTGAATCGGACTGCTGTCCGGTCTGGTTTGATGTTTAAACAAGTGGGGTTTGACTTGACCAAAAATCGGTTGAACCCGGTCAAAACCGGTTGAACCGACGTTTTGAACGAGTCACATGGTTTGTTTTTGTTTTTTTGTTTTTTGAAAAAAGAGAGATATGATTCAACAAAGAGGTTGAAAAAGAAAAAAAACCATAGATCTAGATCGATATACATACAATATATAATATTTTAATAAATTATAAGGACAGATTTTAATTCCAAGGCCACAAAAATTTAAAAAAATAAAGAGAATAAATGAAAAAATATTATATATTGTATATATACAATATCTAATATTTTAGTCAATTAATTTGATATGATTCAAGTAATCAAATATAACATAATCAAATATTATACAATATATATTATTATAAAAAAATATTATATAATATAAATAATCAGATATAATCCCTCAACCACTCCCCAATATACACTACTCACCATAAGTCGATAACCATCAATACACACACTCGATTACCCTAAAAGCAAACTTTAAACTTAATTAAAAATATTCATAATCAAATATAAATATTTTTAATTTAATTATATTATTTTAATTAATACCAGTCTAACCCTAGGTTGACCCCATCAGACCAATAACCCTTAACCCACTGTCACAACCATTTTGATGACCCGTCCACTTTTTTGTTCCGTGAAGAGAACATCCATCCCCCATGAAAGCCTCAATCAGTGAAATGTAATGATACTGATTAACCCAAACATAGCTCAATCGGTCCATCCACAACATCCACCATTGCCTTTCACTGTCAAACTTGTTTTATGTGGCCAAAAAACATCTACCCCAACAAAGGTCAACATCTCACAGTTATGTTACCATCCACTCTTAAATCTTAATAATTACATTACAACCTAATCCACCATCCATCAAATTTGGTACTAAATCACCATGAAAATAAATACTCCGAATGTAAGAAAACCAAAAGTAAAAAACAAATAAGCACATAATGGAAGGGATGAATAATAATACTCCCTTCGGTCCTAAATATAACATATAGTTGATTTTTTTTAGAGAGATTAAAGAAACTAAATAAGTTACCTAATCATATCATATATTGTATATCATTATATTATATATATATATCAATTTAAAAGTTAGACAAAACAATTTGAAAAAAAAAAATGATAGATATAAATATTTTTAAGTAATTTAATTAGTTTTTTTAATATATTAAAAAAAGATCAATTTTGTCTTATATTTAGGATGGAGGAAGTAGTCAAAGTGTTCTCATCATATATTCATAATCAAGATCAAGAAGCTGGTTCTCTCTCAGATAATTCACGATTTACCATCATAAAGGAAAGCTTAAAAAACAAGGCATGTCTTTTCATCATCTTATTTCAATAGTATTCTAATATCACGAGACAAGCATTAATATTAAGACACAGACTTATGTTAGCTGGTCAGGGCCTTATCGTCCAATGACCCCAAAGGGCCTTATAGTCCAATGACCCCAAAAGTACGAGGTTGTGAATTGGAACCCTATATAAGTATGATGAGTGCGTGAGTTATCAGAAAAACACTAATAAAGTAGCCTAACTAAGAACATAATTTTCACATTAATAAGTAATTCCAAAACAGCATGTAAAAAGGACAAAACTAGTGCTTACATGAGTCTTAAAGCACGCACGTATCTTGTATGGCGATTATCTAATCTAAATATATCCTCCTCACTCGCAAAGCTCAAATGTATTGAATAATTATGAAGGCTTAAGATTGGGCCAAAAATATAAATTATGAAGGCTTATGTTCTTCTTATAGAACACAACAAAGATAAATAATATGAAACATCAGCATCTAGTTTAATCTTTCTTTCCCATTTCTGCGGACTAGGCATCTAATAACAAGATAAATATCTAAGACAAAACTGAATGTGTAATTTTAAAGTATAGCATCGAAACGAAATTCAGGGAATTATTGATTCAAGTTTGTCCAGATAAGTTACCTAGCAAGATGGGAAGAATTTTGTGCAAACTGGAAATGAGGCATCAGAGCTGTATATTGGATCAAACATTACCCACTTTCTGAAATTTGCATTAAACCATTTTTTATAGACAACCAAATAAAAATGGGTACTTAATGAAGGTAGAAATTTGAAGACCTAAGACCTTAACCTTTCTACACATATTCACACGTTTTGCTGGTTTCATGAATCTCCATATTTCTACTCAGAACAATCACATGATGATGAAGTGGTGAGTAACTCTAGGAAATGAATTGGACAATCACCAAATAAAAAGACATAATGCATAGTCACACTCATCACTAGTAAAGATGCAATTTTTCTTGCCACATTACTAGGTTCCTTAGACTTGTAATTGGGGCAAACATATATAAAGACAGAAAAATCACAAGGATTTAAAGATAGATTTCGACGGTCAAAACCTTCAATAATTTTAGTTGAGCCAAAGGAACAAGGCAGAAAGGAAGGGCTCCATGTAAATTGCGGTGCCTTTTCTATTTCTTTCAGCAAGACAGTAACAGAAAAATCACAAGTACAGTTCTCAAAAGTCCAAACCCTACTTCTATATCCATATCACAAGAATTCTAGGATGTTGCACCGCTATAATATGCAGAAAAATTTCTAACCCCAAACCCAGTCATCTGCATAATCTCTTACGGGTAAATTCACAAGATAAGATTCGGACGAGATGCAGGGGATCTACAACTTGATAGGCTTGACTCACTATTTCATACATCTTCTACAAAGATAGTTCAAAAAGGATAGTACCATGAAATGCCACAAAACCTACGGATTATTGTCAGTAAAGTAAGAAAAGATCTAAAATTTAATCTAGAACCTATAGTAGATAAATTAAGTAAAGGAAAGAAGAAAGCAACCAAAATTATAATTACAATTACAGTGGAGAGAGATCAGATCAGGTCAGAGAGCCAAATTAAGTTCTTGAAGTCTCGTTTGAATTTTCTGCAATGTGCCTTCAATTGATACATCAAAAGCATCTTTCTTAGTTCTGAGACCGGGTGAACTATTATGTCTCCTGTACATAACTCTGGGAATCATCTCCAAAACTTTCTCCCTCATCCTCCTAATTCTGCCTCTAGAAATGCCTCGCAACACATCGAAAATCTTCACCCCTTTGAACACCACATCCTCCTTTGGAATAAACACCGCGAAGCTATCGAATTCGTGCGCCTGCAAATGCCAATCGTACTGTGATTTCGCCGATTGATCCTCAAAGAAAACTGGGATACACCCAGCCAAAAATCCATCAAACGTCGACCTACGAGTTGGAGTATCCCCAGGAGGTTGCAGGCAGAAACTTGCCTGCAACATTGGCCTCATGTACTTTATAGGATCATGCTCACAAATTCCATTAGAGCAATCAACAAGGTCACACAATTTCGTATAGCCGCCATATAAGGTTGAGTTTGCAGTATTATTATCGCACTCATTCCTAATGCTTCGTCGGATGTTAGGCGTGGCGGAGACACCTCCGCCGCCGGCGAACATCGCTAAAGCGGTGCGTTTCGAACGCCTCGCCCTCTGAATCCAAGACTCCAACAGCTCCAGATTTGGCGGATGAAACGACGTCGGATAGGGAACGGCGTGTTCTTGCCATGGCCACGAACGAGACTCCAATGTCAAAGCCGTTACATTGTAAAACTGCGGCAACTCCAGAAACGAAGTCCCCCATATGGGCGGATCATTCTCCAATGGTTGCGAGAAATCCCACGCCGGCCGAGCCATCACCAGAAAATGGTCGTGACCCATGTGCCGATTCCAGATTCGAGGTTTGTCCTCTTGCAGAAACCCGAACAATTCGAGCCCGTGCTCGGCGCTAGAATTAACCTCCGGCCCGTAAAGATAACGCAAAGCGTCGAGGCTAGCATAGTAGGGAAGATAAACCGCGTTGGCAAAAAATGGATCTTCTGTGAGACATGGATACTCCAGCATACGGTGATGGAAAATGAGTTCGAGCATCATCGGTTCGGAGCGATACCAACTGTAAGAGCGGTTATGGGTTTTCTGGCCGAGGCCATGATTGGCCAAGTAAGGGCAAAAGTTGTCGAAAAGCGGGTATTCGGAGCAATTCATGAGCAGATCCAGGTTGAATCGCGGAGGGAGGTTCCGGATGTAGATCCAACGGTTGTTGCATCCGTCGTCGTCGGATTCATCACTGGAAGTTACTTGGGACAGAGTCAAGCAGAAGAACGAGGAGGAGAATAACAAGAGGGTGGTGAAAACAAGGGTGGAAAAGCAGGAAGCCATGGGAGAAATGTGGATTTTTACAGAAATGAACAAGAGAAGATGCTATATGCGAGTAACAATGCGAACAGTTGGGAAGCTTTTTTTTGTTTGATTCACCATGACGGTTAGTTCTGGTTTAATCTCCTTCCTATCGCCCCCTTCTCTCTTTCCAGAATCAAAGGGAAAAAAAATTTACAACTATAATTGTTACTTTCTTACCAGGGAGGGAGTGATATAGTTATCGTGCTTGTCTTTTTTGGTTTTGCCGTTTTGGTCAAGATTGTGAACAGTGAGAATAACAAGATTTGGACATTTTTTTTTTCAAGGTGAAAAAAGAAGAGGAGGGGTAGAGAATTTGGCGACGGAGAGGGTTTTGAGGTTTGACGTGGCAAAGTTTGACTTGGCAGTTGTCGGTGGAAGAAACAACGGCCCAGGACATGACAGAATCATAAGCACTGGCACGGCTACCAGATACGGTGTCGTCTTGACACTGTATTTTTGGCCACCTATACACAAGCCAAGAAATGTATTCCCTCATGTTATGTTATAGAACGAATATATATATGATCTAGAATACAAGTGATTTTCAATTTATTTGATGTTATTTTTTCTGTTTTTTTTGTGTGATTAATAATCACTTTTTAACTTTGTCAATTCATTATGTGTGTGTTTGTTTGTACCAATTGGGTTTTCAATTAGGCTTTTATAGTGCCCAATCGATCTTAAACAATAATAACTTTATTTTTCAATGTTTGGTTCAGCATTTTTGTTTCAGTCAAAATGAGCAAAAGCCTTCAATTCCAATAAGTTATGAATTGGAGCTTATGAACTCAGGTCAAGCGTTGGCTTCTGTTTTGAGGAGTATTTTTATATCTTTGGGAATTAATGAGGTATTCAAAATCACTTCTAATCACAAAACTTCTTATATAAAATATGTTCTAAATAATTTTATATCTTTCTTTAGATAGTAATATTTTGCTAATTAGAGAATACTTTGGGATAAGAGTTTAGATAAGTTTTGAGTTTTGTCAATATATAACTGTAGAAATATAGAAAATAATTAATAATTAATTTTAATCAGTTTAGATTTATTATTTAGTTGTTTTATGATTTTATAATCAATTTCTTTTATAAACATATCATTGTTATAAAAGTATATGTTATAAGAAAGAAGATTGATAGGATTCAAAGAAAATTGATAGAATTTCTAGAGAGATGTTCTCATTCAGTTCAATTGAAACAATCGATTACAGCCCTTTATATAGAGGCAGAAATTTAACCCTGGTTGTATTACCATGGTTATATTTAAATGACCATGGTTACTTTATATCGTCTTTATATCCTTGTCTTCTTTTGCTGTCTTTATGTCCTTGTTTTCTTTTGCTTTTGCTTTGTGTCAAATCATCTTTTCTTCTTTATGTCAAGTTGACTGGAAGAGTAATATGAGTCAATGGACATCCACATATTTAATATTCATAACACTCCCCTTTGGATGTCCATTATGAATGTGCCTCATTAAAAACTTTAACTAGGAAAAACCCAGTGGGATAAAA
The DNA here is from genome assembly GCA_963210345.1 of Inga oerstediana. Taxonomy (NCBI): domain Eukaryota; kingdom Viridiplantae; phylum Streptophyta; class Magnoliopsida; order Fabales; family Fabaceae; genus Inga; species Inga oerstediana. The sequence continues at coordinate 58,339,040 of OY723407.1, read as the reverse complement.
ACCTAGCCAAAGAAAAGAGTACATCATTCATTGATACACCGTCGAGTGCTGCCTCATTAAAAACCTTTCCAGGAAAACCTAGTGGGACAAAACCTAGATAAGGGAAAAAGAGTACAGCGTGTATCGACTCCCCCTCTTGATAATATCAGTTGAAATCTTTGAATCTCCGAAGACCAATATCATGAACAAGTTTTTCAAAGATTGTACCTGGGAGTGACTTGGTGAATAAATCTGCTAGATTTTCACTTGAACTGATTTGCCGGATATCTATTTCACCATCCTTTTGAAGGTCGCGAGTGAAGAAAAATTTTGGTGAAATATGCTTCGTTCTATCGCCCTTAATATAGCCTTCTTTAAGTTGAGCGATACATGCAGCATTATCCTCATAGAGGATTGTTGGGATCATTTTGCTAGAAGATAAATGACAAGTTGTACGTATATGATGTATTACTGACCTCAACCACATACATTCTCGACTTGCTTCATGTATTGCTAGAATTTCTGCATGATTAGATGATGTGGCTGATATAGTCTGTTTCATAGATCGCCATGAAATAGCTGCACCTCCACATGTAGATAGATAGCCCGTTTGTGATTTACCATTATGTGGATCAGACAAAAATTCGGCATTTGCATAACCAACCAGTTCATGCTTTGATACATTTGAGTAGTATAACCCCATGTCTGTAGTACCTCTGAGATAACGAAAAATATGCTTTATTCCATTCCAATGCCTTCGTGTTGGTGAAGAACTATATCTTGCTAATAAATTAACAGCAAATGATATATCAGGACGTGTGTGATTAGTAAGATACATTAGTGCTCCAATAGCACTAAGATATGGTACTTCTGGACCAAGTAGTTCTTCATCACCTTCTTCACTGATTTCTCGGGGTCGGAATGGATCTTTATCTACTTTCAAAGATCTTACAATCATTGGGGTACATAATGGATGAGATTTATCCATGTAAAATCGCTCTAGGATCTTCTTTGTATAAGTTTCTTGATATACAAAGATCCCTTTTTTGAAGTACTCGATTTGTAATCCAAGACAGAATTTTGTTCTTCCCAAGTCCTTCATCTCAAATTCTTTCTTCAAACAATTAATTGCCTTTTGAAGCTCTTCAGGAGTTCCAATGATGTTGATATCATCAACATAAACAGCAATTATAGCAAATTCACTATTAGATCTTTTTATAAAGATGCATGGGCATATCGGATCATTTTTGTATCCTTCTTTCAACAAATATTCATTAAGACCATTATACCACATGCGCCCTGATTGCTTCAGGCCATACAGGGACTTATTTAACTTAACTGGGTATTGTTCTTGAGAACTTGAATTGGATGCTTCTGGCATCTTAAGTCCTTCAGGGACTTTCATATAAATATCACTATCAAGTGATCCATATAAATAGGCAGTCACAACATCCATTAGATGTAAATCAAGTCCTGCATCTACTGCTAGACTGATTAAATAACGAAAAGTAGTCGCATCCACTACTGGTGAATACGTTTCTTCAAAATCAATGCCAGGTCTTTGTGTAAAACCTTGGGCTACTAGTCGTGCCTTATATCTAGTTATTTTACCCTTTTCATTTCTTTTTCGTACAAAAACCCATTTGCATCCAACTGGTTTTACATCTTCAGGTGTAAGGACTACAGGTCCAAATACTTTTCGTTTTGCCAATGATTTTAATTCTGTATTAATGGCATCTTTCCATAGGGGCCAATCTTTTCTTTGTTGGCTCTCACTAATGGATTTTAGCTCATGATCCTCATTATCATTTATTACATCATATGCCATATGATAAGCAAAGATGTCATCAACATTGACTTCATTTCTATCTCATCGGATTCCATTCATAACATAATTTATTGAGATCTCATTATTTTCACATATATCAGGTACCTAGGTCTCTTCTGGAACTACAATGTTCTCTTCTGGAGATAATATCTCTTCAGGAGATGGCTCTTCTAGAGCTACTAATTTTTCTTCATTATCCTCAACCTGACCATCTATATTCTTTACTCCTTTTCTTTTTCGAGGATTTTTATCTTTGGATCCGATGGGCCTGCCACGCTTCAGGCGTGCTTTGGATTCATTCATAGCAGGTTGTCCTTCAGGGACATCAATTTTAATAGGAGCATTTGCAGCTGGGATATGTGACTTTGTCACTTTCTTTGGGTCAGTAAATGCTTCTGGCATTTGATTAGCTAAATTCTGTAAATGAATTATCTTTTGAACTTCAAGTTCACATTGTTTTGTACGAGGATCAAAATGAGCCAATGATAATTCATTCCAACTAATTTATTTACCCAGCTGCTTGTTTTCTCCCCCTAATGTTGGGAAAAATGATTCATTAAAATGACAATCGGCAAATCGTGCCGTAAATAAATCTCCTGTTGATGGTTCTAACCATTTTATAATTGATGGAGATTCATACCCAACATATATTCCCATCTTTCTTTGAGGGCCCATCTTGGTGCGTTATGGTAGTGCTACAGGCACATATACCGCACACCCAAAAATTCTTATATGGGAAATATTAGGTTCCTGACCAAAAACCATTTGTAAGGGGAAACCTTTAAATAACTTGTTGGCCTGATGCGAATTAACATTGCTGCATGCAAAATGGCATGGCCCCAAGCAGAAATTGGTAGATTAGATTTCATAAGTAAAGGTCTTGCAATTAATTGCAACCTTTTAACCAATAATTCTGCAAGTCCATTTTACGTATGAACATAAGCTACAGGATGTTCAACATCAATTCCAAGGGACATACAATATTCATTAAAAGCTTGTGATGTAAATTCACCAGCATTATCAAGACGTATTTTCTTGATAGGATAATCAGGGTAATGTGCTCTTAATCTAATCAATTGAGCAAGTGATCTCGCAAACGCCAGGTTGTGAGAAGACAATAAGCAAACATGCGACCATTTAGTTGATGCATCAATTAAAACCATATAGTACCTAAATAGTCCGCATAGTGGGTGTATTGGCCCACAAATATCTCCCTGTATCCGTTCTAGAAATGTGAGAGACTCACTTTCTATTTTGCTTGATGAGGAGCGAATAATTAACTTTCCCTTGGAACATGCAGCACATGAAAAATCATGGGATTGTGGTATTTGTTTACACTTCAGGGTATGTCCACATGAATTCCCAATTATTTGTCGCATCATGATTGAACCGGGATGGCCTAACCGGTCATGCCAAACATTAAATTCATTAGTAAACTTCTGGTTTACATTATCAAACTGCTGGTTTGAATTGGTAAACTTCTGGTCTGCATTATCAAACTGCTGGTTTGAATTGGCAAACTTCTGGTTTGCATTATTGAACTTCTGATTCTCAATAGTATGTGTTTCAATTGTGCTTATACATGTGTAATACAAACCAGAAGAAAAAATAGGAAAACTTTCTAATATGCATTTTCTACCAGCAACTATATTTGTAATGACAAGATATTCCTTATTATTTTTAGTTGTTGTTTCTAAATGATATCCATTTCTGCGGATATCTTTGAAACTCAGTAAGTTTCTTTTAGACTTGGTAGAATAAAATGCATTATCAATGTATAATTTTGTTCCTTCAGGTAACAAAATACTAGCTCTTCCGGAGCCTTCAATTAAATTTATACTACTAGATATAGTCTGAACATTAACTTCTCGTATTACCAAGGAAGAAAAATATTTATCATGTCTGAGTATGGTGTGGGTTGTTGCACTATCAACGAGACATAAATCTTCAGGATTGATGCCAATAGGATTCATTCTTCATAAAAACATAAATAAAAATTAATACATATGATAGAAACAACTTTAAATAAATATAACATTTCAAATTATATTAAGAAATCTGCAACATCCAAATAGTTATTATCTATATCGCCATACTCAGAATTCTCGCCCTGATCAACATGATTAACTTCAACATTTGATCTTTTACCAGTATTTTTAATTGATTCTTGGTAAAGATCAACTAGGTGCCTTGGTGTACGACAGGTACGAGACCAATGGCCCTTGCCACCACATCGATAGCATGGATTATCAGCATATTTGTTATGCCTACTGCTTTCCCCTTTTTGGTTCTTATCAGTCTTTTCACACTTCTGGTAGGAATTTGAACCTCCATGATATCGACCACGGCCACGCCCACGGCTGTAGCCATGCCCACGTCCACATCCTTGTCCACGTCCACGGCCACGGCCACAATAAAATTCATTTGTTACTACATTCACTTCAGGGAATGGAGTTAAGCCTGTTGGACGGGATTCATGATTTTTCAACAAAAGCTCATTATTTTGTTCAGCCACAAGGAGACAAGAAATTAACTCAGAATATTTCTTGAAACCTTTTTCACGATATTGCTGCTGCAGGAGCAAATTGGATGCATGGAATGTGGAGAATGTCTTTTCTAACATATCATCATCAGTAACATTTTCTCCACATAATTTCAATTTAGAAGTAATTCTGAACATAGCTGAGTTATATTCGCTTATAGATTTAAAATCTTGCAAGCGTAAATGCATCCAATCAAAATGAGCTTTTGGAAGAATGACCATCTTCTGGTGATCATATCTTTCTTTCAAATTGTTCTAAAGGACAAGTGGGTCCATCACTGTCAAATATTCAGTTTTTAAATCTTCATGTAAGTGGTGGCGAAGAAAAATCATGGATCTGGCTTTATCTTTGTTGGATGCCTTATTCCCTTCTTTAATCGTGTCTTCCAGACTTTTGGCATTCAAGTGAATTTCCGCATCCAACTTCCAAGATAAATAATTTTTTCCGGTAATGTCAAGAGCCACAATTTCAAGTTTTGTCAGGTTTGCCATTGTTCAAACTAATTAAAGAAATAAATGAAAATAATTAAAATATGAAATGTAAATATGCAATATAATAACTGTAAATTCATAAAGATAATAAATAATTCATAAGGCAAGATAAGAAAATTAAAACATGTATAGCTTCGGGCCATTTAATTTCATGACTTCAAGCCATGTATGGCTTCGGGCCATTTAATCTCAAGATGAGGAATTAACTATTATCTTCAGGATAAAAATTGTACATGACTTCTGGCCGTACAATAAGATAAAAAATATATATATATATAGCTTCTGGCCATATAATAAGATAAAAAAAAATGTATATAGCTTCTGGCTATATTATAAGAATGGATATGGCTTCTGGCCATATTATAAGAAATTAAAACATTATGACTTCTGGTCATAATTTTAAAAATAAGATGTGTATGGCTTCTGGCCATAACAACAACAACAATAATAATATAAAAGAACTTATAAATAATATATAAAAACAATAACGATCTCCAATCTTAACCATGGAACCCGATGTTATATAAAAATCGGTAAAAGTATCTCTCTAATTCCATATAGTGGCTCAGATTATCCCAGATCTATAAAATAAAACAAGAGATATATAATCATTAAAGAAACCATAAGAAGATCATACCTTCTTTTAGAGCTTCGTGCTGATAACGTGTTATAAAAGTATATGTTATAAGAAAGAAGATTGATAGGATTCAAAGAAAATTGATAGAATTTCCAGAGAGAAGTTAGAGAGATGTTCTCATTCAGTTCAATTGAAACAATCGATTACAGCCCTTTATATAGAGGCAGAAATTTAACCCTGGTTGTATTACCATGGTTATATTTAAATGACCATGGTTACTTTATATCGTCTTTATGTCATTGTCTTCTTTTGCTGTCTTTATGTCCTTGTCTTCTTTTGCTTTTACTTTGTGTCAAATCATCTTTTCTTCTTTATGTCAAGTTGACTGGAAGAGTAATATGAGTCAATGGACATCCACATATTTAATATTCATAACAATCATAAATTAGTTTATATATGGTGTTTTTTCCGATTAAATTTAGTTTAAATAATTTATTTGGATTATTCGAGGTGTTATTAAGGTTTTAATCGGTTTATTTTGTTAGATGTTGATCTATGTGAAAATATGAGTTACAATTTAATATTTAAATTATAGTTTGATATAATTTATAAAATTTAAACTTAAGGTGCACAATAGAAAATACTTTTGGAGTGTATCAATTTAAATTAGAGTTTGATATAATGTTATTTAAAAGTGTACCATTGCCAAATTTTCAAAATTAATTTTTTGGAAAATTGTGAAAAAATCTCTCCGTATGTAGATATCTTCCCAGGCCCCATTCGACAATTAAGTTGCCAATGAGGTCTTTTTTCACAATTATGCCTTCATTTTTTCTTTTTTAATAATTTTTACAATTTTTTCTCTTAAATAATACAACAGCCACTTATGTAAAAGTATATCATTCACTTTAGATTCATCATTTTACCCAATCTTACTTTTTTCCAATCTTAAGATTCCATAAGTCAAAGTAAAAATAAGTCACTTATCCAATCGCCAATCCAAACACACCCTATATTTCCTGGCCCCCTCCTTAAAATAACTTTACCAATGCAATTAAACACATTTCTCAATGAGGGTACAAGTAGAAAAAATATATATTTGAGGACATATTAAATTACTTAATTATGATTTTTTGTTTCCCGTAATATAGTTTAAGTATCCTATATTATGGGCATGAAGAAGTATAGTTTTGTTCCCATCGGTAAAATTTGAGCAATGAACAATACTTTCTTTGATAAAAGAAACAATTCTCAAAATCACACGGTTTAAAATATTAGTTAAAAGTAATATATGTGTGCAATATATGCATTTTTCTTTTCATTTATACCAATATTTATAAATAGAGTACATGAGAGATAATGAATGAAAATTTATTGTAGAGAGGTAATGAGTGACATATATTTAAATAAATAAAAATAAAAATATTAATTTAAATTTTCAGACACAAAGGGTTTATTCTTTATATTAGGGACTCGGTTTGAAACCAACCCTATAAGAAAGAATATTCTTTATAAAAAGCATAGTATCATCTATAATTTGTGAACAAAATAATGGCTCAGGTGCAAATTTCAAAATTGCACTTTGCACCATAAAATTTTATTAGGTGAAAAAATATATATATAACTTTTTAAAATGGAGGGTTAACAAAATCATTATTTGTAGCAAAAAGTCCATTATTTTATGTTTGTTGAGCCCACAAGATTTCTCTCTACGTAAAGTAGCATGTTTGCCTAAATCAACAGTTTTGTTATTTTTACCCTATTATAAAAAATTTGTGTGTGTTTTTGCTCTTTAGAAAATTTTATGGTACTGAGTGTAATTTTAGGAAAATATCATGGATAAATTTGCAACTTAACCTTAAAATAATTCATTATAAAATGTAGGAAAAATCCCAACTCAATTTTAAAATTCCACAAAGGTGATGCAAATATGCAAAAGGATTGATTGATAAGAGGGTAGGGATTTGAGATAGTAAAGTTTGATTAGTGTCATGAGAAGTTTTAAACAAAATAAAGAGCCCCTTCTCTCCCTTCATTTCTTCTCACAGCTTCCATCTTCTTTCCTCTTTTTTCTATGTGTCTCTGATTGGGGATCGAATCCATCATTTCCGCTATAAAGGGGATGACTTTATCGCTAAGAAAATGTACTATGTGATAGCTTCCCTCTTCAACCTTCTTCTTCATTCTCTTTCTCCCAAATGCCCATGAGAGGTTTTATGGCAAAAGCAAAAAAAAAACCACTAGCAACAAAAACATTGAATTTGGGATCCAAATACGTGGTTTTTTTCCTTTTAAGAGTGTGTTTGGATAGGCACTGAAAAGCGATTATTTACCTAAAACCAAGATTTGGGAAAAAATTCACTGAACACCCCGAAAAAACGCACAATCCCGTTTTCTGACCAAAACCATGGTTCAGCCTGAAACCATGGTTTTGTCCATAAGCTGATCTTTTTGGCTTTTCATGTTATGCGGGCCCCACAGCCTAATTCTTATTGGTCCTTTTTCATTGTGGGTCCCACACCACAGACACTCTCTCTCTTTTGTTTTTGTTTTTAAAAAAATTTCACAGTTTTTCTCATCTCGTCTGTCACTTTACTTTTTTTTAAAGATTTTAAAATTTTAATACTCCCTCTTATCTTTAATATAAGATCTATTTATCTAATTTAATTATATTAGAAAAATTAGTTAAGTTAATTAACATTACATATAGACAAATTTATTTTATTTTTGGTATTAATTATGAAATTTAATGTTAAATAATGGATTAAGATGCATCATTTTTAATGCCGTTAGGGGTTTTAATTGTTCATTTTTAATTGTTCATTGTTATTTTTTCATCTTCTAAAATTTATTTGTACCAAATGCCCCTCAGGAAAAACTTGGCTGTTAAATTTGGACTTTAACCCTTAAATAATACATAAAATATAATCTTATTCTTTACATTAATTATCATAAAAGTTAATGTCCTTTTTAGTCATTTGACCATAAAAAAAGCTATTATTCTAAAATCATCCAAACACTCTCATTTTATCAAAATCACTTTTTTCCCATAATATATTCTCTTCATAATCTATTCTCCAAAAGCTATTCTCCATTTTTTCTTTAGAAACTATTCTCCAAAAACTAATAAGAACACACCCTAAGTTTAGTTTAGATGGATAAACATAGTGTTTGAGATGGGGATTGAGTTTTAAACCTAATATCATAAAGGCGCATCTAATACCATTAGATCCTAAAATCTTTGATCCAAATCACTTGAATTAAAAGATTTTGTGCTCGTCTGGAATAACTTATTTTTAATTAATAAGTGTTTATAAATCATGATTCACAGTATACAAGGTAAGTATATGAGAGAAGTTTTATCTCGACTTGTGTAAGAAAGACAATTATTTAAAAATAAGCCCAACCAAACACACTTTAAAATCTCATGATCGTAGGGTACAGTGAGAGAGTCAATGTACCTTGACTTAGGATGCCGTGATGATGATGGTCATGAGGCATATTGTTTGGTTAGGTATTGGAGGGAGAAAAATAGAGTTTATGTGTGTATGTCTGGAATAGTGATTGATAATTAGGTTTGTTAATTGAGTTTTTGTAAAAATAAAATTTGTTTGAATTGGGTTAAGTATAAGGGCTTTTGTGATAATAGTAAGAGATAGTGGGCGGAAAAATATTTAAAAAATCAAGTAAATATTTTAAGATTACTTTAAAATATTAGGTGTTACTGGAAAAATATTTTAGAATTAGTGGAAATCAACAAATCAATATTCTAAGTTTTGAGTACTCTTTACTACTAAAAAAATACATTAAAGGTAAAATTGTAGTCGGTTTCCTAAGACTGGGTGCAACTGAAAAAATATTTTAAAGGGTTAAAAGCATAAAAAAAATATTTTAAAGTAATTTTTGAAGCTGAAAAAGTACATTAAGGGTAAAATTGCAATCAGTCTGATAACACACAGGGTATAATTGGAAAAATATTTAAGAGGTCAAAAGCACCGAAAAATATTATAAATTAATTTTTGTAGCTGAAAAAATATATTAAGGATAAAATTGCAATCAGTTTGATAACACACTGTGCATAACTGAAAAAATATTTTAATTATTCAACCTCAATTGTAATTACAGAGAGAGGGAGAAGAAAAAAAAAAATAGGACCATGAGATATATTTTGATTGAGCTCTTAACCTATTTTAGCTTTTACCAAACGTGGGTCTACAATGTTTAATTTCTCGAAAGCTCAATTTCTCATCTTGTCAACCAAGCATGCCAAAAATAAAACGCAACTATCAGTTAAGCTTTTATATATCCAATTGGGCTCATGAACACCCAAAAGCTGTGCTCCAAACACACAATGTTTGTGGGAAGAGATTCGAGGTGGAATTTGGAGGAAGAGGAATGTGAAAGCGTAGGAATAATGCTAATAAACTTATATTATGTATTAGTTATTGATAAAATAAAATCTTACGCTTTAACTTTACTATCCGAATTTACTTCCATGAGTTTGTTAATACTCGTGAGTTAGACAATTTTACTTAACACTAGATAACTAAGCATAAAATAAAGAAAGTGTGAGTTTAAGAAATAATTAAAATAAAATATCCCTCCCTTGTGGGATATTAAATGAGACATGATGATTTGAGGTAACCAAAAAAAAAAAAAGAGACCTGATTAACAAAAGTTTAACGAAAAGGAAGGAAGCGATGAGCAAAAACGGGAAAAAGGTAGATGGCATCGTGCTTTCCCTACCTTATTTTTAAAAATCAATCAATATGTTCTACTGCCTTTAATAATGATCATAATTTGCAAGTTGGGTTTTTTATTATTTCTATAGTTAAAAGGTTTCCCACGCCGAAAGCAAAAATGCAGGTTGGCTTATTCACTTTCAGATTATCTATGTTCACACTTATTTCATTTCAGTACTCATTTATTTGCCTTCTCCACCTCCAGCTCATATTTTTAATAAGTGACACTCAAAAAATATTAAACATGAAAAAAAACTAAAAACCAAAAACTAAATTCTACCTAAATTCATTCAGTTTTGTAAAATATTTAAAATCCCATCTTTATAGTTTTCATCTCGCAATTTTTGAACTCTATAATAGTAAATTGAAGTTTTATGTGCAATAATTATTAGATATAAAAATAATTTTTTTTGGGAGTTGGATCATTAAAATTGCCAACGTAGAGCAGAGCAGCCACACACACCACCAGGCTCTCTGCCCCCCTCTCTCTCTACACACACACACACACAGCTGAGCTCCGAGCGATCTCAGGTTGGGAGCAATGGGCCAGGAATCATTTATATATAGCTTCGTCGCTCGGGGGACGATGGTCTTAGCTGAGTACACTGAGTTCACCGGCAACTTCCCGGCGATTGCAGTTCAGTGTCTTCAGAAACTACCCTCCTCCAACAACAAGTTCACTTACAATTGTGACCACCACACCTTCAATTTTCTACTCGAGGATGGTTACGGTAATTCTACACTACTCTAATCTCTCCCCCTCACACACGTTTTTTTTTCAACTAAACTTTTTCTTCCTCTTGCATGTCTGTTACAAGTAACAACTCTTGTCAAAGAAAATGGAATGGAAGCTGAATTGCTTTTTGAAGTATTGGATCTGGTTTTGAAACGGATTTGGCTTACTATGGGGCCTTTCACTTGGCTCAATGATTTCCGTTTTTTGGGTTCTGTTTAGCTGTTTGATTTTAACTTTCCAAAGATTGTTTACTTTTAAGTTAAGGGTTCTGTCATAAATTTTGTTTCCTGCCCATCCAGCTACTGAAGAAGATAATGTATGAGAAGATAGAATTTGGGTTATGAAAGTCGAACTAAGTTTTGTTGCTTAGCAGCATTAGGTATACACAAGTTTATTTTGTATGGCTCTCTGCCTGGACAAAGAATTCTGCTTTAAAGTTAGAGCACGTTTTTTTGCTTTAATAATAGATGAAGAGGCATTTATCACTGATCAATGGAAACTATGGAGACCGTTTTGGATGTGGCTGCTTGTGTGTTCCTTTTTATTTTCAAATAAAGAAGAAAAAGTAGTTCTTTCCCATGACTGGGTTCTCTTTGATGTTGAAAACTTTCGGTTTTCTTTTCCTATGTAGCTCATAAATCCTTGATCGATAACACCTCAACACGTTTGTATCATTAGGTGATAAACATTGCTAGAAATATCTGGTGTAAGAGATACTCAGTCTTTGGTCACAACATCCTTGTACTAATCCTTGGTATTGCTTCTCTTCAATGTTATCCTTTGCTGCCCTTAATCTTGAGATATCAAGGATCTTGGTAGGACATGAATCATTTTGTTAATTCCTGTATAGAAACTCATGCTACAATAAGTCTTCAAACAAGATTTATCATGAGGCTAAGTTGTGATAGGAATCCTGTAAAACTTATTGTTGAGAATTTGAGATACTTTTGGGGCTGGCCTAGGGAGCAATAAAAATGAATGGCCAGTTTAATTATTGCACGATGACAGATACATGATGATCAACCCCAAACATTTGGTGCTTTACTTTTGTTAGCCTGTTACTGCCACTTCCATAACCTCCACAAGTTATATTGACTTTATTGGATTATTTTGCCATACTACTGATTCTCAATATTTACTTCATCATTAAGTTGCACACAGCGACAACTGATGCTTTATTTTATGAACTGGGGATTCTTGCAGCTTACTGTGTTGTTGCAAAGGAATCTGTTAGCAAGCAGATCTCTATTGCTTTTCTAGAGCGTGTCAGAGCAGACTTTAAGAAAAGATATGGTGGTGGAAAAGCAGATACAGCTGTTGGCAAAAGTCTCAACAAGGAGTTTGGGTATCCTTATTTCTTCCCAAGTCCTTAGTTCATATCTGAATGCGTGGATAGAAAACTTTGTTTCCAAAGACGAATAATATCGTGAATGAATATACAATTGCAGACCAGCTATGAAAGAGCATATGAAGTATATCATAGACCATGCTGAGGAGATTGAAAAGCTAATAAAAGTGAAGGCTCAAGTTTCAGAAGTTAAGAGTATAATGTTAGAGAACATCGACAAGGTACCTTAACTTTTCTGGTGTAAAATATGGAAATAATTCTATATCCCATTCGATTCCTAGTGTAATTGTGTCTATGCATCCTTCTCTAACCTATAATTCATTGCAATTCTATGTTTTTCTCCCTTTTAAGAAAGGTTGGGTGGTGGGGGAAATTTTAGTTCCTTGAGTTTGCTATATTAATCATTGGACTGCTTTGCTGCAACTTTTGGAAAAAAAACCTCTATCTTTCTTTTGTCTTTTTTTTCCTTTTTGGTGATAAAAAACTCCATCTTTCTGCTTGCCACATTTTGCTTTCCTCATGGCAATGACAGAACTTGGTAAAGCAATACCCCTCTATGCTTAATTCTTCCCCTTCCTGCCAGTATTATTGGGGACATTTTGTATTGGAAGATCTATAACTCTTCCTGTACTTGATCAATTAAGCTTCTTTTGGTCCTTATCACACTCACAAATTTGTAACATCATGAAGCTTCTTTGCATGCATCAACGTTTTTCACATGTTCCCCATTTTATCTTGGGATACAATATTTGAAGCTTCATTATGGTTGGATGCATGTTTGTAGTACATTGTGATCTTTATTTCCATTGCACATCCTTTCAGGCAATTGACAGAGGAGAAAATCTAACCATCCTAGCAGACAAGACAGAAACATTGAAGTCACAGGTTAGTTGACTAAAGTTAGGCAACTAGCCTTTCAAGTCCTATGTTTTCTACTAGGGCTGAGAGCCAAACGTGTTTATTTTCAGGCCCAAGAGTTCAAAAAGCAAGGAACACAGATCCGTCGAAAGATGTGGTATCAGAACATGAAAATCAAGTTGGTTGTTCTTGGAATTATTTTGTTTTTAGTCCTCCTTATCTGGCTTTCTGTTTGCCATGGATTTCACTGCACAAATGACCCATGATCTTTCAGTTTTACATATAGGTTCTTTATGAAGATGTCTAAATGTAGTAAATAGGGAAGAAATTCTGGTTAGAGGGAGGATTTTGGCCACTAAAAAGAAAAGGCTTGCTACCATCTTTGCTGGCTGGTATCCTATAGTATTTAAAGGTTCTTAAAAAGAGGAAGGAGAATGTCTCTTCATCTTGTGCTGAAAAAATTACCGTGTAGTTGTTTGCTCTTTCTTTCTTTAATAGCGATATTTGTCTCACAGTTTTGATTTTGAACCAAGTGATTTTGGCTTCCCCATCGAAGGGTAATTTGTTTCTTGGTCATTTTCTTTTGTGATAACCATGTAACTACTCATCTAGAATTGAGCAGGGTTGACTACGAGGAGTAAAGCTCTGTTAGTGCAGTATTTGTTTTCCTTCATTCGTTATAGTCGAATTTGTTTTTATTCATTGTTTATTTATTGGAATAGTTAAGTGTAAATATTAAAAAAACAACTTCCAAATTACTTGTGTTGCTATGGTTAAATGTTAATATATGCATTTTGTATAAGTTGGTTGCTGTTACCTTGTTTCCTTGTTGGAATTGCCTCATGATCATGAATGGGTTTGTTTTGGTGAGTGTTTAGGTAAGCCCCAAACCGCGGTTTCAAAAGTTCTTTTCCATAAATCAAGATAAAACTCCTCTCACATGCTTACCTCGTAAATCGTAAAAACTATTCTCCAAAAGCTAATTCAAATACACACCTCCTCAAATGCGACACCTTTTCCTTCCAATAAGGCTACAAGTCCTTCAAGGCTATCGAAATATGATCGTGTAATTAGAGCCCATAAAATGGGTTGGAGCCTGCGTGCCCAACCCGTAAAAGGATGGGCTGCACAGGTTAGCCTATTTAAAATTCTTTTTTAATTCTTTTTTTCAGTTTTCTTTAAAAAATGAATTTAAATACTCTTATCTCCTTTTGCTTGTTGCGATTAACTACTTTCTCATATTTTTTATTTAAGATTTTTATTTTTATTTTATATTTATTTATTTAACTATTATTAAATTTAAAAAAGATGTAATTATATGTGTCTTTTGTGATGTGAGTGAATGAAAAAGAAAAAAAAAATGAAGTGAGTAAAAATGGCTGCCTAACATAAATGTGTAAAAAAAAAGGGAGTGTGATATGAGTGGATAAAATAAAAAAGAGAGTGAAAGTAAAAGAAGGAAATGTGATAAGTTTTTTTTTAAAAAAAAACAAAATTAATAGGTGGGATAGCCGCCTTGGCTGGCAAATGCTAGCACGCCAAAGGCCAGGTTGCACAAGCAAGCCGTTGCAGCCCTCAGGCTAGTTCGGATTATTGGCTCTACGTGCAATCACAATAAGGCCTTAAATAAGGAAGATCAAGACTTGATAAAATTATATCTCTCTTGTATTTAATATAAAACATATTTAGAAAGTTCATCTTGATTGTAAATATAAAATATATTTTTTATATTTGGTGAAGGTGCAAAAATGCCTATATAATTTTACTAAAAACATATATAACATCATATACATTTTTTTGATACAAAAATACCCACAAACTTCTTCAAGTAGAGCAAAAATACCATAACCCTTAAGGCGTCAATGTCTGTTACTTTTTGTTTTCATGGGCCCTATACTTATCCACATGTTAATCCCTCCTTCTTCCATCTTCTCTCATAACCCTATAATTTATAATAAATCGCATGAGGTAAAAATTGTTGAGTATGAATAGAAAAGGTTATTTGGGCCAGCGTCAGTTTTCTTGTAATAGGCCCAATATCTAGAGGGCCTAAATCTCAGTTATGTTAGATGTATTGTTTTGTATTCTCTGGTATGCTTATATATATGAGCATGGACTGACTTAGTCAGTATGAATGTAAGTTCGAAATTATTATGTTAATAAAGTCGTTTGGTTCAGTTGGCTCAGTTAGCCTGTGTTTTTAGGCGTCCAACATGGTATCAGAGCCTATGGTGTCTGGCTCAATCATTCGGGTCACGTCTTATGGATGCCAACTTCGGGTCGTGTTAGGTTGGCCCATTGCTTCTAGATATTGGGCCTCTGTCTTCTTCCTTTCGATTCTTCTTCTTTTCTGTTTCTTGAACCCTATGGCCACCATCGACGAATCTTCGAAGTCTGCCATCGATTTCCAAAATCCGTTGTATCTCCATCCTTCTGACACCCAATCGACGTCCTTGGTTCCTCATTTGCTCACCGGTACTGCCAATTATCCAAGTTGGAGTCGTGGTATGCGATTGGCTCTTCTTGGCAAGAACAAACTTGGTTTCATTGATGGCACGTGTAAACGGGAAGCGCAGGCACCCACTCTTCGACCCCAATGGGATCGATGCGATGCCGTAGTCCTGTCTTGGATCATCAGTTCTGTCGCCAAAGATCTCTCTACCGGCCTGACCTTTTCTGTCTCTTCTCATTCGGTTTGGGAGGATCTTCGTGAACGTTTTGATAAACGGGATGGCGCCAGAATCTTTGGTCTACACAGAACAATCAATTCCCTCAGTCAAGGTTCTATGTCTGTCTCCCAATATTATACCAAATTGAAGGACCTCTGGGATGAATACTCTGCCATGGTAGTCCTTCCGACTTGTACCTGCCTCACCTCCAAAGAATATGCGAAAGTGGTTCAAGAACAACGTCTATTCCAGTTTTTGATGGGTCTCAATGAGACCTATCATCAGGTGCGCAGTCACATTCTCATGTTGTCACCACTTCCCTCCGTTAATCAAGCTTATGCACTTGTGTCCCAAGATGAAGACCAGCGTGCAATTAGTTCCATCCCTGCATTGTCTTCTGGTGAAAACACAATCATGATGGCCAGAGGAGGCCGATCTGGTAGGGGAGGACGTTTTAGAGGACGCGGACGGAACTTTACCTCGGATGAATGCTCTCACTGTGGAAGACGAGGGCATGTTCGTGACAATTGTTTTCAGATCATTGGTTTTCCTCCAAACTTTCGCAACAACCGTGGGAACAAACCTCCAGAGGATAGCATAAATCAAGTCAATGCCGAACCCCCAGTGCATCCTTCTCCTCCAACTGGTGTTACCACTGCTGTGACGCCAAGCTTGACTCCTGAGCAGTATGAACAGATTCTACAACTCTTGAAGAAGGACAAGCCTCCTAGTGAGGGAACTGTTGGGGTGGTTGGCAATACTACAGGTTTGCAACACTCTGACTCTTATCAGCCTCTTACTTCTATATGGTTAATAGATTCTGGAGCTTCAACTCATGTTGTTAGTAATTACAAACTTTTAAATCATATAAGACCATATAGTGGTGATATTAAGAAGATTAGAATCCCTAATGGGGAGTTACTTCCAGTTACACATGTTGGGGACCTAAAATTATGTGACTATATAACTCTTAAAAATGTGCTATATGCTCCTGGTTTGTGTTTTAACTTGATTTCTGTCTCCCAGTTGACCTGTGATCATAATTGTACTGTATCATTCCATCCTAAATTTTGTACTGTGCAGGACAACTCGAATGGGAAGGTTATGGAGATTGGTAGAATGGATAATGGATTGTACATGTTAACAGGAAATAAGCCAGTGAAATCTGCCACTTGTCTTGTGTCTCATGAAAGTAGAAACTTAGACAATCTTAGGACTATGCATTACCGACTAGGACATCCATCGTTTCAAATTCTTAAACATTTACATATGTTTGAAAATAGTGCTGTTGACACTGTTTGTGATGTCTGTTTGCAATCCAAACAGCCAAGGCTGCCCTTTCCCAACAGTAATAAAAGAAGTTCCGTTTGTTTTCAATTATTGCACTTAGATGTGTGGGGACCCTATAGGGAACCAACACATCAGGGATTTCGTTATTTCCTGACTATTGTTGATGATTTCTCTCGAGGTACGTGGGTTATTTTGATGAAAAATAAATCAGAGGTAACTGGACATTTGAAAACCTTTTTGGCTTATGTAGAAAACCAATTTCACCTTTCGGTTAAAGGGGTAAGAAGTGATAATGGATCTGAATTTCTAAATAGTGAAAACAAAATATTATTTGAAGGAAAAGGAATCATTCATCAGACTTCTTGCCCTCATACACCTGAACAAAATGGTTTAGTTGAGCGTAAACATAGACATTTACTTGAGGTAGCTCGATGCTTGATGTTTCAAGCTGGAATCCCTATTATGTTTTGGGGAGAATGTGTCAAGGCAGCTGCATATTTAATTAATAGAACACCTAGTAAAGTTCTAAATTTTAAAACTCCTTATGAGCTAATTCATGGGAAAAGCCCTAATTTAGGTCACTTGAGAATATTTGGATGTCTTGCTTTTGCCTCTAATCTGACCAATACTGATAAATTGAAACCTAAGACCGATCCTTGTGTCTTCTTAGGTTACTCAACCACAAGCAAAGGGTACATTTTATATAATATGAGAAGTCAAAACATAATTGTTAGTCGACATGTCACCTTCCTTGAAAATAAATTGCCTTTTAAAGATCACTTAGGTGCCAAACAAGGGGGAGCACCATCACAAAATAGGGATTTTTTTTGGTACACTGATGACTGTGTTGCAGATTTAAGTAAGCAGATGCACACTCAACCTGTTCATGAGTCCCCAATTGGGGAGCCTCCACCTGCTGATTTAAGTCACAGTGCGCCTCCACTTACAGAGGAACAGAATGATGGACAACATGGCATGACAAGAACCGAACAGCGACCTACACGGACAAGGAAACCACCATCATGGCTCACAGATTATGACTGTCCAGGTTTGCAAAGTTCCAACCCCCCTGTAACTGATGAGATTAATGCTGTACAGAATAAGACTCAACACCATAAAAGGCATATTCCTTATCCACTTTGTCATTACTTGTGTTATTCTCATATTTCACCTTCTTATAAGCATTATCTTTCATGTACTGATGCTGTGGTTGAGCCAACCACATATAAAGAGGCCATAGAAGATCCTAGGTGGGTAAAGGCAATGAACGAAGAAATTCAAGCTTTAGAAACAAATCATACTTGGGAAATAGTGGACTTACTCCCTGGGAAAAGACCAATAGGGTGTAAATGGGTTTATAAAGTGAAATATATGGCTGATGGAAGTATAGATAAATTTAAGGCCCGCCTAGTAGCAAAAGGTTATAACCAGAGGGAAGGAATAGACTATTATGACACTTTTTCACCCATAGTAAAAATGGTAACGGTTAGGGTAGTTCTTAAGTTAGCTACAATGAATAAATGGGCTTGTTTTCAAATGGATGTACATAATGCATTTCTTCAAGGGGACTTGAATAAGGATGTCTACATGCAAGTTCCCCAAGGTTTTTCTACTGTTGATTCTAATGAGGTTTGTAAGTTGACAAAGTCTCTCTATGGGCTGAAACAAGCCTCTCGGCAATGGAACATCAAGTTGACACAAGCTCTACTTGATGGAGGTTTTCGGCAAAGTAAGTATGATTATTCGCTTTTCTTGAGAAGGCAAGGAACAGAATTTATAATTGTGCTGGTTTATGTGGATGATCTTCTAATCACAGGAAATAGTTTAGAGGGAATAAATACAATTAAAAGACATCTACATAAGACCTTCAAAATCAAAGACCTAGGTTCCTTAAAGTATTTCCTAGGTTTAGAAGTGGTAAAATCTGAAAAGGGGATTATTCTCAATCAAAGAAAGTATGTTCTAGATTTGTTAACAGACACAGGGTTAAGTGCAGCAAAACCAGAATCCACCCCAATGCAGGAAGAAAGAAGACCCCTTATTGAAAGATCCAGAAATGTATCGACATTTGGTAGGTAGACTCCTCTATCTTACTATGACTAGGCCTGATGTATGTTTCCCTGTGCAGGTATTATCCCAGTTTATGCAGCAGCCTAGAAAGTCTCATATGGTAGCAGCCATGAGGGTAGTGCGGTACCTAAAAGGCGTCCCTGGTCTGGGAGTTCTCTTGTCTTCATCCAGTGACATGGAGCTACAATGCTTTTGTGACTCTGATTGGGCTGGATGTGGTGACTCTAGAAGATCAGTGTCTGGGTATATTATCAAACTTGGAGGTTCTCTGGTGTCGTGGAAGTCAAAGAAGCAATCCACGGTCTCTACATCTTCTGCAGAAGCCGAATATCGGGCTCTCGCCAAGACAACTTCAGAAATTACTTGGATTACTGGATTACTATCAGATTTAGGAGTCAAAAGAATGGGACCTGCTGCTGTCTTCTGCGACAACAAAGCTGCTATACATATTGCAACCAATCCGGTATTTCACGAGAGGACGAAACACATTGAAGTGGATTGTCACTTTGTCAGAGAAAAACTTCAAGCTAAATTAATTAGTTTACACCATGTGAGATCACATCAACAGTTGGCTGATATATTAACCAAAGCACTTGGGAATGACATTTTTCATAGTCTGTTGTGCAAGTTGGGAGTTTACAATTTATACACTTCCAACTTGAGGGGGAGTGTTGAGTATGAGTAGAAAAGGTTATTTGGGCCAGCGTCAGTTTTCTTGTAATAGGCCCAATATCTAGAGGGCCCAAATCTCAGTTATGTTAGATGTATTGTTTTGTATTCTCTGGTATGCTTATATATATGAGCATGGACTGACTTAGTCAGTATGAATGTAAGTTCGAAATTATTATGTTAATAAAGTCGTTTGGTTCAGTTGGCTCAGTTAGCCTGTGTTTTTAGGCGTCCAACAAAAATTCATCAATTATCTCAAATCTCTAATGCAGAAAAATTCATCAAATGTTTAAAGATGTCATGTATTTTTTTTACTTCACCAAAGAACATCTATGTTGCCCAACAGCACAAAATTGATAATCCGTGTGTATAAGTAGACATTACAAAGTTTAAAAAGAAAATAACTGCTCCTATGTTCTTAATCCACTACAAAGAAACTGTGGGGGAAAAATGTCCACTAAAAAGAAACAAAATAATTATGCAGGAAATATTTGTACAGCTACTCGTTTCAATGCTCGTGATCTTCTTGTTTGGGTTTATGGTTTTTAACCATTAATCTCCCTTAGTAATTGAAAAATAAAAACAATGAAATCTGGAGATATTTGATATGATTCCCATATCTTCTCTCTCAATGATTCGCTATTTTTTCCTTGCTCCGCACTGTTCTTCATTTCAGTGTGCTATATATCTCCTGCCTCCTCACTTATTTAATGATTACATTTTCTAGATGGAGGCCAGAGGAACAGAGCATGCGAGGTTACTTTCTACTTTTTGTCTTCGCCTATTTCTCTTTCTCTCTTGGTTCAAATTTCAAATTCCCAATTCTTGATCTGGTTTCACAGTAAAATCAAATCGTGTGCATGTTTGAGAATACTTATTTTTTGAATATAAGTGTTTATTAAGCAAGTCGAAATAAAACTCCTCTCACATACTTACCTCGTATACCGTGAATCACGATTTATAAACACTTATTACCCAAAAATAAGATATTATAAACGAGTACCGTGTGTGTTTGGATTAATTTTTGAGAATATCTTTTATAATTTATGAAGTAGGTATGTGAGAGGAGTTTTGTCTCGACTTACAAAAAATAGCTTCTGAAACCACGATTTGGGTGTTTCTTGATCTGCCTGCAATGTGCAAGGCAATACCATTTTTTGGGTAATAAACTTGTTTTCTAATTTCTGATTTAGTATATTGTGTAATGAAAATGAGTTGATTGATTTGTTGAGGTTGTGCTGTATGTTCATGAATTTAAAGTTGTGATTTTGACATTAGCGTTTAGTTTAGGTGCTTGATTAGTCTGATTTATACTTTGTTGCAACTTATTCATTTCTAGCTTATTTGCAGGATTGAAAATTGCTTAGTATCTTTTCGACCAAAAAAAAAAAAATTGCTTAGTATCTGAGGTTTTGCCGGTTGAAAAGTGAAACTGAAAAGATGCTTACCAGGAGACCTTATATTTTTTTGCCATGACCTTGATCATTTTGTAATTACTACTTTCAGTCTTAAATATAAGATCCATTTGATTTTTTTGAAGATATTAAAAAAACTAATTAAATTACTTTAAAGTATTTATATTTATCATTTTTTCTTGATACTATTTTACCTAACTTATAAATTGATATATAATCTAATGATAAATAACAAATAATATCATTAGTTAACTTATTTAGCTTTCTTAATCCCTCCAAAAGAAAATCAATTGGGTCTTATATTTAGCAGCGGAGGGAATAATATATATCAAGAGCATTTAGCGGAGATGATGTTTTCTAGCCTTGTATTTTTTGAATAGGTCATACATATAGTGCAACTCATACTTCACACAGAGGCACAGGGCCATCCTTTTGTGATTAACAGGCATTGTATTTTTTAAAAAATATCTCATGGCTATTATTAATTTATTATACTGCATATGTCTATATTTTATTTGACTTAATCAATGAACTTCTAGCTTAAAATGTCAGTTTGAGGCATTTCAGAAAATTTGGTTTGTATCGGGGTGAAAATATTTTTTCATAACACATCAATTTTGATAATGATGCCACGAGCTTTTGTTAGTGAAAGAGAGGGGGGAAGTAGAAGGATTTAATTAAAAAAAATTAAACTGTAAGAACCTAATTTAAAATCAGATAAAAAGTATAAGAACTGAGAGGTTAGCTATCCCAGTATGAAACAACCAAAATTTATCTATATAATTAATTTTATCGAAAACATTAATTTCCCATTGGATTCTTCCAAATCTATGTTCCTTTCCTTCCCCAAGGGTCTGTTTGGTTTAAAGGGAGGGGATGGATGGGAGGAGATGGGAGGGGAGGATGGAGGATCACATTGTTTGGTTTGGTTGGAGGGGGAGAAAGGGAAATGTTTTTTAATAATCCTTTATTTGGTATAAAAGGGGAGGAGAGGGGAGGTAATATCTAATTTACCATTTTACCCTTAAACATTAGTTTATATATTTTTTCTTATATAAATGATTTAAATTAGTTTACACTTCAATATAAATTATGTAATGTCACCAGTATTGAAGTGAAGCTCCCCAAATGTAACCTGACAAGACCTAGTTATGCTCCCACTCTTACACTATCATGAATAACACACATGAGATATAAAATTCCAAACAATGCAATACCAACGGGATTTCACCAGTAATATCAGTTTCATAGCATACAATTGCAGACAATGAAAGACAAAATGAAAGGAATGAAGGAAGGACAGAAGGAAATAACAGGGAAAAATGATAAAGGCATGATTGCACCAAAAATAAAACACCAAGAACAAGTCTTATACAGCTAAGAACAAGGCATGATTGGACTCAGGGTATAATTGGAATTATGAAAAGATCATAGGGATAAAATGATCCCAAATTTTTGACTTCCTCCAAAACCCTCCAATTTGGAGGGAACCAATTTGAGGGAGTGGGAGGGATTTGAGGCCCCTCCCCCTCTACTTTTTATATCAAACAAGGGGAGTAGGCCTGTTCGGGATCGGGAAATCCCATTCCCGATCCCGATCCCGAGAAGTGATAGGGAAGGGATTTCATTCCCGATCCCGAGAATTTCCCGTCCCGACGGGACGGGAAATCCCGAAATCGGGATCGGGAATTTCCCGAATTTCCAGACAACATGATTTTTTTTTTTTTTGCCAATCAGACAACATGATTTGGTCTGATCTTTAAACACCCTGTAGACATTTTTTGCAATCTAGGCAGCACTTAACGTTCAAAACTAAGAAACATGTATGCACACCATTGCAATCTGGGCAGCACTTGATATATATAATTGCAATCCCGAACAGGCCTAAAAATATATAATGAACAAAGCCAATTCATAAAACACAAATTCACTAAATATTATAAAACATATAAGTCAATTCAGCATCCACAAAATATGCTTCCTGAATGAATCTTCAGTCCCAGCGACATACACCATGGCCATCAAATAGAATGCTTCTGCTGCCATTTCATGATACAGACTTACAAAAACATATAAAATCTACAACGTAGGAACATCAAAGAATTCAAACGAACAATTAGTCAATTACCACTTATATGGAGATTGGGGATTTGGACTTTGGAGAATAAATTCAGAGAGGGATGCGCGCCAGCCGCCAGGACCACCGTCGGAAGCGTCGTCCGTCGCACAGGGAGGGGATGAGAGATCGAGATTAGGGTCCTCAGCCAGGGTCACCGTCGCCAACGCCGAGATTGGAGATTTGGTCACCGTCGCAGACGCCGAAGTGGGAAGGAAATTAGGGCTCGAAAGTTGCCGATCCTGACGCCGACGCCGAGAGAGCCTGAAGCGGGAACTACCGAACTGGAAGGAAGGGTCTGGCCGACGGCCGTCTGGGTCGAGGTCGAGTCTGAGCCGTGAGCGTGAGAGGGTGAGAGACGCTGAGACCGTGAGTGAGAGTGAGACACTGAGAGTAGACGGAGACACGGAGTCGAGCGAGAGCGAGTGATTCAGAATGTTTTTTTTTTTTGACACTACTGAGCACATGATAAGATAAGAGATAATTTTAAAAAAAAAATTATATATTTCGGGATCGGGAAATATTCGGGATCGGGAAAGACCGATCCCGATCCCGAATTGAAATTTCCCGATCCCGATTTTTTCCCGTCCCGATTTGCTCGGGATCGGGACGGGAAGGTCGAGACGGGAAAAAATTGAACACCCCTAAAGGGGAGGGGGTCATTTTTCATCCCCTTCCCTCCAACCAAACAAGGTCTAAAGGGATCATTAACAAAGGGGTTTCACTCCTTCTATTATATGGCATCTTTACCGCCCAACTTAGAGGGTGTTCGGATATCTAAAAAAAAAAAGCATTTTTAGCACAAAACCATGTTTTGGTTCAAAACCATGGTTTTAGGAAGAAGCTATTTTTTTTGCTTTTTGAAGATGTGGGCCCCACCCTCTGATTCTTATTGGTCCTTTGCATGATGTGGGCCTCATACTACTATCTCTCTCAACTTTTTTTTTTTGACGTTTTTTTGCATCGATTTATTAATTTTTTTTTTAGAATTTTAACATTTTAATGTTTCCTCTTATTTTTAATATAAGACTTATTTATCTAATTTGATTATATTAGAAAAATTAGTTAAATTAATTAACATTACATATAGATAAATTTATTTCATTTTCGGTATTAATTATGATCTTTAATGTTAAATAATGGGTTAAGATGCATCCTTTTTAATGCCGTTAGGAGCTTTCTTCTCTTATAATTTAACGTTGTTAGGTCAAATTTAACGGTTTTATTAAATTTACATCATTTTTAATTATTCATTGTTATTTTTGCATTTTCTAGAACTTATTTGTACCGGATACCCTTCAGGAAAAACTTGACTGTTAAATTTGAACCTTAACCCTTAAATAATACATAAAATATAAGTTTATTCTTTATATGTAATTATCATAAAAGTTAATGTCCTTTTTAGTAATTTGACCATAAAAAAGTTATTCTGATCAAAACATTCAAACACTCTCATTTTATTAAAATCACTTTTTCCCATAATCTATTATCCAAAAGCTATTATCCAAAAGCTAATAAGAACACACCCTTAGATTCTACTGATTTTGATACGTTGCCGCAATCCAGCCTTAAAAAGCACACCAAATTTGGGGCCAATCCTAAGAGTCGTTTGGTTCAAAGAAACTGTTGTAAAAAAATGGAATAGAAAGGAATAAAAAATATTTTGCCACGTAAGTGTTTGGTTTGCACTGGAATGAACAAGGGATTGATAGAAATTTTTTTATTTGATTTGAAAAAAATGAGATAAGAAATTTGGCCAAATGATATTTTTGCCCGTTTTAAACAATTTATGTCACATCGATGATCATATTTAGGGGCTTTTATGTCTTTAGCCGATTTTCCTAGACACCAGAAAATTGATTCCCACCATTTTTTTATGTGAACTCATTTTCAATTATGCAGTTGAAATTTGGTTCCAGCGGGAACTCATTTTCAACAAGAAAATGTGAACTAAATGTCCACCACCAATAGGAAAATTCGATTTTCCCTTTCTCACCCCAAATTTTTTCACAAACCAAAAGGGCTCTAAGGGCATGTTTAGATCGTTGCAAATGTGAGACGGGAAAAGAAATTTTGAATTTTCTTTCTGAAGGCGGCTGTTTGATTCACCATTTACCCCAGAAAATATTTTCCCCCTAGTTCCCATTTTCCAACCTTTAAATGAAAATAGATTCCCACAAAAAATGGTGGGTACCTAAGGAAAATCGCTAAAGACTCAAATGTCCCTAATGTGATAGGTGTATTTGATATAAAGTGGTAAAGGATAGGGCTGTACATAAAACCCGGAAACCCGAAAAACCCGGTCCGACCCGGTCCAACCCGGTCCAAGTTCAAAAAATGGGATGGCAAACCAGCATATTCGGGTCAGACCGGGTCTGACCCGATGGTCCGGGTAGGACCGGGTACCGGGTTAGGGTCCTGGACTAGTATACCCGGTCCTACCCGGAGAATTGTTTTACTTATATGTTAATATATAGTTATAATATAGCCTACAAAAAAAAAAAACCCAATCCATTTACATTTAGCATTGGGCATTCCGCATATTCCTTTCGGCTTCGGGCTTCCGCTCCTCATTGAGTCAAAACTGGAAAGTCCAACTCCAAACCCTAAATTCTCTGAGTTCTCTCCGTCCTCCCGTGCTCATCTGTGCAATCCGACTCCGAGCGGCTGCATCAGCGCCATTTCCTAGCTAATCGTGCCTCAAGATCGTCTGTTACTGCTTCGGTGTTCTTCGGTGTTCTTCGCCATTTCGGAGCTAATCGATTACTAGCCAAGGAAATCACAAGTTTTCTTCTTCCGTGTTCTTCAAATTCAGTGTGGTACTGTATTTTATTCATGGTGCTTTACTGCTTTATTTTTCGTTTGTGTGTTCTTCAAGTGTTTTTTACCATGACCCAGAGTTCTAACCCAGATCCATTATACTATAGAGCAAGCTGCAACTGATTTTTTCGTTATCTATCTTTCTGTGATTACTAGCCAAGGAAATCACAATGATTCAAGGTATTTAAAACCATGCAAATGATTTTTTCGTTATCTATCTTTCTGTGATTACTAGCCAAGGAAATCAAATCACAATGATTCAAGGTATTCAAGGACAGAACCGCATTGTTTCTGTGTGTAGATTTAAGTATACTTTTTTTTTAAAGTAAGTGAAATCAGCGTTATCAGTATCGCATGATGCACGATTCGTATTGCACGAATCGATTCAAAAGTGCCTGTGAGCGATGCGACTCCTTGCTTGGTTTCGTTTTGTCTCTGAATCGTGCTTGTATTGAGCAATTCTCGCCGGAATCGCCTGTATCGCGATTTGCCAGAGAATTGCCCAATTATGAGCTATTCTAATATTCCCTGATATTCAATCAAATATTACACTTTTAAGAATCCTTTTTCTAATTTTTTTCAGCTTCTTTCCTTTTTTTTATATTCCCAATTATCTTTTTTTTTCATATATTATATTCCCTACTATCCGATTAACTTTTTTCGGGGTTTTATTCAGATTAAGTGATTATGATTCCATAATTTATGGGATATGATGTTCTCTTATGGGAAAATTACATTTACAGAGTAAGCAAGAATGAGCTGATTTTTGTGTGTTCTTTACATTTTAAACTTGTTTGTTGGATGTATATATACAATTATTTGCATCTTCTATTACACTGAGTGATTGATGATGTTCAGTTTTTCACTTAGTATTATTACCAAATTTACATTCAGTTTTATTTGATATATTTAATTCTTTGATTTCTTGAAGGTATTTGCTGAAATTGAAATGGAAGAGCATGATTCTATGTCAACAACCCCTAATAATGGGGCCTCAGTCACTCCCCAATGTGATGATAACTTGCTGACTGGGTCTAGACCTTCTAGTAGTCCTATTTCTCCCATGCTTCCACCATTACCTGCAGCTGCAACATCTGTTCCTCCTCCTATTGCAGCAGAACCCTGTGAAGATGCTCAAATAAATGGGGGTGAAAATCTCAGGAAGAGAAAGGAACCAGAACGAAGCAAACCAAAAACATCTCAAGTTTGGGATCATTTTGTGAAGATTTCTTTGGAAGAAACAAATGGAGAGATAAGAGCATATTGCAAGCATTGCAACAATGACTATGCTTGCGATCCTAACAAGCATGGGACAACTTCTTTGAAAAGGCATTTGTTGAAGTGTCCAAAAAACCCTAACAAGGCAGATAAGAAGCAGCCCCTACTAAACTACTTGTCGAATGGCACACAAGGAAGGGCCTTAGTTCCACATGTGTACAATGAGAAGCAAATACGCAGAGCCTTGGCTGAGTTCATCATTCGTGATGAGTTGCCTTTTAGGATTGTTGAGAAGCCTGGATTTAAGAAATTTGTGAAGCAGTTGGAGCCACGATTTCAAATCCCTTCTAGAATTACAATTGGTAGGGATTGCTGGCAGTTATACCTTGGAGAGAAAAAGGTTTTGAAGAAGTTTTTGAGGACATGTGCAAGTCGGGTCTGTCTTACTACGGACTGCTGGACTTCTTGTCAGAATTTTAATTACCTATGTTTAACTGCCCACTTTATTGATCCTGAATGGAATTTGCATAAGAGGATCATCAATTTTTCTATGATTGAGGATCACAAAGGGGACACAATAGGGAAGACCATAGAGAGGTGTTTATTAGATTGGGGAATTGAAAAGGTTTTTACTATTACAATGGATAATGCCTCATCA
Organism: Inga oerstediana; assembly: GCA_963210345.1. Classification (NCBI taxonomy): domain Eukaryota; kingdom Viridiplantae; phylum Streptophyta; class Magnoliopsida; order Fabales; family Fabaceae; genus Inga; species Inga oerstediana. The sequence continues at coordinate 58,311,013 of OY723407.1, read as the reverse complement.
AATGCCACAGCATTATCCTATTTAAAGAAGCGTTTGAAGAGTTGGAGGGGGTTAATATGTAATGGAGAATATCTTCACCTTAGGTGCTGTGCTCATATCCTGAACTTGATTGTTTGTGAAGGGTTGAAAGATTTGAAAGATAACTTTGAAAGTATTAGAGGTGCTGTCAAGTATGTTCGCTCATCCCCATCACGTTTTGCTAAATTTAAGGCCTTTGCTGAAGCTGAACGGATTGATACAAAAAGCCTTGTCTGTTTGGATGTGACAACACGTTGGAATTCAACATTCTTAATGTTGGAGGCAGCATTGAAATTCCAAAAGGTCTTTGACAGAATGAGTGATGAGGATGATGACTATTGTGCACACTTTGCCCCCCTAGGCATGAATTTGAAGCACATGATGTTTATATGCTTGATCCAAGTGAGGTCTCCAATAATAGGCGTCAACCACGTGATTTCTTAAAGAGGGAGCGTGATTCACGTGAAGCAAAACAGAAAAAATGTGATGCCCCCCCAACAGCAGAAGATTGGAATCGTGCACGTATCTTCTTGAAGTTCTTGAAAGTTTTTTTTGATATCACATTAATGTTCTCATCTTCCATTAACAGTGAAATAAAGATGCTCAAATGACTGTCAAACTGAGATGGAAAAATACCTTGCTGCATCTGATGATGTCCCTATTTCTTCTGATTTTAATATTTTGATTTGGTGGAAAGCTAATTCTATGAAATACAAAATCCTTTCTTGCATGGCACGTGATATTTTGGCCATCCCAGTTTCTACAGTTGCCTCTGAATCTGCTTTTAGCACAGGAGGTCGTGTGGTTGATCAATATAGAAGCTCATTGTCACCTAGAATGACTGAGGCTCTTATTTGTTCTCAAAATTGGCTTACTCCTGGGCAAACACTGTCAGAACTCACTGAACTACTTCGTGAATTTGACAACTTTGAAGACTCTGGTAATGTTTTTAATAAAACTAGTTGTTACTTTATCATATCTTTGTAAAAAATCTAATTTTTCTGTATTTTATCTTTCTAGATGCTTCATGTGTGACTGATGTTGGAGCTGCTGTGACATCCATGGAGGAACTTGATTAAAAGCACTAATGGACTTCATTTTTTGCTGCCATGACAAAGTTTGGAGCTTAAATTAGATTATCTTGATGTTTGATATTTTGTTGAGTCATGGACTTGGTATTACACTATTACCTGCTTCTCAGGTTTAGAATTATGGACTTTTGCCTTTTAGTTGATCTTTTGGTGGACTTTGAACTTTGGTTGTAATTTGAGTATTTGATCCTTATTTAGACTTGTGCCCTTTAATTATTTTGAGGATGCTTGTCAGTTGTTATCTAAGGGCAAGTTATCTATGGGGTAGATGCAAATTATGAACATATTTCTATTTGCCCAGGCGCCCAGCATTACTGATGATATTGATGAATGTTGATCTATCTGCCCAGGCGCCCAGTATTACTGATGATATTGATGATATCTAAGGGCAGGATATTCATGATATTTTGATGATATTGATGAATGTTGATCTATTTGCTGAATGATGAATATATTTTGATGATATATTCTTATGAATGATGAATATGGATCTATTTGTTTGAATCAGGGATTTTGATATAGTCATGAATCATGATATGCAAGATATTATTTATATGTTGGTTTGGTTTTAGGGTTCTTTTTTGGCATCAGGTTTGGTTTCAGATTCTTTTTTTGGCGTCAGGTTTGGTTATACAAAAACTGAGGTTTGGCCAAAAAAAAAAAAAAGAGGTTGTCCAAAAAAAAAGAAGTCTGGACTGGGCCAGACTGGACCACTAACCCGGTCCAGTCTGGTCCAGTCTGCCCAACCCGGCTGCCATCGGGTTTTCTTCCGGGTTGGACCGAGTTTCGGGCTGGACTGTCCAGCCCGAACACCCTTCCGGACCAGACCACGGGTTGCTGACCTGCCCGGCCCGGTCTGGTTCATGTACAGCCCTAGTAAAGGAGTTGAGGGCAATTCACACGACCAGATCTAGAGAAAACATAGGAAGCTGAAGAATATAGTGAGCGAGCAGCTTTTTCCGGTAACGACGCGACATCGGATCAATCTTTCAGGCTCTTTTTTTAATGTTTTCTTTCTCTTATTTAGAAAGTAAAAGTCTTTTTAAGTATTTTATTTGAAAAATGAATTTTCAATGTCATGTTTATAACACGTATATAATGACGACATTACCTACTCACGGTAAATTGGTAGAACAAGTGACTGACCGCATTATATTGCAACTGCCCAGGACTAATATTGCAAACTATTAACCATACATATACGTATTCGGTGAAAGAGCAGCTAGATTACTTAGTGTAATTTGGTGCCTTGTGATTTTAGATAAAATATAATAGAATTAGATTGACAGTCATTTACATACCAAAGTTATGAAAAAAAACAACCTGCTTGTAAGAAATTGCTCACAATAGTATATAGCGATTTATAAATGAACCATTTATTAGTTAAAAAGGATGACAAATATAGAAATGAGAGATAAATAGGTTGTAAATGAACCATTTAGTATTTATCTCTCATTTTTATATTCGTCATCATTTTTAACTAATAAATGATTGATTTACAAATCGCTATACTAACTTGAGTAATTTTCTAAAATGAGATTCAAGATGCTTTCACCCATCTTCTTGTGTTTTCCTTCATTATTTTGATACATAAGTAAGTACTTATCTATAAAAATCAGATTTTATCTTTAAAAGCACATGACACTCATCATTTACCCTAAATACTTTCACTGCTATTTCACCGAATACGTATTATATGTATTGTTGATAGTTTGTAGTATTGATATTGTTCTCATTATGTAGCCGTCGTAAATATGATATCGAAAATTCGTTTTAAAAGTCCAATACTTCAAAAAGGCTTTTTTCTTCTTAAACAGCAACAAGATAATATGTTACAACATTAAGAACGACATTTAATTATTAGAATTCAAGGCTTTAAAAAATTTAGTTAATTTCCAACTTAGTAAATAACTGAGGTACATCACATGTAATAACAATTAAAACTTATTTATTACCTCTAAATTGAGAGTTCCTTTACATCTTGAGCTTTAGCTTGCTCACTTGTTAGTCCTAATAAATTGAAAGTTCTCATCCTCTTTTACTTCCCTCGATGCAATGACAATACTTGGTAAAGGGACACACATCTATGCTTAATTCTTCCCCTTCCTGCCAATATATTATCGGGGACATTTCGTAATGGAAGATCAATAACTCTTGCTGTAGTTGATGAATTAACCTTCTTTTGGTCTTTGTCACACTTGCAAATTTGTATCGATCATGATGAAGTTTCTTTGCATGGATCAATGTTGTTCACGTGTTCAGATCCTCATTTTCTCTTCGGATGCAATATTTGAAGTTTCATTATGGTTGGATGCATGCTTGTATTACATTGTGATCTTTATTTTCATGGCATATCATTTCAGGCTATTGGCAGAGCAGAAAATCTAACCATTCTTGCTGACAAGACAGAAACAGTACACTGAAGTCACAGGTTAGTTGACTAAGGTTATACAGCTAAACTTTCAAGTCAAGTGTTTTCTACTTGGGTTGAGAGCCACTTTTGTTTATTTTCAGGCCCTAGAGTTCAAAAACAAGGAACACAGATCTCGTCGAAAGATGTGGTATCAGAACATGTCAAGTTGGTTGTTCATGGAATTTTGTTGTCTTTAGTCCTTGTTATCTGGCTCTCTGTTTGCCATGGATTTGACTACCCATGATCTTTCAGTTTTACTTATAGGTTCTTTGTAAAGATGATTAAATGTAGTAAATAGGGAAGGAAATCTAGTTTGAAGGGGGATTTTGGCCACTAAAAAGAAAAGGTGTGCTACCATCTTTTCTGCCTAGTATCCTATAGTACTTTCAAGTTCTTAAAAAGAGGAAGGAGAATGTCACTTCATCATGTGCTGAAAAAAATTACAGTGTACTAGTTTGCATTTTCTTTGTTTTTTTTTTAAATTGCAATATTTTTCTCAGCTTTGATTTTGAAGTAAGGGATTTTTTTTTTCCAGCTGAACTAAGTGATTGTGGCTTCCCCATTGAAGGGTATTTTGTTACTTGGTCATTTTATTTTTGTGACAATGACGTAATTACGTATCTGGAATTGAGCAGGGTTGAGTCCGAGAAGCAAAGGTCTCTTAATGCAGTATTTGTTTTTCATCATTCACTCGAGTAGAATTTGTTTTAAATCATTGTTTATTTATTTGAATAGTTAAGTGTAAATATATATATATATATATATATATATAAAAAGCAATTCCGAATTACTTGTGTTGCTATTGTTAATACATGCTTTTTGTATGTGAGCAATCTTGCATAAGTTGGTTGCTGTTACCTTTTTTCGTTGTTGGGATTGCCTCATGATTATGATTGTGTTTGTTTTAGCACTTAAACACGACATTTTTTCCTTCCAACAAGGCTCGAAGGCTTTCAAGGCCATTGAAATATGAGCCTGAAATCACAAGGTCTTAAATAAGGAAGATCAAGACTTTGATGAAATCAACTTTGTTTGAATATTACAATACGAAATCAACCATGGTTCGGTTGGTTCATGGAATCGTATGGAATGGAATGGAGGGGAATGCAATGCAATGTAACAATGATTATATGGATTTATTTGCTTCGCCATTAAAAAAAGATTATGCATATGTATCAAAATGTTTGGTTGGATTACATCAAATATATATATATATGAGAATAATTTAGCAACAGACAAAATTACTCTTATCTATACAAATATATAATCTACATGTTATAAACGTACAAGTTGGCTTCATAGTAATTTTTTTTAATTGGATATTTAATATTTTTTAATAGTGGAACATAATTTTTGTAATTTTTTAATTGAGAATATTTTCAAAAATTCTATACTATTAATTAATTTTTTTAATATTTAATTGCGGTAATGATTTAATATTTAACCACGTTTATGGGTAGGAACTTTGGTCAAGTTAAAAACTTATAAAGGCAATAATGTCTTTTTCACTTGATCACAGGATGTTTGTATCCCTATTCATCAGTTCTAGAGGTGTAATTCTAATTCATGATTACAAAATATAATCCACTTTATATTACATAAGCACAACCAAATGCCGTAATCGATTAATTACATTAGGATTACATGTAATTCTTTCTAATGGAATGGCACCAAATGGGCTATCAATGTTTATGTGAAGCCTATAGTAAAGACTCTTGAATGTTCTATTGGATTTGGAAGTGGGTCTCTCTTTCGGTCAAGAGACCAACTCTTTGGGCGTTCAGCATTATCATTAAGTTTTTTTTTTTTTGATACAAAAGGAAAGCATAAAACAAAATAAAAATAAACACAAAACTAAGATAGCTGCATAACGCTAGCCAATGTGTCAGGGCCCATAATGGTCAAACTAGGGTAGTCGTTCAAAGCTGTCTTGGCAATCACTAAGTTAGTTAAATGTAAATAATTAAGGATAACCAACAAAAGGATGGCACTATTAGTATATGATTTGATTCCTTAAACATGATATCTTGAGTTCGAACAAGGTCTTGTGCATGAAAAAGACCCTTGGGAGAAGTTCCTCCCTCGATCCAAGACTAGTGGCGGCGTGTAGCTAGATTATATACCTTGATGAGTAATTATTGTAGTTTCTCATATTATAATTTTCTTCCTTTCATTCTCAAAATTTTATATCCATCATTAGATTAAAAAAATAAAAATAGATGATCAGATTCAATATTTTATAAAAATGATTATTTCAAACATAAATAAATAAATTTAAAATGTTAAAATTTAATCTACTCCATTGAAGACTACACTATTCATAAATGCAATACATATGAAATTAAAATAAATTAATTTATAATATATTATACTAATAGTTTTATAAAATATTAAATATAAACTATTTATTTTTTAATTTAAAGGTAGAGATGAAATTATGACAAGAAACTTATAAAAGCTTTGATAGTTGTGATACAAGAAGCTTTGTGCAAATTGAAACTAAGGATAAATCCAAATTGGGGAAAAAGCAAATCAGGCAAGGGGTTGAATTATCATCACAAACGGACAAAAGGCGCACAGTTCCGAAGATGTTTTGTCAGGCACACTCATGGTTAGCTCTGGGACAAGGTTTGCAAATGAATGGCCATGATGAATTGGGGAATCAATGGCTAAGATCGCACATAATCAAAACGACGTCACTTTTGAAGCAACGGAGAGGAAATGGAGACACTAAGCAATGGAGAGGTTATTTTCCGATACATTTTTATCATTGACATCAACCCTTTCGTCGCTTTAAAGCAATCGAGAGGAAATAGAGATACTAAGCAATGGAAAGATTCTTTTCCGATACATTTTTATCATTAATATCAACCCTTTCTTGAGATAGGGAATATTTAGCACTAAACTGTTTTTATCTTTTCTACAAAAACATCTTGTAATGAATCTTATTTGAAAGCCTGATACTACTTTTAAAAACTCTGATACCATTTACGAATCTTGTAATGTGCCACCTTCCTATTTTAAGGATTGTTATAACTTCATGTGATGAATCTTCCAAATCTTAAGAAATATAAAGACAAATAATCAAAGTGTGGGATATAGTGGAGACAAAGAACTAACCTACTGAGGACTAATGAGGGAGGTGTAGAAGACATATTCAAGACTAAAGACATTGAGTGGTTATAAGAGATGGCAAGCATACCGGAAAAAAGTGAGAAGAGACTGCGAGTAGAGCCGAGGGGGGCGAGAGCTCAAGCGTTTGGTCAAGAGTAACGATTTAGGCTTTCTGGCGTTTACATTGTTTTTAAATCTTTTTAAATAATATAACAAAAAAAATGATATTTTTGGTTTATTTCGTAATTTTATTACAAATTTAATCTTAAGGTTTTACCACTTAGGGTGATTAATTATAGTTAATTTTACTTAATTTTAGGATTAGCCTACATCAGAGATCAACTTTGAGCCCTTATTTGTTTATCCTCATGGCAAATATTCTAACTAAGCCTATCAAAGATGGGATCTCTAAATGTATGCTTTTTACAGATGATATAGTTCTGTTGGTTGAATCTAGGGAAGAAATTAATTCTAAACTTGAGATATGGAGATGAACTCTAGAATTGAAGGACTTTTGTCTGAGTAGGAGCAAAACTAAATGTATGCATTACAATTTTGATAAGAGACAAGTTAGAAGTGAAGTAGATGTTAAATTGGAGGCAAGTTATTCCGCAAGTGAAGTTTAAATATTTGGGATCAATTATACAACAAAATGGTGAAATTGATGTAGATGTTAATTATAGAAATCAAGCTGGATAGTATAAATGGAGAAAAGCTACTGGAGTTATTTGTGATAGAAAAATACTTATTAAGGTAAAAGGAAATTTTTATCACACTGCTATAAGACCAGTAATGCTATATGATAGTGAGTGTTAGGCTTTAAAGGACAACATGAACATAAAATGGGGGTAGCCGAGATAAGAATGCTAAGATGGATATATCGTCTTACAAGAAAATATAAGTTTCATAGTAATATATGCAAACATATTGGAGTGACCTCTATTAAAAAGAAAAATGTAAAAAATCGTTTGAGTTGGTTTTGACATATTCAAAGAAGACCATTGAATACATCAGTTAAGAGGATTGATTAGGCAGTATAAGCACGTAGGTTCAAGGCCAGATCGACTACTGTAAGAGCACTCTTCCATAGACCAATTACTGGTACAAATAACATAAAGAAATGTAACCAACGTTTATTAGAAAAAGTAACCCCAAAGATTTGGGAGCAAAAGCAGTTAGCGGTAGCCATTGAATAAGTATGGAGTTCTGTAAAGAGAGGTCGAGAAAGGATGAATCAAACATTTAATGAGGTTATAGAGAGTGATCTTTTGATTAATAATCTATCTAAAGATTTGGTTTTCGATAGAAGACAATGTCATCATGTGATCCATGTAATCGACTCTACATAATGGTTATTGTTTTTGTTGTTGCTACTGCTGCTTAATTAGATCTAAGTATTACTTAGGATTTTGAATGAAATAATATAATATAAACAGTTGCTGTAATATGGATCAACATGATTGTAATAACAATGGTTACCAATGCCATGTTTTAGCAATGCGTTTTGAAAAGAGATAACTATGCATGTGCCAGGCTATGGTATATACATAATTATTTATTTAATCTTTATAATTTTAAAAAAAATCATAACTTATATATTTTTTGTGGAAACTATTTATTTAATATTTTATTGTATAAAATATAGGTAATGTCTTCTTCTTTCTCTCTGTTTTTATTTTTGCCAGTCTTTCACTCTCTTTTTTTCCTTCAAATAATGTCTTCTTATATATAATAATTGCTGCCCATAAAACTTCAATTTACTATCATGGAGTTAAAAACCTACGAGATGAAAAATATAAAGATGGGATATTTACTATTTTACAAAAAATGAGGTCGAGAAGGAAAATAAATGAGCCTGTGGACTAATTTATGGAGATTAAAAAAATTTACTTAATTATAAAAAATGTTATATGATCTTTCTAAAATATTTATATATATCATCAGATAATATATCAATTTATAATTTAAAAAAATTAATTTAAAAATATAATAAATATAAATATTTTAAAATAATTTATTTAATTTCTTTAAATTTTTTAAATTAATGGACTGCGTGTTATATTAAGAACAAGATACAGTGATTCATATATTAAGGGATTGCGACAACGCTCGCGAAAGGTGGATATCCATTATTAAACCTACCATGTGTGAGAATTTTCTTACTTTACAGGGAATGGAGTGGGTCGAATGGAACCTCAGGCATGATGCTGGCAGGGATTTCACCAAGAAGATCAAGTGGGCGACTCTGTTTGGCTACGTGTGCTGGGATATCTGGGTGAACAGATGCAGGAAGTTGTTTGGAGAAGAAGCCAGAGTTGATTGTTCGAATGCGAATGCCAACTTTTTTCGGGCGAGTTGGGATAGGGATCTGAGCGCGCATTGCAAATTTTACACTCACGCGGAGAATGGAGGAGGTGATCAGAGAATTAGACAGCCAGGATTTTATACACTTGAAACAGATGGTTCAGTTCTTCAATCGGGACAGAGTGCGAGTGCCGGAGTCATTAGAGGGGAAGACGGAGATTGGGAATGCGGATACATGTCCAAGCTGACGCAGGTTCCACCAGTGGTAGCTGAGATTATTGCAATCATCCAGGGCCTTCAAATCTGTTGGGGTAGAAATATCAAGAATGTTAATCTTTTTACTGATTGTATTGAAGCTATAAATTTCCTTATGAGGGGCTGTGATCAGTACCACCCCTTCAAGGAGATCATTAAAGACGCTAGGTTTTGGTTATCTAGGGAGTGGTGTGTCCTTATTAGTCATTTTCCTAGGGATCGGAATGTTCAGGCGGATTGTCTAGCTAGGTTAGCGCACAGTTGTGGAGAGAACTTTGTAATCCTTGATCAACCACCCCCTACCATGTTGGGAGACGGGGGTTGAAGAAGGTTCCTAGTCGGGGCTCTTTTGGAGTTGGCCTTTTATATTAATCTTCTAGTAGATTAATGAAATCCAGATTTTAAATCAAAAAAAAAAAAAAAGAACAAGATACAGCAAGTATGAACTTATAGATATGGAGCCTATGAGCCTACCTACATTCAAGAGACCTGCTTTGGGGGTGGGAACCTTTTAATTAAAAAAATAGATAAATAATCCAACTTGCAAATTTAAATAGGAGAATTGTTAAAAAGATTTTATTGATAATTTATTTGTCAAATGAAACTTGGGAAGATATCTGCACACAGAGGAAAGATTTCTGCACACGTAGGGAAGATTTTTACACTCGTATAGGGAATAATTTTATACCCAGGGAAGATCATTTGCACGCTAGAGAAGATATTCTACACACGCGGAAGATAATCTGTGAAGGTTCCATTTGATAAATAAATTGGCAATGTGAGATTTTTTCACAATTTTCCCAATTTAAATTGTGATCATTATATGCAAGGCAAAACAACATATTGATTGATTTTAAAATTAAGGCAGGGAAGCACTATATGTCATCCACCTTTTCCCGTTTTTGCCTGATAATCAACAACTGTAATACTAATAATATGATGTTATAATTATTCATATAATCTTTACAGATTTACCACAAACAGACTTATTTTGCGGGAAATTTGCCCCAAACACTACTATCACTTGGTGAAACAGATATTGGGAAGAAGGGAGAGGAAACTCATGTGAAAATTGCTAACAAGATTTATAACAAGAAAACAGGCGATTGTGCATTACATTAGTTTTAAATTTAAGAAACTTTTTCATAAAAAGATATTTTAGTAACTGTTGTTATGTTCTATTATCATTGAAGGAGATTGGTGATCGGGTGCCACCTTGAAAAGCCTTCCTGACTTTTTTTTTTTTTAAATAGTATTAAATTTAAATTACTCTTTCATAAAAGTGCATATTTTTCAAATGCATATGACAGGGATCGACTTTGATTCTTACCTAAAGATACACAAATGAGCTTTCTATGGTTCAAGACGTGGGTGAAGCTTCTCCTTTTAAAGTACAAAATAAGAATCATATACATACTTGTCATCATCTTAACTTATTCGACGCATGAATCATAGAAAATAAATGAATTAATTTAAAGGTTAAGGATCGAATTTACTAACAAAGTTTTAAGAAACGAGTGTTTGGCATAATTATGTTTTAAAAAGGGCAAAAATACACATAAGGAAATAAAAGTGCAGCATCTAGCATAAAACCGTTAAATTTGACCTAACGGCGTTAAATTATAAGAGAAGAAAACCCCTAACGGCGTTAGTTCAAATTTAACGGCTTTATGTTGGATGTTCCACTTTAAAATTCCTTATATGTATTTTTTCCTCCTTTAAAATATAATTGTGTCAGGCACCCATTCCTTAAAACTTTGTTGGTAAATTTACTCCTTAACCCTTAAGTTAAAAAAGAAAATAAATAAAAAAATTACACTTTTTTAATATACATACCTAGTTTATTTTATTCACTTGCTTTCTGAACTAAAAAAAGAATTGTTCTTTATATTTTCCATATGCGTAGGGGTGAAAATTTTCAAAATAAAACAACTATATTTTTAATAACACATTCTAAAGTGAAATAAATTATTTTTATAGGATAGATGGATCCGCTTGCCAACCGGAGTTTCCTTCAAACATATGATGCAACCACATCGGCGTTTGAGCAATATGCGGGTAAATAGGAATATTAAGGGTCTGCTTGGTGTGAGGGATTTGAAGGGGAATGGAGGGGAGATAAAATTTTTATGAGTTGAATTTTAAAAGATTGAAGAAGTGGGTAATAAAATTTTAATAAAGAGAATATATAAGATAAAAGAGTAAGAAAAATTAATTGAAATTTTTTAACCCCACTTCTCCAATTTTTTTAAATTCAACTCAAAAATTTTTTCCCTATTTTCCCTCCCCTTCCCTAGTACCAAACAAGCCCTAAAGGTTATTTTAGACTTCCAGGCTTCCAGCCCATGCTTGTTTGTGTTACCGTTTCACCACTCCTTCAGGCCTTCACTCATTTTATTTTTTCGGTCCATCTCACCAACACCGCCGCCGCCGCCGCCGCCCTCTTGTCTTCCAAACTTCGGCTATTTGTCTTAATAAAAGAAGACTCAACAGAGAGGCACAAATGAAGGATGTAGGCACCAGAAAACCTACTCGAACTTGAAGGCCGAAACTTCACTATCTCTGTTTATATATTTATGAACTTGTATATGAAGCCATTGGACATAACCAAACCTAAAAAATGATTATAAATTTAACAAAGGTGATCAAATACTTCGTCTTTTTTTCCAGGAAAAAATATTTCATTATCATCATCTCCATTACCTATAAACTTATGCATGTGTGAATTTTCTCCAATAAGTTTGGAAAAAAAACAGAATTTTCTCCAATAAAAAATATATAAAAAAAAAAAAAGGATTTTTTTCACGACAAAAAAGTTGACAGATTTATGCCAATAACATGTCATACATGCTTTGGACTTCCAATAAAACTGAATTGCTTTTACCAACGAGTTGTTGGTTAACGCACTAAGCAACCTTACCTTCCAAAAAAGGAGAACACAATTCGAATTTTGCCGAATCTCGGGAAATACAGTTGTTAGAAAAAGTAAAAACCTTTTTATACTCTAAATATCGAAAGGGGATTATACCCTTAACCAAATTTATAAAAAAAAACCTGAATTTCTTTTTGGGAAAAAAATTCAATTGCTTAGTTCTGCCTTCACACCTTTGGTTATTTATAAATAATTTGAAGACAATAAGAGGAAGACACAAGTAGCAATGGGCATGGATTATCTGATGATCTCCAACGCCTAGACAATCACTAAGCAACATATGCTTCAGTCCTCAACTCAAAGGGAAACTAATTGTACAAACCCTCCTTTGGCTTCTCTGAAAATATTTTTGCCCATTGAGTGACAAATCCCTGATTGAACATTTGAGCTGTCCCCAGATCTCCGCAGACAATTTATATTAAACTTAGGAATAGGAAAAATTACAAAACAAAATTGCTAATATCTCGTTCTTGCTGGATAAGACCCAAGAATTTAAAACTTTTCGCTGCATCTGCTTAACTCTTCCCTTTTCTTTTCCACTTTAGTAGTATTCAAATCCAGCCAAAACTTCAAACTGCGGTAAAATGTAACTTACATGACTTTCTAGAGTTAACCTGTTCGTATCAGTGGAACTGACCGCACCTCTGCTCTTATATTTTCACCACTATCACCGTATTGTTTTTCGTTTATGGGAACTTCTAAGAATGCTGTGGTTGAGAACTCTTTTGAGAGCCCTCTGAACCCAAAATAATGGAGAATTCTCAATACTTATAGCTTACAGATAAAAATTTAAATGGAGGAGTGACCAGAAAAACATAGTCTTGAATCTTAAATTTAGAGGACATTTAAAGCTAAAACTAGATAAACAAAATATCTTTAACCACGGCCAATAAATGCTCATATCACATCACATTTCAGACAAAACTTTACCATGGTTATAGAAACCCTGGGGGTTTTCAATGTTGAACATAGATGCAGAAAACACAATGAACCCAAAAATCCTTAACATAGAAAAGACAAGTAATCAAATTCATACAAGTTTGACAACATTATAGGCACTAATGTAGTTGAGGGGAAGACGAATATAGCTATAGTCACTGCAATATTCAACAAAAAAAGAGTTCTCAATGTAATAATACACAAGTTCCTAGTTGAATCAAAAACTCAGTGACACAAACTATAGCAGATAAGCCCCTGTCTCCAAAACATCAACCCTATTGCAAAAAAATAAAAAAAAAACTTTCAAAGTTCATCCTCCATCCTCAAATACTCACCAATATCCGCCTGGTGCAGCACCACAATACCATTAGGGTCCAATTTTCTGCAATCCTGAGTGGACTTAGCAGCCACACCAAACCCTAACGGCACATCAGACATGGAAAACACCACAACCCCATCACCGGGCGCAATGCTCTCTGTAATCCTTCCCAAAGCGCTCTTCAAAACGTGATTCCCATACAGGAACGACATCTCAGATTGGGGTTTGAGCCAGACCTTGTGCTTAGCGTTAGCCGCCAACAAGTTTAGAGCCAGAACTGTGAGATGAAAATTACCTCCGTGAGTGTATTTGCCGATGCAGGTTCCGAGAGAGACGAGATTGGGACGGGCGATGTTAGTGGCGCGCTTGACGAGGGATTCGCTGACGTAGTAGATCTTGTTCTTGTTGAGGCGGAAGCAATAGCGGCCAGGATTGGAATCGGGACCTTCGTGGGAGGGATTCTCAACGATGTTCTTGAGATTGTTTCCGACGAATTTGAAGAGCTTTTCGAATACTGCGGTAGTCTCTGTTTCGTCCAAAGGCCTCATCTCCGACTACGAAAGATGGGTTTCTAAGGTTGAACTGTTTAGCTCTTCAAAGTTCGAACCTAAACCCTAAATACAAGCGGAGGAAGTAGGAGGAGGGCTAGAAAGTGGGGAAATATATAATCGGCCCATAAACAAAAATTTTATGTAAGAAGGCTTTAAAATGATTATTTTAGTTTAAAAGAAAGATTTAGTCTTCTAGTCTTGTAGAGTAAAAGGCAAAAATTAAAAACTTTTGTTTTTTACAAATAGATATTTTGATATTAATTATTGAGGAAAAGGCACACAAAAAATCCTTCAAGTCCTAAATATAAAATAGAGTTGATTTTTTTGAAGAAATTAAGGAAGATAATTAATTTATTTTAAAATATTTTTATTTTTATTTTTTTCTTCAAACTAATTTATTTGATTTATAAACTGATATATAATCTAATGATATATAACATATGATATGATTAAGTAATTTATTTAACTTCTTTAATCTCTTTAAAAAATAGTCAATTATATCTTATATTTAGGATTGAAGGGAATACTACTTAAATTTTAAAATCTCAAATAAGTTATTTCTTATTAAAATGAGTTGTTAATACCTATTGTGATGACTCTTGAGTGAAATTCATCATCTCATGCGGAATTTAGTGCATATCAAATCCATGTTATACCTTCAGTTGTATTTGCCTCTTATTTTCAGCATTTTATTTGTTCTATTACATTTGCATCCTTGTTAGAACCTTTATTAGTTTGCTTAATACGTCATTTTGACTTTTTATCAAAAAAAAGAGAGAGAGTTGTTAACTGCTATGCTTTTGTTTTGATAAAAAAAATTGTTATACTCTTACAATTAATATCTGTACATTTATAAACAACAAAATTGATTTGAGATTTTGAAGTTTCAGTGGTATTTACCCCCCCTGATTATTTATAAAGAAACAAGTTCTGTTACCTCCCTTGACCTAAGACTTATGGTGGCATCTAGTTTTGAGAAGCCGGATCCTTGCTGTTGACGATGGAAGAGGTTAAAATGTAGGGCCTGTTTGGTTTGTTGGAATTGGTTTTGATAAAAATGAAAATATAGATGGAGATGGATATAATGATGAGATTTAAAAGTATGTTTGATATGTCATAGAAATGATAATCAAATATTCATATAAAAAGACCAAAATACCTTATTAATCAAAAAAACAAAGAAAGCTCTAACTTTGCAACCCCATCTCGCCGACTACCATAAGCTCACACTAGTGGAAAATTGATTTTTTAGATCGGTTGTGTATTAGGTCTTATTACAGTAGGTCTAAAAAGTCTGTTATTTTTTAGACCGATTGTTCCTACAACCAGTCTTAAAGGTCAACTAAGTTCATAAACCAACCAGAAACAAGAATCGAACTTCAACACAAATCAGTTAACACACTTTTCATTATAACCCCAACAAATAAATTAACAAGCTAAGTAGAACTCAACCAAAATTTTTTACAGAAATTCCTAGCAAGAATAGAAAAACAAATCAATGAAGAAAAGAAACCCATACCCAAACGATGAACCAAATTTTCACAAGCAGAATTAGAAATCGATGGGTTCTAAGATGCAAAGATGATGAACCAAAAAGCTTCACCGTGCGAAGATGCTCCGACGGTGGGCTCAAAGATTGCTTGCGGTGGGGGGCGGAAGATAGTCGGCGTTTAGGGAGATTAATAGGTTGATGCACTTTGAGCTTGGAATGTATGAGCGTGAAGGAGAGCCTTATATCGTAGTGAGAGAAGAAGGCTAGATTTGATAAGGGGTTTGCCATAGGTTGTCGTCGTCGATCATTGGAGGCTACCATCGCCAAGTGCCAGAGGTTTTCATCACCAATCGTTGGAGTTCGCCGTTAGGTTGAGGGTAGGGATGATGCGATGAAGTAGGGTTGGGGAGGGGTAAAAGAGGAATTCTATGAAATTTTTCAGAATTCCATAAATGTTTTTATGGAACTCAATTAATGGAATTGGTCTCAATTGGCTTTCACATGGAATTTAATTCTATGACCTTTCTTTGTTCCAAACAAATTTTGTGTTGGAAATGAATTCCATTTTCATATCCATCGAACCCTAATTCTAGCGTACCAAACAGGGCTTCGGGAATTACTCTTTTTGAACGAGAAGGTTCAGTTGCAATATGCGGCACGAGAGGCAATTAGATGTGCAGATTTTTTGGCTAGGGATGCGCATAACATTGTAGGTGGGCTGGTAGTATTGCCAGTGGTGCATCCAGGGTGTACGGGGTTCATACGGGATGACATGTTGGGTTAGGCAAACATGTCGTCCTGTGGTTTAGTTTATTCCAAGCCTTAGTCTTGGCCTCTTTGTATAAAAAAAAAAAGGGCAGTAGAAGCCATAGCAACTCTATTCACATTGGAATTGGTCGCTGATGAAGTAACTATTGACAAGACTAATTAAGAACAAGCAACATATGGCTCCATAAGATAGAGCTCTGAGTGGGTTTGAATTTGATCTCTCTTGAACAACGTGCCTACTTTATTTTCTACTACATTGGTGATCAAAATCACCAAAAACTTCCACTGGATCAGCCTTTTGATGTTCTAGCAACTGGCAGTAATAAGAAAAAGATGAGCCTTGTTCTCAAGTAGTAGAGGATACTCATATGCCAGATGAAGCGCCTTCGTTGGAAAATGTCTCCATGTACTATGAGGGTTCTCAAATGGGAAAGAAGGACAATGACCAAGCGACTCAAGTGTCTTACAAAGATTCCCTTTCTGGCTTTAATGGGATAGCTTATGGAGGAGATTTTAAGGAAGATGAGGAACTTTTATCTGACACAATTAATAAGGAATGGGATATGCCAAAACTTTCTGAAGAAGTTCTGGCTATAATAAAGCATCATCCAGTAGTCCATATTACAGTAGAGCAATATAGTGCATGGTGTAAAACTTGGAATGCTGCATTAATTCTCACTATCTTAGGCAAGCGATATAATATATACACACATTAAAGGCTCACCTCAGCTGTATCTGAAACACTCCTGATTTTGATCTTGTTGATATGCTCAATAACTATTTCATAATTCATTTCCTACAAAAAGAGGGTTGGGTTGGGGGCAACTATATCAAAAAGTTCTTTATGGGGGTCCCTGGTTTGTTTAGCAACGCACTGTTCTGTTCTGGTTCAGAAATGGTCACCCTATTTTGACCCTTTTAATAATCCACTTGGGAGGATAGTTGCTTGGGTCAGAATCCCCAACATACCAATGCAATGCTATAATAAAGACTTCATTACCAGATTGGGCAATTGTATTGGGCAAACAATGAAAGTGGACTTGCGTGCCCCATCGGAAAATTCATCGGCTTCTGCGAGGATTGAAATAGGGAAATATGCTCTGATTTGCGTTGAGCTAGATTTACAAAAGAAGCTTGTTTCAAGGGTCATTGCAGCCCACTTGGTTTATCAGGTTGAATACGAAGGCCTCGGCCTCATTTGCTTTCCTTGAGGTAGATACAGACACCGTAACGAACACTGTCAATGGAATATAAGGAGCCCAATTAGTCGTGTTCTAACCAACAGGTGGCAGAAGCTCTGATAGTAACCAAGATGACGCCGATGAAAAAAGTTCCTAACACAGAGGAGCAATTTGGTGCGTGGATGATAGTGGGGAATTCTAACCGAGCTTGACTATCGAGAAGAAAAACCAAACCATAGTTTCAGCGAAATTGGGGAAGGGAACTAAATATTTTCAAGGCAACAAGGAGGGACAAGGTGTCTCACGTTTCCAAGCTCTCGCCAACCTTGAAGAAGATGATGGAGTGGAGGCAGGCAGAGATCAGAGCATCATGAGGATAGGCCCGACTCACAAGACGAGGGAGGTGCAATACGGGAATTTTGGTGAAGGAGGGGAGGTTAGTGTGGGGACCACAAGTGAGTGGTCAAGTCAAAGAGTTGGTGATGAAAATCAATTACCGCAGAAAAAAGAGAAAGCGTTAGGCAAGGGTGTTGGAAAAGACAAAAATCAAAGTAATGGGCCAAGAAATGTGAGCCAAGCCCATAATAGTAGGAAAGGCAATGGAAAAGTGGTGTTGGGTAGAGAAAGGAGTAATATATCGGATGGGCCTTCTAAATTAGCCTTGGGCCGACATGAACATGTGGTAGTGGGTGGAAGTTTTTTTTTATGTTGCCCACCCGGTTCACCAGAATTTTGCCCTAACTACATCTGGATCCACCCCGCGTCACGCACCTAACTATGGTAGGAGAGTCTCTCAATGGGAACCAAACCGCTTACCATTGGTTAGTGGGTGGAAGTTTAATTCAAGGAAGATCTACTTCACTTGAGACACCAACACATGGGAAAGGACAATATGCTAAACCCCTCTTGATGTTAAAAGGCCCGAAAGGTAATGAACTAATAACACCATATTCCTTTATTAAGGAAAAATGTGAACACGGTATGAGTTCAGACCAAAATGCCCCTCTCATGCCTTCAATATCTACTTCATTAGAGAATGATATTGGAGATTATTTTATGCATGCAGAAATTGGAGATTTGCATAATTTGGAGGAACATATCAAGTGGGATGCTGGTACTTCTGGTGATCAGTAAGTCCTATAGTTTTTTGTTTCCAAGTATAATTATCATGATAATTGCATCTTGGAATTGTAGAGATATTAGGAATAGAAATTTTCCTAGATCCATTAGGAATCTAATTAAGAAAAATAATATTGATATTTTGTGTCTTATGGAAACCAAAATTAGCGGTAGTTGAGCTGATATTGTGAATCATAAACTGGGTTTTAGTAATTGGATTATGTTGGAGGCATTTGGTTTTGCGAGGGGAATTTGGATCCTTTGGGATGAAATCAATACCCATGTGGATTATATTCTCTCTACTACTCAACTTATTTATTGTAAATTGTTTGATAAGGAAACAAATGATTCCTTTTTTGTCACTTTCGTCTATGGGGAGACAATGGCCAATAAGAGAGAGAGTTTGTGGCACTCGTTATAGGCAATTGCTTTAACTATGGAGGAACCTTGGATGGTGATAGGTGATTTTAATGCCTTTCTAGAACCAGCAGATAAACTAAGGGGTGTTAATCCTTCTCTTTGAGCTATGAAACAATTCTCGAATTGTATCAATAACTCAAATTTGTTGGAGATATCCATTGTTGGAGAGTGTTTTAATTGGGAGAAACAAGAGGTGAAAGAAAGACTAATTGGGTTTTTAGGAATCTCGCGTGGGAATTAAAACACCCATATAGTAAGGTCTTTTATAAACTCTGTTATAGATCAGATTATCAAGTTGTCCTTGTCTCAAATAACACAAATTTTATAACTCAAACGGAGAAACGTCGGTTCAATTATCATCCAATGTGGGCATAGAAGACAGTTTCTCTGCAATGGTATGTAAATCATGGGAAAATGTGAATTGGTACTAAGGAAGAACAAGATTTGAAGCTGAGGCCAGTAAATGGAACTCCAGAGTTTTAAGTAGTCTTCCAAAGAAAAAAGTGAATTTTCTCAAAAGATTAGAGGGTATTGACAAAGTTAGGCTCAATAATATTTCTAATGGCTTGTTTAAACTTGAGAAGCAGCTTTGGAAGGAATATAGCAAGCTTAGTGCGCAAGAGGAATTATGTCACGCCCTGAAAATTAAGGGGTGACTGGCACGGAATATAAGAAAACTCAGATTCCATAAGCCTTAAATATAATAATGTTTATAATACCATAATTAGTACAATACAGCATACGGAGCTCTGCTCCACAACATATACGTGTACATAAATCCCAAAATATCAAAAGAAGTCAGGAATCCTGCCTATAGAATACGTGGAGCAACTCTAATAAATCATAGAAAAGTATAAGTTAAACATTTACAATAGTCTGTGTGATAGAGGTAGCGTTCATAGACTTCTTATCCAACGTGAGCTTCAGAAGTCAATAGGAGGAGCAGGTACACTTCTATTATCTGAGTGCAAAAATACTTTTCCAGTAAATAACGTCCCCAAAATAAGTACGAATATATGATAATAACAAACTGGTTAAGTCATAATATAATATATGAATAAGAAAGGATTAATTATTTCTCATGTACCCAATTAAACAACTAAAAGTATAAGACTCGAATAAAGAATTAATCATTGCTATTTAATATAAATATATTCAAAGAACTTTTTATTTGGAAATCAAGAACATGATTTTTTGTTAAAAAAACAATTTCATTCTTAATCAGGACCTAGACAAAACGATAACAGGCGTGGACACACAGTCCACGAGGGTAAGTAACCAATCAAGCGTGGCTAGAAGCCACGACAAAACTGGCATGAGTATCACTCATGAAACCCTCCCTCCGTTCCACGTTTGTTGGCCGTCACACGGGGCTAGCAACTCCTAATCACCCTGCTAGCTGGGTGTGCCATGGCGCGCCAAGGGCTAACGGATATTGTCGTTAGCAACCAATGTTATGCTTTCAATCCCTTAAAAACATCTTTCCCACATATGCATGGAAGTAAACATCCTTGTAACTCAAATCAACTTCATTACAGAATGGATAAGCAATTCCTTTAGAAGAATTCTACCCCTTCCATGCATGTATAAAAAGTGTAAAATAAATAAAAGAAACTAAATCAGATAAAATTCTTATTTTATTTTCTTTCAAAAAGCTCTCACAAGGTCATTTTCTGACATATTAGAAAGAAAAATTAATGATAATTCAGAAACGCATGAATACAACAATGAAAAAAAAAATCCAGTAAAGATATCATTCATAGATCAAGTGGGGCATTATTTACTTACCTGGCAGTCCCAATAGCTATATTCTATCATACTTAATAGTTTTTAAATATGATTCAACCTTTCCCCTAATATACAACAATACTTTAGTCATTCCAACAAGAAACCGATAATACCTCAGTTAATAAAGTCCCTTCGTGTCTTTTATTGTCTTTTATAAGAATCTTTCTTATCTTTTTACAACATTCAATCACAATCATAAATTTCATAAGTTATCTAGAACAATAATTCTCATGACCAATATAGATATATATAAACACAGATATATTTGTTTATATTCACAACCTGTTTTCATAACAATTAGAGAAATAGACAATTCTTTCGCTTCTACATGCATATAAAGTATATACCATTCAGTTTAATCAAATAATAAATAAAAATCATAGTCATACATACATATATACATACGTACGTACATACGTGTGTATATATATCTACATAAACCTTGCCTATAATTTTCTAGATCTTAACATAGAATCTAATTAAATAACTCCTAATTAATCATTAGTATAATCTACATAATCATCACACAATCAGTTTCATTATACTCAAACATTTCATCAAACACTTTATATGTATTCAATTTGCTAGCCCAACTAAATAAACTTAATCACTAAATTCTTATACAAAATATCCTTCCATTCCCATAGTGAAGTCACCCAACTTCATAAATTTCACTTAACAGGAACTCTAAATTAACATTACTTCAATCATAACATAGGTTCTTCTCCTACACATTTTTACAAACACCTTGTGTGCCTTCTACCAATCAACATAACTTGAATAATCCTAATTAACCCAAATTCCCCTTCATTATCAACAAATTCCTTTAATATATTATTTCAATCAGTGCCAGTCACCAAGAAAAATATGAGGAACCCCTTTAGCCTTCAATAACTAATTAAACTAAAACAACCCACTCTATGATACCCACGCATAAGTCATGAGGGAGGAGAAAGAATATTAAATATGCCCATATCAAGTGCAGAGGACAGAAAAGACAAGGATATGAAATCTTACCCACTAAAGGCTCATAATAAATCGAGCAGAGTAGGAAACATAGGAATCAGTAATGCGAAACCAAAATAATAAAACTCCCAACAGCGATGGAAGAAGAACAATGAAGAGGAAATAACGGTGGTGCCGAACAATCCTAAAAGCCAACCCCTTTGTCTCTGCTATGAACAACGTCGATCAGGGAGAGAAAGGAGAGAAAGTAGTATCCTGAAATCTTGAGCAAAGGAGGAAGACAAAAGGAAACGATCAAAGGAACGCGCCCACACCGCGACGATGAAGACAACTGGAGAAGGATAGAAGTTGTGTGACAGATTAATGGTAGGAGTAAATAAAGCCCAAGTTTCAGAGTTCTCGAAATTTCTCTAATCACACTTGAATTTGACAGATTGAGGGGATACAAGGAGTGAAGGGAAAAATCTGAGGTATATTATTATTAGTAGTAGTTTTCTTTTATTAACTTGTTTATATTTTATCACAATATATATATATATATATATTAATGGGCTCTCTTTCTTTTCTCTCTCTCTCTCTCTGTTTTTTTTACAGGGCTATTACAAATTATTTTGGTATCAAAAATCAAGGTGTAAGTGGTTTGTTTGGGGTGATAAGAACACTAGATTTTTTTCATACCTTGGCGTTGATCAAAAGGAAAAAGCAACACATAGAAGCCCTTCAAGATGAAGCTGGGAACTAGGTTGATGACCCTGGTGAGTTAAGAGACATGGCTGGGAAGTTTTTCAGAGATCTTTACACTAGAGATAATCGGGTCCTTGATTCCACAAATTGGATTGCAAATTTTCCACCATTGCAAACCAGTGATGGCATACTGATTCATAAAGAGGTGGAGGATATTGAAATCAAGAATGCTGCTTATATGATGAGTGCTTTAAAAGCTCCTAGCCCGGATAGATTGCAAGCACATTTCTTCCACTCCCAGTGGAATCATATTGGAGACAAGGTGTGTGAATTCATTCTAGAGATTTGGCATAATCCAGAGAAGGTTAAGGATATCAATCATACTCACATTGTTCTTATTTCAAAAATTGATAATCCCTTGACTTCAAAAGATTTTCATCTGATTTCTCTTTGTAATGTCATTTTTAAGATTATCACTAAAGTTATTGTGGAAAGAATGAAAAGGGCGAAGTAGGATTTAATACAACCTCAACAATGTGGCTTTATTGCAAGCAAACAAAGTAGTGATAACATTATTATTGCCCAAAAAGCTATTCTTACTACAATAAGCATAAGAAGGAAAAAAAGGAATAGTGGCAATTAAAGTTGACATGGAAAAAGCTTATGATCGTCTTGACTGGAAGTTCCTTAAATCCATACTAGTCAGTGTTGGGATTCGAGATCAAATGGTTAATCTCATCATGGCTTGCACATCTTTAGTATTTATGAAAGTCCTTTGGAAGGAGTCGAATCACTTGCTTTCCCGCCTACACGGGGAGTTCGTCAAGGTGATCCCCTTAGTCCTTACTTGTTTGTGCTCTGTATGGAACGTCTAGGCCAGCTGATTAATAGGGAAGTTCGTAATAGTCATTGGAAAGGGCTTCGATTCAACAGATATACTCCTCCCATATCCTACCTTTTTTTTACAAACGATCTCCTAATGTTTGGTGATGCTATAGAGTAGAACTGGAAAATCGGGCCAGCCCGAGCCCGAAGGGCTGGCCAGACACGGGCTGGCCTTAATCGGCCAGTCTAAACCAGCCCGTTTATCACACGAGCTGCCATTTAGAAGCCCGAGCCCGATTAAGCGGGCTAGCCCGCCAACCCACCATTTTAAGTAGAGTGGATTGGGCCGTGCGTGTCTGGGCCTTTTTTGTTTTTTGTTTTTTGTTTTTTGTTTTGATTTTAAGCTATATGATACATTGTCCATTCTTTTTTTTTTTGCCAATAGATACATACATTGTCTATTGTTTTTGAAGCCCAACTCCCCATATTCTTATAGTCTGGATGATATGCATTATTGAACCAAGTAACCAACCAATGGAGAATGGACCTTTCTCCTTTCTTTTCTATTTTTGCTATCAACAAAGTCTCCATTCAAACCATTTAAAGAAACAAACTCAAAAAGTAACCCAGCAAAACAGACTAAACACTAAAGCAACTACTATAGCTACTAAAAAATCCATAATAAAATAGAAACAATCTAGGCCACAAGCATTAATCAATTGAGGCTATCAATTCATGCAAATCATGCATCACTCATCATGCAAGACATTTCATACGTACATTCAAAATCAAAGGGAATTAGGGATACATTACAAGTCATATAATATAATAATAATTAGCAAGAAAGTTAGAATTTTCTTGGATCTAATTCTTCAAAACAACCAAAAAACTTATAATCTTCCTTCCTCATTCTTCAATCAGCAATAATTATATTTGAAGCATTGTCTGAAGCTGCAAAAATAGGGACAGGAGCAGTTTCCCTTTTCTCTATCTCAGAATCCTCTGCCACATGTAATGACATAAACGTAAAAGATTTATTAAATAGACATATAAAAAAAGATAAATGAACAAATATGATTATAAATAATTAAATATTACCATCCCATGGAAAACCAAGAAGCCAATTTCAAGTGCAAATGAGAGCTTCAACATTAACTGGAAGAAGACATATCGATACTTTGTGAGAACCCGAGATCCTATGCTAAAAGCTTATTCACTGGCAACAGTAGTAATTGGAATGCTAAGAATATCACATGCCATCTTTGAAAGACAAGGAAATCGAGCTGAGTTGGCTTTCCAATAATCCAAGACATTAAATCTTGTAGCCAATCTATTATCAAGTATCGCTTCTTCCAAATAGTAGTCCAATTCAGACTTTTCAATTCTTGACTCATCTTGACACTTGAATGAAAAAAAAAATCCTACAATATTGAAAAATTAATAAAAGGTTCAAATTAAATGAACAGAGGATAGTGCCAATGAAAATTTAAAATAAATGTAAACACTAATTATTTAAAAATTTCAAACTTACATCAAAAACTTCGTTGTCATCCACTTCATTCAAGTTATGGCTAGGAATCGGTTCTATGATTAACACCGTGTTGGCATTCGAGCTTGAAGCAGCTCCACTAATTGGGGTGGAGGATAAAGATGATCCCACGTTTTTATACTCATTGAAAACATAATACAACTTGCTCCTTACGTTTTCAATCTTCTCTTGAGAATTCATGGGATCTAATTTCGTAAAAGTAAACTTTATGACTTCAAGCTTCATCAGAGGATCAAGGATAATGGCTAATGCAAGAATAACACTATACTCAGTCCAATATTTGTCAAACTTGTCAAGCATGCTCTGAGCCATATCCTGAATCACATAATCCTGATTGTTTAAATGTCCTTTCAGCAGCAACTCAATCTTTGATATTTGTGTGAAATGCATGTTAGAGGTGGGATATGATGATCCAGACATCAAGTTTGTTATCACAGCAAAAGGTTTCAAGAATGTACACATAGCCTCTGCTCTTGACCACTCTTCATCTGTTGGACAATGATTGTAATTTGTGTCATTCAAGGCCAAGCTAGCAAAAGCACGGCAATATTTAATTGCACTCTCAAGCATTGAATGTATCGAATTCCATCTAGTCGGGACATCATACCTTAAACCCACAGAAGTGTTAATACCTCCAACTTGTTTAACCCTTTTTTTGAATTCTATCATCCTTGCCTCTGATTTCCGTACATACATAATGCTATTCCTAATCTTATTCAAAGCTCCTTCCGCTACTCGCAAGCCATCCTGAACTATGAGATTCAAGATGTGGGCTGAACATCTCACATGGAAGAACTCACCATTGCATATCAAGCTACCACTCAAATTCAAATTCTCTTTCAATATTCTTTGCATATGAAAATTTGCTGAAGCATTGTCCAGCGTGATAAAGAAAACCTTCTTGTCAATCCCCCAGTCTATTAATATCTCATGCGCCCTTCTTGCCAATTCAGATCCCGTATGAAGAGGCTCCATCTTGGAAAAGGAAAGTATTTTGCTCTGAATATTCCATTTCTCATCAACAAAGTGTGCAGTCAAGCAAAGATAACCTTCAGCGATTATTGCTGTCCAACAATCAGAAGTCAAACATATTCTACTTGGACTCATTGCTAGTTTTCTCTTTAGGTTGTCCTTTTGATGGAGATAGAAATTCCAAACATCTACTACAGCCGTTTTTCATGTAATACCCTTATAATCAGGATTTAAATATGTGAGCAATTCCTTAATTCCATCATACTCAACAAAAGCATATGGAAGATTATGTTTAATGATGGCATACGCAATGAGTTCACGCACTTTGTTGTGGTCAATATTTCTAGCTCTAACAATCCCAGCTTGATCTATCAACATGGCACCGACATCTTTGTATTTTGGGAGTGCATTACAACTCTCAATATGACGTCGAAGGTGTGAAGTCCCACACTCCTTACTCCCCACAACATATGGCTTCCCACATCCATTACATTTGGCTTTTTCTTTGCCATCAACTATGCCAATTTTGGAAAAGTATCTCCAAACATCAGATGTGGTGCATCTCGCCCTTTTATTCGTAGAAGGAGCATCTTTTTGTTGTGTTTGTACAGACGAATCTTGAGGTTCAGCAAGTGCAGGTTGTGCAGATTGCGTGGCCATATTGTCAATATCCATCACAAGACAAGATGTAGCAAAACATAAAACCTATTTAACCTATTCATAGCATGCAAGACAACACCCAATTAACAGTATGCGAAACATAAAACCTATTAACCTATCATGTATAAATCACCCTTAAGGCCTCAACGCCCAAAATGCAGCAAATGATTTGCTCAATGAAATTCCTAACCTTAAGACCTATTCAACACCCTTGAGGCACATGAAATTCCTAACATGTTATACTACTGGACAACCCAACGAAAACCAGCACTCATGCGCCCTTTACAAAAAACATGAAATTCCTAACATGTTATACTACTGGACAGAAATACAGAACTAAGTATAATTGTATAAATTAATTGATCTTAACTAAATAAATCAGTTAGACAGTCACAATGGTGCAAACAAATAAGTTCACTTGCGCCTTTGCTCAATAATGGTGCAAACAAATAAGTCAGAGTCACAGTCTTCGATTTCAGTACCGACCAAGATAGAAGAAATAAAACTAACGGAGCTTAAATGTCTAAAAATTAACGGATATTAAACTAACAGAGTCACATTCTTTGATTTCACAATCTTCGATTTCAACCAAATCATATCTCAGGTAAATGTCTGAAAAATTCAAATAAGCACAGAAAACACTACCTCTTCCAGCCGTACACCGTCTCGATCTCGAACGCCGGCCGGACTGAATCGCAGACGCAAGAGAAGGGAAGCTCGGACAGGGGAAATGACGGCCGGACACCAGCAATGAGACTACTCCATTTAAGAGGGAGACTGGGACGGTCGGACCAAAAGGCCTCCACTCTCGATTGAAGCTTCGGGCAAAGGAGTTGATGAGAGGAAGAAGGAGAATGGGAGAGCACGGAGCGGCGGAGTGGCGGAGCTTGAGAGGAAGACAGAGACTGGGAGATCCCGGACCACCGGAGACGGGGAGGAAGAGGGATGGTGCCGGAGAGGGTTAGGGTTCAATGGCCAGGGGATGAGAGAATGAGAGAACGAGACGGAGGGAAGGGGACGAGAGTCACGAGACTCGAGAGTGAGAGACGAGCAAGCAGTAACTAAGTGAGAGTGAGAGAGTGTGAAAAAGGGAAATGAGATTTCTTTTTTTTTTAATTTTAAACGGGCTAACCCGTTTAACCTGATTATAAACGGGCTCCTTTTTCCCGGCCCGAACCCGATTATTTTTTGCGGGCTGGCGGGCCAACCCGCCCCGTTTTACCAGCTCTACTATAAAGGATCAGATCGATCTAATGTGAGACACTATGAAATCCTTTTGTGAAGTTTCAGGACATTAAATTAGTTTGGCCAAATCCAAAGCATTCTTCTCTAGGAATGTTCATTTTAATAGGGCTCTTGAGCTGAACACAAGCTAGGCATTAGGATTACGGGTGATCTTGGTAAGTATCTTGGTGTGCCACTCCTACATCATAGAATTACCAAAGTCACATATTTCTCAATCATTCAGAAAGCTAAGAAAAGACTATCCAACTGGAAAGGAAGATTCCTCATAATGGCAGGCAGGATGGTATTGATCAAATCCGTTCTTTCGGCCTAGCCTGATTATCATATACAGATAATGTTACTGCCTAAATGCACTTTAAAGGAGTTGGAGAAGGTGAGTTGAAATTTTCTTTGGAACCAAGGGCAAGAAGGCAAAAAGATGCACCTCATTTCTTGGGAGCAGATCAAACAGCTTAAAGAAGTTGGGGGTTTAGGCATTAAAGATCTGCAGTGACAGAACATTGTTTTTATTATGAAACTCTGTTGGGGTCTTCTTACTAAACCGAAGGATCTTTGGGTTCAATGCCTAAAAGGAAAATATGGATGTGGATACGGTGAATACCTTGCTATTTATAAGAAACAAAACTCCTCTAGTGTTTGGCGAAGTATTACTACTGTTTGGGAGAAGTTCTACTTAGGGATTGGTAGAAGTTTGAAAATTCGAAATACGGCCAATGCCTGGTGGGATTTGTGGACCTTGATTGGAGAACTTTTTATTCATTTTGTTGATCAAAATCTTCACAGCTTAGATCCATGTGCCAAAGTAAAGGATTTTGTTTTGGCAAATGGTGGGTGGAACATACCAAAATGGAGAGAATTTCTATCAGAATGAGTGGCCAATATTGTAATTAAAGGTAATGTAACCCCCTCACCGTAATTACATCCGGATTATGAAATTTAAGTGAAATAGAGACCAATAAGACAAAATAACAAATTTTAATCCCATATCCAAGAGATGGGGTATTTCAAAAATCAGTTCAAAATCCAATTAATCCTGGTCTCACATTCACGTGCGGATATAGCTACTTGAGAAATCAAATCACATAATAAATATCAGAGTGCGGAAACTAAAATCCCGGCAAACCCCTGGCTACTTCATACATATAATGGGTTTAAGGTCCCAAAATGGGGATTATATATCCAAAATATTCATTTACATCTCATATACACTTAGTAATCCCAAAGCTAAAACAAAGATAACCAACTACCACTAAAGTTCTTGGAGTAATCCTAACTACTCCTGGTTGTCCACTTCCCTTTCGAGCCACTCGCCCTGTCTAAAAAGGTTAGTCATTTGGAAAGAGTGAGATTCTAAAGAATCTCAATAGTAACAAATTATTCATACCACACATAATCATATAGCATGTAAACAAATCATCTCATATCAGCAACACAAATCACACTCCACCCCATCCCCTTTTACCGCCGGGAAGGCACACCGTCTTAACCCGAACCGTTGTTAGCGACTCAGGGACTGTTGGTGTGGCAGTGCATACCAATAGCCTTACGGCTCACATATAGCCTTTCGGCTTTCACAATTGGCCTGTCAGCCTACACAAATAGCCTTTCGACTCACAATTAGCCTTTTGGCCCACATAATCACATATATCACACCATAACCTCATCCCCTTTTACCGCCGGGAAGGCACACAGCCCTTACCCGAACCGTTGTTAGCGACTTAGGGACTATTGGTATAGCGGTGCTTCCACAATTTCACATATCTTGCAGCATACAAAATCATCACATCACAATGACATAGCACACATATAATGTATCACATAAGGTATAAAGCAAAAGTCACTACCTGTATCTTTCCTGACTGGCTCCGGTACTGTGGCCTCACGGGGACGACAGATGTCAAATCCTATACCAAATTAGGGACAACCGATCAATCTCTTTTCCAAATTCTTAATTTCATAATACACTTAGTTGGTTATCATTTAGGACTCTTTAGGTGACTACTAGAGGCCTAAACATATGCCTAAAGGGTTGAAAAAACTACACCAAAAACCCCTTTTTCGAAGGCACAACACTGATTTCTGACAGCCTCACTCGAGTAAAGATGACCTCACTCGAGTGATGAGAGACTTGTGCTCGGGTGAGAACAACTCTCACCCGCGAGTGCTTGACAGAGAGCAACCTTCACAGCCAGGAAGTGCTCACATCACTCGAGCACCAAGCTCTGTACTCGGGTGATGACCCCAATTATGCTCGAGTCCCCGAAAGTGCAACACCACGAGTGACAACCCGAGAGCACAACCACACCAGAGGCACCAACTCACTCGAGCATGACACCCTGCACTCGGGTGATACGACTATGCTTATGAGTGTTAGAGCACACTCTTGGGCATCAACCAGAGAGTGAAGACCCGAGAGCAACCTCAGCTCTGGGCTCACACCATCACTCAAGCAAACCTAAGCTCACTCAAGCATGATCTTCCCTCACTCGAGAACAAAGAAGTGCACTCGAGCCTCATTCATAGAATCCTAGCAAAACTCGAAGCAGAAAAAGGGAAAATGCACACAGCACTCGAGCATGATCTTCCTCTGCTCGAGTGTTGTGCATCAAAGACCAAAAACGCAGGAAACATCAGAAAATACCAGATGGTCAAATTCATACCTTATGGTTCCCAAACTCTATCAAAAGCTCATACTCACTTAGCACTAACTAGGGAACACATTGGCCACTTCAAAAACACTCCCAAAACTAATTTTACCACAATCATACTCTTAGGTCTCTATAACACAACAAATGTCCAATTTCCCTTAACACATTTCCAACATTCTGAACTAAATCCAATACTCAAATATCTTCACAATGAACCATTTCCAACATCAAACACCATGAAACTCATATATTCAACATTTGGCATAAGCTAGGGCAAATTTTCCATATTTTCACAAACTTCATCAAAATCAAAAACCATACATCAAAATGCACTAAATGCCTACCTCTTTACTTTGCCAAATCCAGAATCTTGATTTTCCAACTTCCAATTTCGACCAACACACAAACCATCACTATTTCAAGATTCTGAAATTACCAAGTTGAAGCTCTCAATAAGATGAACAATATTAGAGAAGAGGATTTTAGCAAAGGAGGATCATTACTTACCAAAGATCAAAGCTTTTCTTTCTCTCTCCAAGCTTGTTCAGCGAAAATGGGGAAGGAAGAGAGAGAAAATATGAGATAGAAGAGATGATGATGAAGCAACTCCTCTCCCTTGCCCATGCCTCTTAGCCGAATAAGAGAGAGAGAATGAGGGAAAAGTGAGCTTTTGTCTCCTTGTGCCTCATCCAACAACCACCACAATGCCACATGTCCATATCTTGTCCATTCTCACCATGAGCTCACACAAACGCAAAGCATAGGATTCTGACCCATGATCAATGAATCTTAACCCTTGATCTTAAATACCACACGCATGTATACCAAAATCACATTACATAAATTCCCAAAAGTGCTTAATTACACTAATTACAATAATTATCAGAGTCATTAGCCCTAATCACAAATCGGGATATTACAAGTAACCCACCATATGGAAATGGAGATGATCTTTTCTGCTGGAGAAATGCTTCGGACAGCAAATTTAGTATCCAGGCTGCTTACAAATTTATCTCTGCCCATCAAGAATGAAATGGACCAACTATGTGGAAGAAAGTATGGAAATTACCTGTTCCGGAGAAAATGAAAATGTTTCTATGATAGGTTCTTCATGAGAGACTGCATGTTAACTCGCTCAGAGCTATGAGAGGTTTATC
This sequence comes from Inga oerstediana, assembly GCA_963210345.1. Taxonomy (NCBI): domain Eukaryota; kingdom Viridiplantae; phylum Streptophyta; class Magnoliopsida; order Fabales; family Fabaceae; genus Inga; species Inga oerstediana. The sequence continues at coordinate 58,279,603 of OY723407.1, read as the reverse complement.
ACTAGTGAGGAATGTTCTTTTAAGTGTCAGTGAGAAGAATCTATTTTACACATCCTTCGTGACTGTGAGATTGCAAGAGAGGTGTGGCTACATTTTGTCTTTCCTAATTTCCGTTTTAGCTTTTTTCATTTTGATTTATAGGTATGGCTCAAGGAGAATATATCACTTCATTTAGGAAAGATGTATTTCAAACGGTGGATATAGTCCAAACTCTTCATCACCGTCTGCTGGTTGCTATGGAAAAATAGGTGTAAGGGAGTGATGGAGGGAGTTTGAGTTCAGGCTAATGAAATTATTCATGGTGGCCTATATCAACTGATGGAATCCAACCTCTATGACACTTACAAGCATCAAATTTTCATATTCAATAGAGAAGAGGATCTCAAATGGCGTCTACCACCGGAGTGGTATGTTCAACTAGATACTGATGGGTCGATAAACAATCAGGGCATTGCAGCATGTGGTGGATTGGTTCGAGATGATAGGGCCAACTAGGCCCTGGGATTTCAGAGGAGGCTGGGTTTTGTTCCCCTTACGACGGTAGAAATTCATGCTTTATTGATAGGTCTCCAATTGTGTCAACAGTATGGCTTTCACAAAATTGTTGCTTACACAAACTCACTTGAAGCCTATCACTTGGTTATGAGGGATGGAGGACTTAACCATCCACTTCGATCAAAGATCAATGAAATTAGAGAGCTAATTTACTCCAAATGAGACCTTAAACTTCGATATACACCACGAGATACAATTATGTGTGCTAGTTTCCTAGCAAACTAAGCTGAGCACTTAGTTCAGAGTCTGGTAATGTTACCAGTTCCCCATTCAGGATGTATTCCCTTAATAAGGGATGATATTATTCACCTTTTGTGATGTCTAGTCTTCTCTAGTATTTTCTAATATCTAAGCTTGCTTGGCCATTGTAAAAAAAAACATATGGCTCCATAAATTTATAAAAATATAATATATTTATGTATATGGGGGAGTTTTCAAAGATTGGGTTTAAAAAGGAAAAAAGATTATCCGTGTGAGGATCCTAGACTTTATTTACAAGTTTATGGGGTATATAAAAAATATGAAGGAAATAGCATATAGGATAAAAAGTATAGTAAAATAAATAATTAAAATTCATTCCTCTTTTTTGTTCAAAGTACAAATAACTTTCAACCACCCTTCCATAATCAAATAAATAAATAAATAGCAGTTAACCCATTAAATTAATGGAAAAATTTTAAGAAAATATCATTTGAACTTCAAAATTTTAAATCAGTGATATGACAAAAAGTTGAGTTTTCAATCCCATTACTCTATTTGTCAATTCTATTACTCTTATTGTTAATAAAACCAATTTGAAATTTTGAAGTTTAAATGGTATTTTTTTGAGATTTTTTTAAATTAATTTTTTTTAAAAAAAAATCAAACTTTTCCCTTATTCAAATATATCTCACCCTTATTCTTTCTTCCCATTGAACGTGTACCACAAATAAATATAGATAAAAAAAAAGTAGTAATTAATAGGGAAGATTTCAAATAATGCCATTTGAATTCATGAAACTCAAAAATTATGTTAATACATGGAAATGACAGAAAAGTATCAATGATCAAATTGAGATTTTAAAGTGTTGGTATTTTATCATAATACCCTTCAGTTTTTTAAATTAAAAAAGAAAATAAAAGGAGGGGCCATTTTTTTGTTGGGGATTCATTTTTTTTAAATGTGGAACTAGGGTAGTGGGAGTGGGATTTGAACCCTTTTTTATATAAAAAAAAAAGAGCTATCAAAGCCTCTTTGATATATATATATATATATATATATATGCATAAGTGTATGTATATATAATACAAATAAAGGCGTAATGAAAATGAATAAATACATAATGATATTAACTAAATGAGTAATTTTATTGGCTAAAGACGCATTGATATTGACTAAATGAATAATGATATTCACTAAAGACGTAAAATAATTAACTAAAGGCATAATGATATTGATTAAGTGAATAATGATACTGACTAAATGTGTTATGGTATTTGATTAAATGAGTAACGATATTCACTAAAAACGTAAACAAATTGACTAAATGCATAACAATATTAATTAAATGAGTAGTGATATTAAGTTATTAACTAAAGGCGTCATAATATAAACCAAATGAGTAATTGTATTGACTAAAGGTATTTACTCATTAAGTGAGTACGTTTACACCTTTAGTCAATATCTTTCCTCATTTAGTTAAGATCCTTACGCCTTTAGCTATTTTCATTACTTATTTTTTCAATATAATTAAGCATTTAATGAACATTGCTTATTTAGTTAATATCATTACGCTTTTTATCAATTTATTTACGCATTTAGTAAATATTATTATTTATTTAGTCAATATCATTACGTCTTTAGTCAATTTGTCAACACCTTTAATAAATATCATTACTTATTTAATTAATATCATTATGTCTTTAATCAATAATATCATATATTAGCCCATACTATTACGACTTTATTTATATTATACATGTATATATTTATGCATATATTAAAATTATTTCTGTCCCTTTCACCCATTTACTGATTACTTGCTGCTAGTCGCTGAACACCAAACAAGTGGATCGCAGAAGTTGTGGATAAATCCCTTGACCCTTGCCATTACTAAAGTGCGTGTGGTTTTGTGCGAAAATTAGTTGATGTTGTCACCCTACGTAACCAAAGAAGAAAAGCAGGACACCATTTGCGGAGGCCTTTGAATGCTTCTTTACGCCAATTTCCAACTTTCACTTTCAACACCGTGGCTTGCGCATTTCAATCAAGTTTATGTTGACTATTGACTTATTTAATCTCATTATTTTAATCTTTAAAAACAACTTTTTAATTATAATATATGTTATAAAAAGTAAGTGCCACTGATTCATTAATTATGCGATTGTGCTTTTACACATTTACACATTACTGTGTGTATTCCACTTATCAAGAGGTGAAAGCCTTGTCTTATGAGCAGCATTCAAAATACTAAATTCAATGAATAATTTGCAGATGCTTTTGTAAATAGAGATGGAATTTTCCAGGTCTCAATTTCAAAAGCCTGCCCATTACACTTATATTTTGGATTCATTCATATAATTAAATTAAAATACAATCCTATATTTTGTTTATGATTAATTTTAAACGATTAAAAAAATAGTTCCTTTTCATCCAAGGTATGATCCTTGACGCAGATGGAATAGTATGTCTATTTTAAATTTTATGTTCCTTCTCAACAAACGTTTAGTCATTGATACAAGTATAATATATTATATATTTCGGCTATGTTCAAACTTTGGACTTTTATTTACCTATAAAATATGCAAGTCACCAATTAACCAAGGATCTGGCTTTCGTCTTTTCCAAAGAATCATATATTAGCCAACTCCATTTTATATGGATAAGAAAATACCTTCCTAATTCCACCTGAGAGATGCCTTCTCATCCGACTTTAAATTAGATTAATTGTGATTTTTGACAATATTACTGTTTCTTTCTCTCTCTCTTTTTGGCTATGAACACACCACATAATCACTTGCCAGAGATATCACATGAAATATGGAATAATCCGAAGGCTGAAAGGTAGAATATATCACATATTGGTCATCGTCTTGATCACAAGCAAGAACAAGATCATAGGATTTACATCACTTCAAAATCCAAACATGATTTTATACAACCAAAGTAGCTAAACGTGATGTAGATTATCAGTTAAAATATTACTACCTCAAAAAACCAAAAAAAAAAAACGTATTAGAAACCGAATCCACCATCGAATCCACCGGCATCATCATACCCGGCATCGTAACCACCAGCATCGGAAATCATATCTCCGATCAGCAAACCGCCAAGAGCTCCGCCCAACAACCCGGCACCCAAACCCATCCCAAATTTGTTTTTCTTCTGCGGTTGTTGAACCGGCGGGTACCCGTAACCCGGTTGCTGCGGTGGGTAACCGCCATAGGCCGGTGGATACCCACCCTGGTATGGCGGTGGCGGGTAACCATAACCAGCAGCGTATTGTGGCGGCGGCGGAGGATATGCTCCATGCGGCGGAGGGTATGGCGCGCCATACGCCGGCATGGAGCTCGATCCCGCCGCTGGTGGAGGATACGCCATCACTGGCTCACCCTTTGAAACTCCCTCCGGATTTGCCTTCCCGGCCGGCGCAGCGACCGGAGCGGTGACCTTTTCCCCCAATTTGTAAGAGAAATTCAAAGATCCCTTGGGCTTGCCCGAGGGCTTCCTGACCTGATAGGTGACGAACTGCGCCGACTTTCCGTCGCCGGTGTTATCGAGGAGCTCTTTGACAGGGACGTGGACGACACCGATGTCCTTGTCACCGGCCATGGAACGCTCAGATTTGAGCTTGATTTCAAGGGAGAGACGGTTCTGACGAGCCAATGATTCGTTGATGTTGAATTTCATGGGAAAATTCCAGGTAGGGCTGGTGCCGCCGTCTCTGTCGACGGGGGTCTTGGCCTTCTGGTTCTGGTAGGCATCGCCGGAAATGGAAACGACAGCGTAAACATCCATCTTGGAGAAAAGGTTGACATCTTTAAGATCTTTAGCGGAAATAAGCGTGAGCTCTAACGGTAAGTAATCCATATCTGCGTGCTGAGTCTTGAAGAAAGCGAAGAACGAGGAAGAAGATGAAAATTGATGAAGACTGAAACTGGAGATTGAAGCGCGTAGGATAGTGTTGGTATTTATAAATTTATAGCCGTCAGGAATCTTCCTTGCGCTTCATATTCTTCCGTGTTGACGCGGCTGTTTTATTGTTTTAAACCTTCCCTTTTTTTTATTCGTAACTAAAAAGTTTATATTTCTTCCTCGGTGACGATTATTGATTAGGACACTTTTTCTTTTTTTCTCCTTTCCCCCTTTAAATTGATAAATAATTTGGGAGAGAATATCGGAAATAATAATAACCCACCAGCTTAGAAACATGCTGGAGGATCATCTATTCCTAGGGACCAGGTCATATCGTGGGCATAATCGTCATCTTGCAAACTCACAAATCAAATATTTGCGGAAAATTACCAAAAAAAGCCTTACGCGGTATATACGCTGAAAGAGTGAAAATTATGCTTAAGGTTAAGGGTGTTCAAAGTGTCCCGATCTCGGTTCCGGACATTTTGATCCCGGGAATTTCCCGTCCCGGTCTGAACCGGAACCGGGATCAATGGGACCCGGGACCGGTCACACATCTTGTGATCCCGGTCCCGGTTTTTTTATTTTTTTAAAAAATTTTTTCTTAAAAATTAAGTTATTGTTTTATTTTTGTATTTTTTATTCCATAATTTAAGTTGCCATTTGATAAAATGTATATCACATATTTAGTTGGAGTTAAACTATATATATCGTGATACTAATCCTACTATATAATGTATAAAAATAATAACAAAAACAATGAAGGTGATCTTAATAATAATAATAAAATATTATTCTTTAATTTTAGATCAATTTGTGTGATTATTATGGCTTTATTAGATGTTAAATAATTACTTTAAACATTAGATTATATAAAATTTAACTAAAATAATAATATTTTTTTAAATTTAATTTTTAAAAAAAAACGGGAATTCCCGATTTAATCCCGATCCCGCCTGGGATTACCAGGACCGGGATGCAAGGCCAAAAACCGGGATCGGGAGTGGTGGATCCCGATCCCGGTCCCGCATTTAAACACCCCTACTTAAGACGTTCTCAATATTATCCTGCTCTTCCTTTCTTTAGGCCTTCGGTATGAAGGATACAAACACAAACGAGAAGGTTCTGACTATTCAAGATCATCTTCATTGTTTTTTATTTTTTTTTTATTTTTATATTAATATTTCATTTATTTAATTTAATAATTTTACATTCCTTCACACAACGCTACGATAACAAATTCATTATGTAATTGGGCAAACTGGTATTAAGACTAATTCATCCAATTCTTCCTTATACAACCAGGAAAAACTAGGCGAAGCATGTTCGAAGTTACCCTTGGTCTTTAAAGTTTGAATCTGGGTCATTTCATTGGTCTTCCAGAAGCCCTCCTCTGGCTTTGACGCTACCTATGTATCTAGGCCAACAAATTACAACACACGCACATATCATAAACATTCACGCGGCCAAATTTTTTTCTTCAACCAAAGCAGCTGCATCAGAAATACAAAAGGCATGCGAATGTTACTACACCTACAAGTATTCTATCCACAGTGTGCTGTCAAGGTTAGTGATACAAAATACATGCCTACTACTACATAGTATGACTACTATCTTCTACTACTAAACAATTCTGATTCCAAGCTTGGTTCAAAAACTATGCACTCCTGATTAGGCTGCTCATTTGATGGGAGATGTCAATGCCTTGTGAGGGAGTGGAAGCAATGGTGTTCGTGCTAGCTGTTGAGAAGATCGATCATCCGAAAGCTCGACAGATTTATCAAATAGACAGTCACCAGTGATGTTAGATTTACCAACAGGAAGAGCATGTGAGGATCTAGTAAATATCTTCTGTTGGATGTTCTGATCTATATTGGTGGAGAGAGTTGAGGAAGGAGATAAATTGTTAGCACAGGGATCATCGTAATTAGAGCATTTGACACTATTTTGAATGACCAGCTTCTCTTTGCTACCACTTCCACTCTCATCCACAACAAAATTCAAGGAAGGAGTTTGGCTAGGCATGACTGCAATTTGGCTAGTTACATCTCCATGTGGCTTCTTTTGATGCGTCTCTTGCTGAGTTGTTGGTTCAGTAGGAGCACCAGTTATGGTTGGCAACTGCAAATCCTTTCCATACGTTTGATTTACAAGCTGATCTTCGGATATTTGTGATTGTAAGGGGGGGATTTGTGATGCCAGCAACTGGTAACGTACATTTGCATTGCCAAAGAGAATTTATTTGGGTTGCGTGATCATAGGCAGCCAAAGCATCAGATTTGAATTTGAAAGCAACAATGCATGTTGAAGATTTCCAAGACGCATTAGTTGCTGAAAGATCAAGGGGTCCAAAGTGTACAAACTTTGCTTTAAGCGCTGAAATGGACGGGAGTGCTGATTTAGAAGGGCATCTAACAATTAAAAATGCAGGATTCTCACTATTCACCCCTTTTGAACCCTTTGAGAGGTCTCTTCCCTATCATTATGGATACAGCTTTGCTGACAAGTCATTGGATAGCCATCAGGCTTCAGACGTTTTTCGGGTGGAATTGAATCTAACAGAAGGCTCAGAGCTCTTGCCTACAGAGGACTCTGGACAGGCACAGTAGAAGCAGAAAAATATGAGGATTTACGTTTAACTTCACCTAATTCCCTCCCTACAGATAAGCTAGCAGCATTACTTTTCTCACAAACAATAGACCTAAATTGCAAAACAAACTTCTCCACAGTTGAAGGGATGTTCTGTTCCACACCATGGTAGGGATTTAGAGCAAAAGCGAACAGATCTGCATATATTCGACAGAGTTCAGCTTCTGTCCTTACTGAACCAAGAACTTGGTTATTATCCAGAGTCAGAGGACAACATACGGTTTGCTTTGTCTGTCCTACGGTTTCAGAAAACTCCATGGGCCTACTCTGCTGAACTGCAGTAAGCAGAGCATTGAACTATATGAGTGAGACAAAGACCATCTACAAGTTCCAAATACCAGAAAAAATAAAGGAAATTTATTCAAAGGAAAATTGCCTTTAAGCAATTTGTTAGTGTAACTACAAAGATTTGGATTTCGTGATAACCCTTCAATTTCAACTCAGTTTTAGCTGTAGTAGGGGAACTCATTACAAAGTATTAGATACACGTATGACTGACTAGTCCTCAAGCTCCTTGTGGCTTGATCTATTATATTCTACTTTATACAAAAAAATCCATGCCATAATCCTAACTGCATACAGTATATAGGAATAAATAAAATGCAGCACAAACTACTCAAAATATTAATATTTTTAAACCTCGAAATGGTATGTCTTTCTGTAGTCGTTCTAAATCAAAGGTTGAATAGTTATAATCCTCTGATTGATCTCCGATAGTACACACGTTTCATCAATCTCCTCAAACAAAGCCTTGCGGTAGGCACAAAGCACAGCCACATGCTTAATCCAATCCACATCTCGCTGCACCTTCCCATAAAGCATCAATGCCGACTGTCTTAAGAAAGTGCACACCTGGCTGAAACTCATATCTAGCTCTTCTTATTTGTTTCATTGAGTATACCCCAGAGGAATTGTACCCCTTTATATGAACAGCATAAAACCAATCAAAGTAATTTATAGGCCACATGGATAGAAGGTTGTGACACCATCATGCCAGTCCTAATGCTGCTCTCCTGCTGACCTCATCTTCAACATCCTCAATAGCACCCAGAAAAGTTGGACGTTTTGTCTGCTTTGAGTTCTCAACATAGTGGGAATCAAGTGGTTTAAGTTTCTTAGGGTAAAACCATCCAAATCTATTCTCCCCAAAAAATGCAACCAAGACTTGCCCCTCTTTCATTGCTCTCAAAACTGAAGGAACTGCCCAGTCTTCTTTGAATATATGACCCGGCCACCATGGATATGAATTCATCTTTGCCCAAACCATATCTCCCGCTTCATATTCTACTTCATTCGTCCCAGCCACAATTTCAGCAAGTTCATTGCTCCTGCATTTACTTCCTTTTACTTCTCCAACTTTCTAAAATCCAGATTTTCTGTAGGCACAATTTGATCCGCAAAATTGTTATTCCTCAAGGGATAAATCATACTCGTAGCTTCAATTACAACTTCAAACTCAGTACAGGTCTCACAGTCTCCAAATTCACCATTTCTTAAGTCAATCGCTCGCCAAGACCCTTGTATCAAAAAACCCCAGCATCCTCAAACTCACGCTTCAGGCTACAACAATCAAACATGCCACAAACCCCAAGAAAAGAACCATATTACCTACTTTCCGACATCGCTAGCCAAAAACAGAGTAACCGGAACTCATCTCTAAACTCTGAAGAGCCACAAAAATGGATGTGGTCACAATTTCAGAAGAAAATCACAAGTAGCATTCATTAGAGGGGACTGAAAAAGCTTCAACCTATTGACTACAAAGCCCTAATAAGTATTGAACTCTCAGTCGCGAAAAACACAAGTAGCAAGAAAACAAGAGCATACTTACTGTGCGAGCTCTAGAGGAACTCGTGAACATTCCATTTCCAGAATCTGTAAATTGTAAGTGGATAGTAGATTATATGAAAATTTATGAATAATAGATTACATTCCATTTCCACAATCTGAGGTTCGTCCTTCATCCCTTGAACGCGAGGCTATCAATGGTGGTGAGAGAGAAGGTCATCAAGGTGGTGTGCCCTTGCTGTAGCGATTGTGAATTTCAGGTTGCATGCCTGCGACGTCGTTGTAAAAGCAACAAACAGACACGCTTTATATAGACGGACCCTCTCAACCAACCTAATTGGATTGCTTTGATACTAAGGGCCTGTTTGGTTTAAAGGGGGATGGAATGGGAGGGGTTCATTTTCCATCCCCTTCAAAACCTTTAATTTGAGGGAAACAAAAATAAAAGGATGGGAGGGATTGAGAGCCCCTCCTTTAAAGTTCCTCTCTCCAATTTTTCAAATCAAATAAGGGGAGGGACTCATTTTTCATCTCCTTCCATCCCTCCCCTCCAACCAAACAGACCCTAAGCGCTCTCAAACCCCCACTTAATCTGTGAATAGTTTTAACACATCCACTAAAATGATGAAGATTTTGAATAATTTTAACACTTTTAGATTCAATGCTAAAAACACAGAAATCCATACATGTATATGTTTTTTTTGTTAACATATACATGTATATGTTAATTTTAGGGAAAATTTTGAAATTTATTCAAAGTGATTTAGCTTCTTATCATCCACTAACCACTAGAATTAAGGATATTAGATTATATGTTAAGCTGGCTGAGCGTATAGTGATTTATTTTTTATAATATAACCACTCTCCTTTCCTTCAAACAAAGAAAAAAAAACCTATAACTTCCCTCACCTAATTTTAATGAACATCATCTACTTTTCTCTCTGTTGAACCAAACTCAACCTTATAATAAATTTAAACTCAGAGAATTCATGCTTTAAGGGATCAAAACATATTCCACTTAGATCAATGCACGTTGGCTTGACAAGTATACAATAATTTTAATTCTATAATTGTGAATATCTCACCTCTCGAATACGGTAGGGTCTCACTCGTTAACTTGTGTCATGAGCATCATATTTCTATTTCTTGTCACATACCTGGATTGATTTTATAGCCTTTATGTTAAAAAAATTGTAATGAGAAGTAGGAGGAGCTAAGTACAGGAATAATCAAATGTAAAAATAAAAAAGTATTGTTGTTCTATTCTACAATATTGTGAAATACACACACACAATACTCAACATGCCTTGAATAATATCATTAGAATTGACATTTGTATGGGCTTTGGGCTCCAAGCCCACTAGTACATGGCCTTTCTTGCCATTGCGGTTCGGTTTTGGAGCTGTCAAGCCCTATTGTTTCATCCTCATGGACTTTCTTATGAATTTTGGGTGCTGATTAATGTTAAAATGCCATTTGCTGCTGTTTCTTTTAGAGGGGGAAAAAATCCTCCCGTTCCGATTATTAGCACCTAATAACTGTACATAAATTAATAAAGTTGATTTAAAATTATTTACTTCCCTTAAAATTTTAAAATTACCCTATCCAAACAAAGTACTTTTCATAGAATTTGAACTTGTGTTTACTTTTTTATGAGGATGAGGCTGGTAGGTTATTTATTACTTTAACTAACAGCTTGTTAGATCAGCGTTGTTCCTATTTACTTGTCAAAAAATATGTTATTGAGAAGGAAAGAACTTCATTTTTACAAAGGAGGGGTTTGTTATAAAATCAGACGGCGCCTAACATTGTGTGTTTAGGATAGCAGTAGGAAAAATGACTTATTATAATTCTGACTTATTAAAAATGACTTAATAGAAAAGTTAGTTTTTTAATGTGATTTATGTTTGGATGAATAATTTATTTTTTAACAATAAGCGCTTATAAATCGTGATTTACGGAATACGAGGTAAGAATGTGAGATGAGTTGTATCTCGACTTACGTAATAAATGACTTAATAGAAAAACTGCCGCGTGCATGTTTGTTTAAGCTTTTTGCACAGTAAATAAGCCCTTATTACGCAAGCCGAGAAAAAACTCCTCTCACATACTTACCTCGTATACTGTGAATCACGAATTATAAGCACTTATTGCCCAAAAATAAGCTATTCCAAACGCACACGCAGTGAGGAACTTATTTAATAAGTAGCTTATTCTACCCGTGATGCAATTTTAAAAAGTTATACCAAACATCAAAAAAACAAAATACGTTTTATTTGAGCTTTTTTCTAAAAAAATTGAGCTTATATAGGGTATGTTTGTTTGAGCGATTCGATTGCTTATAAGTTGCTTTTTAATAGTGATTTACGGTATACGAAGTAAGTATGTGAGGGGAGTTGTGTCTCGATTTACGTAAAAAACAACTTATAAATTTTTTTAAGTTATACCAAACATGCTTATACCCTAAAACGTGTTTCCAAACACGCTCATAATGTTGTTGGATGGACGGGACAAGGCATGACTAAAGCAATACACGGCCACATGATTTTGTCATCTTAATATCTATCTGCCTTCCAATAGTTTGACTAATTTTTGTTGTTGCTCCTTCTTCTCGTCCTAACTAACTTATAAGAATTTTAAAAGATTAGTTAAATTAGTTATTCTTAAAATATGGAGATTGATTTTCTTAAAATAGCCCTTTTAATTATTTGTTCTGCAAAACACCCTTTGATGAAAATTCTTTTTAATATGCAAGATCAATAAGAATAGGGTAAAGCAACATACAACACCCAAATGTCATTTTCCAGTAGCATCTAGCACCCCTGGTATCATTTATGGCTTAAAGTGCTAATGCAATATAAATAATATTTGCTGGAAGTGCCAAAAATAACGTCATGGGGTGTTGGAAGGACTGTAGATAAGATCAAGGCGTTAGATGCAACTGAAAAATAATATTAAGGTACTGAATGTCACTTTATCGATAAAAATATTGAGAAACAAAGCATATTGATATCCTATATTTAAAACTTTAAAAAAACTTCTAACTAACTCTTATATTTATACTTATGCAGGGAAGAGTAAAACAAATGTTTTTTTGACACACATATATAAATCATGTGAAGGTCAAATTTCATAGAACCTGTAAGGATAGGCACCAAAAGCTCGTCCCATCTGGATTGTCTAGATAGAATTTGAACGGTTCATATTTGATTTTTTTTAAATTAGTTATTTTTAATAAAAAAAAGCCTTTTTAGAAAAAAGTCAGTTAAAAAATTATTTTTATTTTAGATTCTAAACTCATTAAAACAAAATTTTTTCAAAAAAAAAAATTTGTACAACCCAGATGGAAGGAGCTCTCCTACTTATCATTTGGATGTGGGGGAGGATCTGAGTTATATCTCTCTCTGTCTGACCAAAAACGGATAGGACAAAGTCCTTTGGAGGGGTATAGAAGAGGTGTATGCTATATGTGGTTAATCCGTCAACATTAAGAAATAAACAAACAAGCGAGATTGTCGTCAAAGTTAAGTTGCCTTCTTTTTCTTGCTAGGCCATGATTGCTGATCCTAAGTCCTAACCCAGCGTTTTTTATTTGATCAGGATTTTCTATTTGAAGCTTAAAGTGTAAAGAACGTTCGTCTCTATGCACTTTCTTAAATTCGAACTTATGTACTCAATTCTCATCCTAATCTTGCATTTATATATCGTGTTTATATATATTATTGGGTAATAATATATTAGATACTGCTTTTAGACTTATCTATGAATGGTGTTTTGTGTTGAATTGTTTAATTTGTGTTGGATTGTCTATTTTATTATTTGCTGGTTAAGTGTAGATAGTACCTTGTGTGTAATACTTAGAGTCGGGAAAATGGGCTCAGGCCGGCCCTTTTAGGCCCTGGCCCTTTAAGGGCCGGGCATGCAAATTGTAGCATCAAAAGGAAGTCAGGCCTAAAAGGGTCAACCCTGTAGGGCCTCGGGCCGGCCCTTTAAACCCGTTTATTTTTTATTTTTTTTGCTTGGAAAGGAATCATACTACATTTTTAAATTGCCTTATTGAATCTATATATCATTCTGTCTTCATATTGTATAGAGTATGATTTTTGAGTATATTGTTTTGTCTAATTGAATCATATTGTGATTTTTGAGTATATTGTTCTACCTATTTAGAATAAAATCATATTATATACTATTCTGCCTGATAGAGTATGATTTTTGATGAAGGTTGTGATTATTTGACTACTTGAACCTACTGCTCAAAGTGAAACACAATCTAATGTCCTTGAAATTGATGATAGTGGCGAAGAAGGTGAAAATGATAGTCATCATACTCATGTTGTTTAGAGGTTAGAGTATTTAGCTTATTGCCTTCTTATACTTTGGCCTTTGTGTGAGTTATTTATGGACATGATTTTACCTTTGATTATACATTAGTAATTGTGTTTGTTTGTTTCAAGAAACTTGTTATTTAAACCTTAATGTTGACAATATTTATGTATTAAATTATAACTTTAATCGTTGTTATTTACTAATTATATCTCTCTGGGGAAAATACCCAGGAAAAATAGTTAAATATTGTGAAAAGGATTTCCCGGTCCTGCGGGCTGGCCCTGGCCCTGATACTCTCGGGCCGGGCCTTGAAAAATTGCAATTTTCCTGATCCCGAACCCTTTAGGGTCGGCCCTAATTCCCGGCTCTAGTAATACTATAATCCAAGGCTCCTTGAAAAATGAAAACCGACCGACCATGATGTTTTCTAAAAAAAATTATGCATAAATACTCAACAAAATTATATGGGAAAAAGTGGTAAATATCAATCGATTGCTTGACGGTCATCTTAAAAAATTGTCAAATAAATTCACCTATTATTGGGCTTTTTATAGTTAAATAATCATCGAATATGTTACCCTTTATTTGATAGTTAAGAACGGTTATGTATGAGTCCAGGAGTTAAATGACACCTGCATATTTGGCGGTTGTTCCCCATTAAATTATTGAGACATTAATATTAATAAAAAATAATCAATATGAACCAACTTTTTTGTAATAATAATGCAATGTATTATATCTAGTCCTTAATATAAAATCCAGTTTGTAGTGCAACTTATATTATAAATGAGTTCTTATTTATATTAAAAACATGAGGTAGCATTTTCTTAGGGGGGGAAAATACCAGTTTAGACTATTGGTTAGGTTGTTTTACAGATAATTTTCGTTCATATAATTGCTGAAAGACATCAAGGATATGGATTCTCCACCATTTAAAGGAAAAGAAAGGGTAGGTTTCTGTCTAAAAAAGGAAAAAGTTGATCGCACTTGTGAAATTAGGAGGTCAGAAACAACACCAACAATTTGCTGATACTGACCGGGGAAAAAAATACCCTTCTTTTTCATGGAAATTTCTGTTTAAACAGAACAACAAAAGTTATGAAATTGTGGACATTATTGATTAATTATAAAATTTATACCGTTTAAATTTTCTAAATAATTTAAGTGGGCTTCTTGTTCTCATTTTTTATATTTTTGTGGCCATCTTTTTTTCTCATTTTTTTATACGATAAACAATAAGGTTAACAGAAAAAGATGGTCATGGTTCAACCACTTTCCGGATTCCAAAAAGAAAGCTATAATTTTTTTTATGACAAAACTTTCCAATTCCCGTACCTCAAATTACTTTTATAAGACTTTGAGCAAAAAAAAAAAAAAAAAAACTTTTATAAGACAAATTATGTCCATCAATTCAAAGGTGAATGGCGAGTGGCTATACAAAAGAAAGTGTCTTCAAAGTGGAGCACTTATCCTTAAGACCCACTCATGTATTGTTTTTTTTTTAGGTACAAAGCCAAGCCTAAGCTTGAACAGTAAATAGATCCAGTGGAAACTTTTAGAAAGTCTAACTCAATCCTTGTTTATCTTTGAGGTACATCCCTAGACAACCATTTGGTACATTATCTATTAATATAGTTTCCAATGAATCCCAATGCTCCTCCCTCAGAAGAAAATCCGCACATTGAATCTTGTCCCTACATGCATATTGCAGCTCAGTCTCCCAGTTGCTAAAGAGAACCTCTCTGATCTTAGCTACGACAGCTTTCAAAGGGTGTTCTAAGGAACATTCTTGCATAAGAAGGTTACAAGCATCCAATGACTCAGTATAGATGATAACTTTGTGGAATCCTAATTGCTTCCCCCACCTCCAGGCCTATTCTAATAGCCATCAACCAAGCTTCAGTTGCAGAACACAAGCCCACAGATCTTTGAAATCCCACGATCCATACCTCTGAAGCATTCCTGATAACTCCACAAGCTGCATGCTGGTTGAGTAACACCGAGCCATCCACTTCAATTCAGACTACATTCTTAGGTGGAGGGGTCCAAAAAAATTCTGGGCAGATCTCCGTATGAAACCTCTATGTCTTAGTTCATTGTTAGTCACATACTCCATGAGATTATACGTGCATCTATAGACTATCTCCTGCAGTGTTATTGTAACCCCCTCGAAGACAAAACTTGTACCTAGAGGTCCAAAGAGACCGGCAAATGAGATTGAAGCCTCTGGTCCATGAGTAACAGCTAGATCGTCCATGTCTTGGGCTATGCTTGGTATTCCAAGTAAGCCAAACTTGCGAATTGTCAGAGAAAAATTTAGATAGAAGATTAGGTTTTAAAATGAAGTGCCACACTATTCTCACTCTCTTGCAGTCTCTCAGGATGTATATAATACTCTCTTCTCTATAACAGGTAAAAGCACTCATATATTGTATATGATTAACAATGAATTATAAAATTAAACTTTCTTTTTTGTGAACACTATAGAGTTAAACTTGAAGATATTGGTTTTTGAGGAAAGCCTTAAACTCAAAATAATAAATTTATGAACTTAATTTGATCATGATCTGTACTTCATTTATTCTTACTATTTCAATTAGCCTCAGGTAAATTACCTTTATAATAGTTTTATTCATTCGGGAAACATATTTTGCCTGAGCTTAACTAGTAGTCATAAATTTAAGGTAAAATAAATAAAAAAATTAGTTGCCATAAACTTGGAATAAAGTACACATGCCCTTTTACTTCACTATCTTGTTTGAAAATTTTTTTTAAAAAGGTTTGAAATATAACAACACAATCAACCTTTTATTAAAGTTTTTATTTCCTGAAAATTAAAGAACCTTTTGAACCCCCCCTCCCCCAAAAAAAAGTAAATTAGGAAATTGGAAATCGGACATCTTGTCTTCTAACTTCATATAATGTTTTAGTTTTGTCCGAAATTTTTAAAAGTATGCTTTCAATCTCCTAATCCCAACACGGTTAGTCTTGAATAATGATTTATTTTGTAACAATTGTTATGATTTCGAAAATTAAACTTAATGCAACAAAATTTTAAAGATATTTTGTAAAATTTCATATCAATACTTTTTTTAATATCCCCCATTAAATGACTTCAAAATCATTTACATAAGAAATTTAAAACCTTATATAAAATTTTAAAAAAAAAATTAAATGGGTACTTTTAATCTATTTAGCAGTCTCCTTCCTTTGAACATCAGCCACAGCTCAAACCTTTTATAGGATCCAACACTTTACATAACCTAATTAGACATTATCCGATGTGATGTTGTTGCCCTTTGGCATCTGCAAAAGGCTGACACAACTTAATTTTAATTAAGAGTAGATCAGGTCATGATTAAACGATCAAACCAAGCTTGACTTTAATTTTACAAATTTTCAATTTAATAAAAACAATAATCACATGACATCGGGCAAAAAAAAAAAACAAAAAATCACATCTCTAAACTTTTTCCTCATTTATTAATTAAGAGTCTTTTTTTTTTTTTTTTTGCCACCCACTTTTAAGAGTCTTTTACCTAAATAATACTCGATCAAGTTTTATTATAACCTATTCTATTTGATGGCGTTGCTAAACTGCGTATATAACTTCACGTGGCAAATATTTTGAAAATAGAGGAAGTAATTAGTTCTTTAAGATTATAATTCTTTTTCAACATTATTTAAAAATCATTTCCTTTTTTTTTTATAGGATTTTGGTCCAAAACATGTTCATCCGTTAATTTCTTTGCTCTCATGTAAAAACAACTCATTATTTACTCCCAACCAAACGACCTAAACCATTAACTATTAGAACTAATTTTAGAGTCAAGTGATTTAATTGTTTGAAAATTAAAAATTGTTAAATTTTCTCATATTTAAAACTAAGAATTACAACTTGAAAAGCAAAAAAGAAATCTTGCATTCAATTTTAAACACAGTAGTTTTTTTAAAAAAATGTAACTTATAACGAGAATCACATCTTTTTTTTTTTTTTTCGATCGGTAGGATCACATCTTCTTTATGTAAAATAACTTATAATAAAGACCAGATATCAATTTTATCTTATGTAAGTTATGTTTTATCTATTTGGCCAGGATATCTAATCATGTTTTAAATATATTAAAAAATAATCTATATCCATAATCTCTAAGATTTTATAGTGTCAAGGTCAAAACAGAGATTTTATAGTATTCTAATTAATTCAATATGGTATTTATTATTGTTTATAGGTACTAGGAGCATTAAATTCCAAGATATTTTCCCCCAAGTAAATTCCCATATTAACCTAGAATTGGCAGATTCAGTCCTGCAAAGTTTGGATTTGGCTAGCGTTCGCTGCCATCTTTTTCCCCAAAACTATACCGTTTGGGATAAAATGTTGGGGCTGATCTTTTTTTTTTAAAAAAAATAGTATCTAGTATTTTTCTGGACGTATCTAGTATCTTAAACTATTTTTTAAGTAACGTCCAGTATCCTAAAATAATTTTTAGTGCTTTTAATCCCTTAAAATATTTTTTTAGTTATACCCAGTCTGTTAGGGTCCTGGCTGCCGTCCTTTTCTTTTGAAGAAAATGATGGTCCTTTTCTTCATCGGGATCGTCGGATCAAGATCTCAACGGTCCAGATTTAATATATTATTAAAATATTATTTTTAAAATATTATTATAAAAATAATATTTTAATAATATATTAAATCTGTACCGTTGAGATCTTGATCCGACGGTCCAAATGAAGAAAAGGAAAAAGATCTCTTAGTCTAATCACTACAATTTCTGGCCTTATTCTCGGCTTGAGCATCTTTGAGTTGAATTTTGTTGTGGAAACTAAGAGATCTTTCTACTCTTTCTCCTTTTCTGATTGCATCACGAGCTAGTCACTTGCTAGTGATATGGTGTCACTCAAGTGATTGCATCACTATCCACACTGCAACACTGTTAGTCATGCCTACTCTGATAACCTAAGTTCTTTGTACCAGAAAGTAAAGCATCTCGATCAACTCCTACAAAATTATAAATACATGGTCCTTTTCTTTTAAAGAAAAGGATGGTAGCGAATTCCGTCTGTTAGCAGATTGATTGTAATTTTACCTTTAATATACTTTTTCAATTCCAAAAATTATTTAAAGGTAAAATTTTTGGAATTGAAAAAATACATTAAAGGTAAAATTACAATCAGTCTGCTAACAGACTGAGTATAACTAAAAAAATATTTTAAGGGATTAAAAGAACTAAAAATTATTTTAAGATACTGGACATTACTTAAAAAATATTTTAAGATACTAGATACTATTTTTTTAAAAAAAAAAAAGATCAGCCCCAACATTTTATCCCAAAACTATACCAAAACGGTGTAGTTTTGAGGAAAAGGATGACAGCGGACGCTAGCCGCAAAGTTTATAGGTGCTAGGGAGCATTAAATTCCAAGATATTTTCCCCAAGTAAATTCCCATATTATCCTAGAATTGGCAGATTCAGTCCTGCAAAATCAAATCATGTTAGTGTGTTACTGTGTGTTTGGATTAACTTTTGAGAATAAATTTTATGATTTATAAGATAAGCGTGTGAGAGGAGTTTTATTTTGGGTTACGCAAACTTAAATTTGAAACCTAAGTTTGGGATCTTCCCAGACACTCGTGTTTGGATTAATTTTTTTAATAATTTTTATGACTTACGAGGTAAATATATGAGAAGAGTTTTATCTCTAATTACGTAAACCATAATTTAAAACATGATTTAAAGGTTTACCTAATAAATACTAAATTCTTCATCTTGAGTTCAAACTCAAAACTACGGTCTTTCAGCCCCCACGTCGTCAGAATCCTGCAGAATAAATTCACCCCGACGAAGAAGATGACCCTTCCAGTTATTCTCTTTCGAGTCTTCTCAATCAAATAAGGCGGCAACAAAAAGGCCCTGATTCTTTTTCTTCATCCCTATCTGAATGTGGGCTCTATTCTCCATAGCCTCCTCCAACTCCTTCTTCGCTAATTCCTGGTAAAGCATTAGCTGATATTGCATAAATTGTTCAGAAAATTGACGATTTTTTTGGCCACTGAACTTTCGAGTTCTTTTATTGTCGGTGATCTTGCGTAATTGAAGAGAAACCCTAGTTTTCTGGTGCATTCGTGATAGGGCAGCTAATCCTTCGGGATACAATTGTTCTTTTCTTCACGTGTACTTCTGATTCTCTACCATTGTTGCCTTTGGTTTCTTTCTTCCTTTACTTTTTTAGTTTTTTATTTCATCGGCGCTGTGAGATTTCTGGTATATTTTTGACGTGGCATGTACAGGTTTCTTTAATTTGAGGCGGTCCTTTGGCAGGTTGTAGAGTGAAAGGAAGGGAAGTGTGTTAGTGGCAATGGACGAGACGAATAAGCTGAGTCGGGCTATTGTTGATGCTTCGGCTGGGGCAATCTCGGGTGGTATATCACGGACAGTGACATCGCCGCTTGACGTTATTAAGATTCGATTCCAGGTCAGTTCTGGTCCGTTGAGTCTTTTTGACCGTGAATTTGAAGTTAATTCGTTCGAGTATTGTCAAGCTAAACGTTATGCCCATGAATCCTCCGTCGCTATTAACTGCTGTTGTTAAATAAAGCTGCCAAAAACTCCACGAAGAGGGGTAGGCTGGTAGCATGGCAGCTGGAAAAAGAATAAGACAGATATGAATATGTCTCAGTGATACGGAGTTTTGAATCTCCTCCTCCTTCTAGTTCCTTTCCTCGTCTGTTTAGGTAGAGGGATGGTGGAGGGAAGAGTGAATATTGGCTATTGCCGGCAAAACTTTTAATGATCACATGTTTCTTTCAAGTGATTTAAATCAATTTCCATAGTGTTGCAATGTGTCAATGTGGGCTTAGTTTTGGTTTGGAAAGTTAATTTTGTTTGAAATTTTGAGGATTTCAAACAGATTAACTTCCTAATAATGCGGTTTATGATCATCTGGCAGTTGCCTGAGGCAGATCTTGTATCTTATAAGCCAGACTTCATAGCATGAATAAGAGTATGGTGTGAATTGCTGACAAGAGGTGGGGATTTTATGAACATAAAGTTGATTTATTTTTTACCTCTAATTAGAAATAGATGCTCGTTATTGTGGTTTTTGGCAACTAATGGGTTTTTCTATGTATCTACTATAACAACAGTATTGTGTATTTCAGTTTTGCCTTATTTTGTTTTTTGGATCTGCGGCATTTTCTTTTTGTGTGTGCCTTCAAGTTGAGCAATAAGCTGAAAATACTGTTTTTTTCTCCCGTCATTTCTTTACAGGTTCAACTAGAGCCTACATCTTCATGGGCTTCACTAACGAAGCAATTGTATGTACCATCAAAATATACTGGGATAGTTCAAGCAAGTAAAGATATTTTTAGAGAGGAAGGTATAAAGGTAGGAAAGCTCAGCTTCTTTTATCATTGTTTGATTTTCCTCAAATCTATCTTTCCAAAGTTTATCAAGTAGTTTTATCAATGCCTTAAATGTATTGGAAAATGAGCATTTTTGTGATTATAAATTATAATTGTACGTACATATATTGTTCTTCCACATGTATGCTTTGAAAAACAAAATCCATAGTATATCAATAAATGTTTGTTGTAAATAAAGGTGATATACTTGCATAAGTAAACCCAAATATATTTTGTTTGTTTAAATGACCCATGTCCTTAATGTATCATACCTCACACAGCTTCAAAGCAGCAGAGCTTCTTAGTGCTCGTTTGGAATAGCTTATTTTTGGGCAATAAGTGCTTATAAATCGTGATTCACGGTATATGAGGTAAGTATGTGAGATGAGTTTTATCTCGGCTTACGTAATAAGGACTTATTGTCCAAAAATAAGTGATTCCAAACACACAGGCTTAATCGTTATCTATGCAGTTTATGTGCGGCAATTTGTCTGCAATAGCTTAAAATGTTTTCTGTACAAAGAACACATTGAACATGAAGTCTTCTTGTCCATTTACCTCTAGCGTGATTCTTTTGGAAACTTTAAATAGTTGAGATGCTTCTTTCCAAGCAATGCACCTATTAAACCCAGTCAAATGATTTCCTCTGTGTTCCTTCATTTTTCTATTGAAGGAAGCAAAATATGCTCTTACATGTGTTCAATAAAAGGATAAGTTAATGTTCACCTTCCTATTGTCCTCACAAAAGTTGGCTATTGGCTTGGTTGTTCAAGTGATGGCTTTGGAAATCTCAAAATCCCTCCTTCAAGCTTGATGACATTTTTTTTCCTTTGTCTGGAGACAAATACGTATTATTCATTTATTTTTACTGTGACACGTCTTACTGTCCTTAAATTGCTTGTTTCAGGGTTTTTGGCGGGGCAATGTGCCGGCATTGCTCATGGTTATGCCATATACGGCCATACAATTTACAGTTTTACATAAGTTGAAGACTTTTGCGTCTGGTTCTTCCAAGACAGGTATCGCTTTGTAATTCAATTTTTGTCCTGTGGACTTCAGCATATTAGCTTCAATAACTGATTTGAATTGGTGTGCCTGGTGTCTCTTTGGTAATTTTGTTGGTAACTAGTTGTTTGTTTATCTTATCAACCATTTCTTTAAAAGGATAAGTCCATAAACTCATATTGATTCCAATATCTTGCTCTTGCTAAACTTTATACTAATGCATTAAGTATTTTAGAGAAGAATGCTGTTGGTAGTATAATTGTGTGCTTATAGTATATGTTGGTAGTATAATTGTGTGCTTATAGTATATGTGCTGGTCAAAACCAATGCCAATGCTCATTTTAGGGATATTCTTTTTACTAAGAGTGTCCTGTATTGTTTCCCCAGCTAAAGGTTTATGTTGTCATCATATATTTTCTGTTGCTACAGAGAATCACATTCATTTGAGCCCATACCTATCCTATGTCAGTGGTGCATTAGCTGGGTGTGCAGCTACTGTAGGGTCGTATCCCTTTGATTTGCTCCGAACTATATTGGCTTCTCAAGGTGAACCTAAGGTATAAACATTATTTTCTGATTAGATGCAATGCCTAATTAGTTAAATTCCCCAATATACTTTTTAAGCTATCTCTTAGTTCCACTGGCGCATGCCCTACAGTCTAACTTTAGTCCCTTTGAATAATTTGGCATTCCTCAAGTGCACATAACTTGCTTTACTGAGGGTTTAAAACCAGCCCAAAAGGCTTAAAGTGGCACCACCCTCAATTCTGTTTGTTGCCACAAAGTTGGTGAGATGCCAAAAGTCTGTTGCCATGCTCATTTCTGCCGACAAAATTCCATTTTTTTCCTTACTTTTACTCAGAGGTTGACATGGTGTTTGTAGACCTGAATTTTGTAACGATGCTTTGTAAATATTTTCTGCCATTTAGGTATATCCGAACATGAGATCAGCATTCCTTGATATAGTCAGGACTCGTGGCTTGCAAGGCTTGTATTCTGGATTATCACCTACACTAGTCGAGATTATACCATATGCAGGCCTACAATTTGGCACCTATGATACATTCAAGCGTTGGACCATGGTAAAATTCCAGTCTCTTCTGCTGAAGTTTTTTTCCTATTAGTTGTCACTATGCCTTGCATGCATTAATCTTACTTAGGTCATTGGAAGTTGACCGGGATTTTCTCTGACCTTGCACTGCAGGCTACTCTTGCTTCTTATGCACTTTTTGATCCCATCATTGCCTGGGTGTTTCCTTAGGTTTCTCACTCAATGTAGAATCTCCATTGTAGATAGAGATGGTTAATTCTTCTACTCCTCCGGTCCTTAATATAAGATATATTTGGATAGTTGATCTTGATCCTAAATATAAGACGTAGTTTTCATATTTGTCAATTTTTTCCTAATTTACCTCGATTGGTGCTCCCTCAACAATAATCAAAGAGGATAGGGAATGAGAGAATAAAGGAAAGTAATTAGGATGTTTTAGAAAATGCATATCATATTAACTAACTTCCTTAATCTAATCAAATTAGGTAAATATACCTTGTATTAAGGACCGAATGAGTACATAACTACATATATATGAATTACTGTATGATTTACATGACTCCCGTCATGCTCACACAACAAAAGTTATATGCACTCTCAATGAAGCTATAGACAGTAGTTCGTACTTGTTTGAACTATAGTTAACTGTGTGATTAATTATGCCTTGTGCCTTGTATAAGATCCCCATTTTGTTCATTTAAAATAAAATTGGTGCAAAATAGCGGCCGAAAGGTCAACTTGCAATTATCTCACTGCAGAGTTGCACATATATTTAAGTTTTCTTCTTGTGGTAACCTCATGAAGGATTGAGTTGTTGGATTCATCTCCCATGCTGATGGATATTCCTTGGTTTTTTCTTCGTGAGCAATTTTTTTTGAAACTAATGTATTTTTTTTGTGTCATGCATCATGTGTTATTATAGGCATGGAATCGTTACAGATATTCCAACACAAGCTTGTCCTCCACAGAAAATGGCCTCTCTAGCTTTCAGCTTTTTCTTTGTGGGCTGGCTGCTGGGACGTGTGCCAAACTCGTCTGTCATCCACTTGATGTGGTGAAGAAAAGATTTCAGGTAGATTTCTACATGTTTTTGAACAACAAAATTTTGATTTAGATATTTGCTATTAACCTTTTTAATTAAAATTTGACATGTGGAAGAGCCATTTTTATGGAGTTACTAATGTGCTGTCAAATTGATAAAATATTTACATTTGTAATCTCATTAAAAACTCTGGAAGCGAACACTTAAAAATATCTTATAAGCCCATTTTTATTCCTTGTTACTAGCACCATCTGATCAAATATCAAATAATCTGGTGTTGACCTTATGCTTCGAAATTGATGCCCTTTGTGTCATCTGAAACGAGTATGCAATGACATTTAAAAGACATGACATAGGTTATTAGCCTGTTTGATGCTCATTGTTTTCTGCAGATTGAAGGTCTTCAAAGGGATCCTAGATACGGAGCTCGAGTTGAGCATCGTGCATACCGAAACATGTTTGATGCTATGCAACGGATACTGCTGTCGGAGGGTTGGGCTGGTCTATACAAGGGGATCGTCCCGTCAACTATAAAAGCTGCACCAGCAGGTGCTGTCACATTTGTTGCGTATGAATTGACTTCAGATTGGTTGGAGTCCACATTGACATGATTTTTTACGCTTCTATGTTTTTTTTCAATGATTATTCACCTCATTTTTTGGCCAAGCTCGAGAAGTTTAGATGATTAAATCCCTCGTAGCATAGTAAGAAAGCAAGATGAGCATGCTGATTTCCTCTAGTCATACTCATAGCCTTATAGGTAAAGCTGATAGATCAGTAGTAGTTCGTAAGATGGAGGGAAAAGTTCGAGAACAAAGCTGATCAGATTCATACCATTCAAATGGTTCTTGGTATTGATGTCAACTAAATATATTTTTCCCATGCAGTATATGGAGTTTGAGAAATGAAAGTTGTAATCTGAATTGAATTTTGAATACTGATTTATTGATTTTGATATCCAAAAGTAAATTTGCCAAAATAGTGCATCCAGAGTCGGGCTAAGTTTTTTTTTCTTTTTTGATTAGTTGGTTCGGTTGAGATTCACGGCAAAGGCCAAGTTTGTGATGGCGTGGGCATTTTGCTTTAGTTAGGCCGTGTGTATTTATTCTTAAACTATCAAGGTCTAATACTGAAAACAACCTCTTTATTTTTGAGATAATGCTGTATATATCTATCCCTTTTCAGATCTCACTTAATGGAAGTTGTGTATTAGGCCGCCTTTTTTTTTTATAAATCAAGTTCCAATAGTTATATGAGCGGGCTCGTTTTTTAAACCAAAAAAGTATGTTAACATACGTCCATGTTGATTGATAAAGTGAGATGCATTTGATTCTATTTATTTCGCCATTTCTATGTTCGAATGAGGTTACAAGTTACAACAAAGAACCGCATTTCCCTTATTTCTGATAAAAGTTTTAACATTATTTTCATTTATACTCGAATTTAAATTGGATATAGACATTGTTAGCACACGCTTGGGTTTTTTTTTAATACAACACACTCTCGGGGTTCTGAATCTATGACAAATAAACAACCTAATAATTCTCTTTTACCTAGAAGAGAAGAAGTAAATCAACTATCCTTGCACGTGGATGGGTGGATAGGGACGCTATCATAAGGTTAGTAGCGAGACTAATTGTCCAATAATCTTTACCACAAGTACAAAGCATACAACATACACGATATGTTTGCTAGGCAAAACTCCCTCGTTTCTAATTCCTAAAAACACAGCTCCAGACAAAAAATTCGTTGGCTTTATAAGCCTGAAGAATGAACGAACAGGAAATCAAACATTGGTTTGCGGGTCATTAAAACCTCCCCCTAGATGAAATATCCATAACTATGACAAACTTTCTGGACATTGAAATATCCTAACAAAATTTTAAGTGCTCGTGCTTTCCCTGATAACAATAGAACAATACAAAGTCGACTAGAAGTAGATAAACAGCTCAGATTCACAGTATGACATTCGAGTTTCTGTGGAAGATTTTAACCATTTTTCAGAGGGTAAGACCCCAATTAGTCTTCAAACCTGTTTAGAACTGGCTCTTTGTTAGTAGTTCTCTTGAGGTCACTCAGCTTCCCGGCTTGTTCTTTTCTCTATTGATATCTTCAGGAGGGAGTGATAGGAACTGCAAGATCTTTTGTATCTGGACATTATCAACCCGGAATCTTTCAGCAATCTGGTGGACTTCCATTCGTCCATTGTGATCATCAGCCTTGCCTTCATGAAGGAGAATGACATGCCTTAACTGTGCTACATTTAAAGTGCCTGAAGGAACAGGCCTTTCCTCGTATCTGCCAGATTCTGGTTTTGTGTTCCGCAATTTTGGCATAGGCCTGTTATATTTCTGCACCACGGCCTGTAGCCATAAAATCAAACCGTGAGATGAGCTTGTCCTAGGAAAACAAATAAAACCAGGACATGATTGGTGATTCAGGCATTGATAAGTTTTTCTTTATGTCAGGTGCAACACTTCAGTCTGTGTTAATCACCACTAACCGCAGCATTTTGTGAACTAGTATCAGTTAAAAGGTGAAGAACCCCCAAACAAATTTCTGAAATCTGTTCAATGTCAATGATCATATCCTGGTTTCACTAGCAGACAAAGAAAATTTACCATGAACTACAAGTGTTGATGGTGAAATTACAATGTAGTTATCAACCAGGTCAGATCCATTTGCTCGCAGCCGAGATAAGGATGCTGAGATGAGTGTGTGGTTATACAAAAAAACGATAAGATTCGTAATGATCATATACGCGAACGAGTTGAAGTGGCACCTATTGAGGAGAAAATGGTAGAAAATCATCTAAGGTGATTCGGACACGTCCAAAGATGGCCACTGGGTGCGCCAATGAGAAGCGTTGATCAAGCAGTACAGAGCCCTTTAGAAAGAGTTAGCGGAAGACCGAAACAAATACTCAATGAAGTTATCGAGCGGTATTTATTGGTTAATAACCTATTTAAATATTTGATTTTCGATAGAGCACAATAGTGTCGTACGATTCATGTAACCGACCTCATCTAGTGAGATAAAGCTTTGTTATTGTTGTTGTATACAGGCAAGTATTTCCTTGGACCTAAGCTAGCTTAATTATTTTTGCTAAGCCTGTGTTTGGAAACACGTTTTGGGGGTAAATAAGTCCTTATTACGCAAGCCGAGATAAAATTTCTCTCACATACTTACCTCGTATACCGTAAATCACGATTTATAAGCACTTATTGTCTAAAAATAAGCTATTCCAAACGAGCACTAAGTCAGCGCACCAATATCAACATATATGCTAGTACTGAGTATCCAATTCCCTTTTTCCCGCATTGAGAAACTCCTAGTCCCACTTACTGTAAAGAGGTTTCAAAATTAAGATCATATGTATGAAGTGAAAAGAATCATGGACTCACCTCGCCCATCTCAAGCTTCCCTCCAGGCTTTGATGTAATTCTACCAACCATTTGACCAAGCATAGAATCAAATTTAGGATCTCTTTCTTCCAAGATGTTATCAACATTAATCCTAGGACGACCACCTTTAGGTGAGAACAATAACAATACTATCAGCCAAAATGAAATGGTAAGATGCAACAAAAACAATGGACAACACAAAGGCCAAAAATCAGTTTGTTTCAAAACCTAAGAGAAAAATCCTTGGTAAGCCCTCAGGAACTGTGAAAACAAAGAATCAAATATATCAACTACAAAAGCTTTTCCTCTAAAAAAAGCTCTCGAAATTCAGTGGCCTCTCACATTGTTGAAGTTCTCGTCAGCAAGGAAACAGAGTATCAAATTCTCAGGATAATCCATCAACCACAGCAATTACGACACGTTTGTATATATAAAACAGAAATAAAGTGAAAGGAGCAAACTATTCCACAATCCCTTGGCAAACACTACTTACCTCCGTCCAGTACGTCTTGTTCGGCAGATTTGGTGATCTCCGGCTCGCCGGGAGGTGGAGGCCGGCGATCGAGGCCGCTCTTGAGTTTGGACGACGTCGTATCGGCGGCCGAAGAAGGTTGGAATCTTCCAGATGCTCGACGAAATGCCTGACCCATCTTTCGCACGCACGTCCCGCTCTTGCTCAATTGTCCACTCCTTCTAACTCCATATTTATAGCTCTGTCTCGCCCTCGTGTTGCCATAATGCGCAGTTTATTAATTTTTTTTTTTGGTCCAAAAGGCAAAAATGGGTATTAAAATATACTATTTTATCAGTTAATTTAATGAGACTAATCTACATTGAAACATTTTCAATGCCCAATTAGGTAAGTGTAGTTACTCTCATTATTGTTTTCTCTAACAACACAATTCAATTGAGCAAGCAGCGCATTACACAAAGTATGGAATATTGGTACAATGGTGATGATAATTTGATAATTTAAAAACCTTAAATTGAAAATGACAATTATATGTGATTTAGATATTTTATTAGTAAATACCTTGTTGAAGGGAAATTTATCCAGAACAATTTTGTAGCTTGGATTCTTAGAAAGGCTAATTTAATTGATGACTAGCTTGCCAGTGCTACTCTCAAGATATGCTCTTTAAAATGAGTTCTTTGCCCACCACCTCTCTA
This sequence comes from Inga oerstediana, assembly GCA_963210345.1. Taxonomy (NCBI): domain Eukaryota; kingdom Viridiplantae; phylum Streptophyta; class Magnoliopsida; order Fabales; family Fabaceae; genus Inga; species Inga oerstediana. Next base: position 58,251,091 of record OY723407.1, on the reverse strand, counting down.
GTTGATACTTGATACTCCCTCCGGTCCTAATTATAAGATAAAGTTGACTTTTTTTGAGAAATTAAGGAAATAAATTAAATTACTTTAGAGTGTTTATATGTTTAGTATTCTTAGATTATATATTAGTTTATTAGTCAAATTAATTAGTTTTGAAAAAAAATTTAAAAAAATATTCTAAAATAATTTAATTGGCTTTCTTAATTTCTCTAAAAAAATCAACTTTATCTTATAATTAGGACCGGAGGGAGTAGTAGAGTCTTTTATGAAGATTGACGTGTCACTTATAGGAGCTAGCTGAGTTGTCCAAAAAAATATTTAATTAGGCAGCGATATATTTATTTATAAATACTAAAATTATTAAGCCTTTTCCTTTACTAAGTCATTTTTATTGAGACCTTCTTAATAAGGAAAACCTTAGAAAAAGACTTCAAAAATTTTAAAATCAAAAATCAAATTTGATTCGTACGATTGATAAGAGATTGATTATACTTAATAAAAAATTCACAACTAATTTTAGTGAAAAATCACTTATTTGGGATTTTAAAAATTTGGAGGTCTTTTTCTGAGATTTAGTCTTCTTAATATAATAACAAGTATTACAATTATGAGTAAATAGTGTAATATTAGTAATTTAAAAATACTATCAATTAATATTTATATTATATAAAATATATAAAACAGCATACTCGTAATATGTCTTAAAACTTTGGGTTAACGTGTTTCTTCTACCTTATTAAGGGTTTTTTCCTTGCCTCTCAATGTTTATGTTTATTGACAAGAAAAATAAGCATCCAAATTTTGTTCCATATTTTCAACAAAAAATACAAAAAAATGTTGTTAATATATAGACACTTAATTTTTCGCCTTCTGGGTTTCTCGTTGACCACCTTTTCTCGTGCCGCACAGCCACAAATGAAATGAAGACACAACAACATGCACAAAATATAATTTTTTTTGTTGAGATTTTATTACTTATTTCACAAATGTATTCTAAACTTTGAAAGAAGAAACCCTTCATATTATAAAAAAAAAATAGAGCTAAATGTATTACTTCTTTAGTATACCTATTTTCTTTTTCTTTTTTGTAATTTAACTCTAGTAGAAGTAAGTTGGCAAGAAAAAAAAAAACTCTAGTAACAGTAAGAAGTTTGGTTGGCACTCCAAGAGTCGAAGTTTTATTTAATTTTCATATCATAAAATTTTATACACTGAAAATATAGAATTTCATATACAAAAAATACTAGTATTTGAATTCAAATCCTTGTAGCTAATAAAATTATTTTTGCAAATTTTATTTTAAACAGGGACTTTTCAAAAGTTTTCTGAATTTTATAATTGTATATTTATTATTTTTGCAACTAGATATAAGCCTTATAAAGTCTATAAAATTTTTAAAAAAATAAATTTACAAATGTTTTTTTAGTAAACAAAGTCAATTTTATTAATTTTCAAACAATATTACACTCGATAATAGGCTCAGGAAAAGGAAACCTAGAAAACAACCTATTAGACTCAAACAGAATGAAGATCCTAGAGTACCACCTATGTTTTAATTTACAAATACTCGAAAATTGTATATTATTTTTACTTAATGTTAAGTTAAAAATTAATTTACAATTTTAATTAAAATTAAAAGATTGAATTCTCAGAACCAGAAACTATTATGATGATAATAAAGTCAACCTATTCTCAGTCCAAAAAAAAAAAAAAGTCAACCTATTCCACAGGATGTAATATTTTTAGTCTTAAAGCCCTTGCCCTACTCACACACTGACATGCAAATTATCAAAAGCTACGAATGGAAAAATGACTTCATATACATATATGCATGTTTAATATGAATGGTTGACAGCGTCTGCTAACTGCTACTCTCTCATTTCCCAAGTCGATATTCACAGAGTTCAACAATCTTAAACACCTCATTCTTCAGCATATTTTATCAGACAACGACAAAAAAAAAAAACTACAGTCATAATCTGTATTGAATTGCTATGTATTCTATTTATAACAGGGCATGGAATTGAGATTGGGTGACAGGAATTGAAACTAAGAAATGAGACAACTTAAAAAACTTTGGAAGACTATTTTATTAATGCTTTCAAGCTCAGAACTTTCCATGTGTTTCGGGCTTTTCGAGCACCTTGCAGCTGAAGGAGCCTCTAGTGCAAGCAGTCTTCTAGCAGAGAGATTTGAGATCTTCCTTTTTTTTTTTTTTGAAGTTTGTATCTATGGTCATGTATGTTCTGTACCAAATTAAATTCTGAGAAGACTTCTTTCATGTATTGTGCCATGAAGTTATTGGGAACAAGTGATTATAAGTCTTCCAGCAGCTTCATCCTTGATTAGACTTGAAGCCTGTTAAAATCACATCTCCACCACCATTGCACACAACATTTGTTCTTTCTTCCTTTTGGAAATCTGCTCCACTGCTACTAGAAGTCTCGCTGCCTGTCTTCTTACCACGTGGACGTCGAGAAGGTCTAGGTGATGAACTATCGAGCGGATAATCCCTGCCTTTACGCTTCTCCTTTCTGTCCAGATACCCAAAGGCAAATGCTTCCAGCACTTTTGTTGTCAGTGGTCGGTTTCTTGTGCTCTGCCTTCGGGTATTCGTGTTAGGCTGCTCAGAGTTATCCTCAGGGTTGGAGATCATGGCCGCACAGGAATCATCTTTATCCTCCCTGGTGTTATTTTCTTGTGTCTCGCTCGTTTTGGAATTGCAAAGCTCATCAGCTTCAACTTCTGGTGAAACAGGTATGTTAAGGTCAATCATAGTCCGCTTCTGGGGTTTCTCATGTTGATCATCATGACTAGAAGAGAAACCAGGACGAAAAGCATCACTAAGATTTAATTGACCGGCCTGTAACAAGAGATCTTCAAATTGCTTGAACTCTTGGGGCGGAGGATTAGAGATCTCTTTATTCTCCAATGTTGGATTTTCTCCCGGAAAAACAAGCTTGTTAGAATTTGAACTGTCAGAAATACTTGCAGGAACAGCTTCCCTACTGTTGATTTGACCGGTGTTTAGCAAGAAGACATCTGCTACTTTCTTGGTCTCCCGGGGCTGAGGATTAGTGATCTCTTTACTCTCCAACATTGGATTTTCTCCCAGAGTAACAGTCTTATTAGAATTTGAACTCTCACAGCAGCTACTGGCCTCTTCTTGTTTTACTCTGGGAGACACAAAGATGTCGGCAGCATTGCAATTTCTCTCTGCACGGCTACAGGCACTTAATCTCCGTCGTCTTTTTGTAACAGGGCCAATAAGATTTTTGTCATCCGGAACCTGTCTCGAGCTTGATTGGGATTTCATAGAATTTTTTCTGTGTGTGTTGCTTAACAAATCTGTCTTCCGGTTCTTGGAGCTGGAGGTAACATATAAATTAGTGGAACCCATTGGAAGCTCCTCACTTGAGGCTTTGTTTTTAAAGTTCTCAATTTCAGTAGAGACTTCCCTACCAATGTTACCTTTGGTAGATTTAACTACATCAGCCTTCTCACTATCATTGCTCGTGGTATTGACAGATTCAGATTCATTTGTATGCTCCTCTGAGGTATCTTCACTCTCAGAATCATTTTCAGATGCAGAACCTAAAACTCCAACTGGTAAGTTTCTCAGTTCTCTCACCTTTGCCACCTTTTGACTGGCCAGACTCGTGTCCACGACCGTAAACTTCAATACATCCATGCTACGGTTGGGAGTTCTTGGTTTGAGATAACAGTGGCGTTGCTGGTCAGGGGAATTTTCTTGACCAAGTTTTGTTTCATTCGTCCACCCATTTCCTTCCACGCTTTTGCTATTATTGTCAGTTACTGACTCAAGCTCTATCAGCTCTGGATCTGAAGCAACTTTACTGAGGACATCACTAACAGAATCGAAATAGTGATTTCCCTTCACAAGTTTCCGTGTATACTTTTTGACTCCGGGGACAAGAAAGACCAGAGAATTCTTGGATGGGAGAGCATAATTATGACTACCAGGTTGCTCAGAGTGCCAACCTCTGGCAAGTAAACGAGGCCAAACTGCTTCCCAGAAGAGATCACTTGATCGAGCTTTACTTAATCGGAAATCACCTGTTAGAAAAGTTATTATTTCTGCAGGCGTGAGCATTGAGCAGGCCTTGCCCACTGGTATTTCCGGGCGGCCAGGAAGTGCATGATTGGACTTTGAAGAATCGGTGGAGAAAACTGTGAGATCTTCCTTCCCTTTACCAATCCCTACAGCCTCAACTAGAGCATCAAGCCCAACTAAATCCTTCAAAGTTAAGACATAGTCTTCTAGAAGCATTTTTCCCTCTGTAAATGTCCTCGACACCTATCCAGTAAAAGAATTTACATTTGCAAAACTAATTAGTAAAATAATAAATTGTAGATCAAGATGGCTGTTATCTGGATAACTAATCAGGTTTCATTTGCAGAGACTTTTCAAGCTGTTGCAGTAACTTTCAAGCTAACAAAAAACTGTGGCATATTGAGAAAATCAGCTCAGACTAACACTCTACGTGAAACCACACAGAAACGTAATGGGTAAACTAACAGAACTGCAACTTATTCACAAGGTAACGACTTGGTGGCATGTATGATATGCCTGTAAAAGAAAAGAAGCTAACTTGAATAATTTCAAATCAGCACAAGCATAAATTATTTCCGAAGAACTACATAGATTAAAAATTCATTTCCACCCTCAACCAAAATTCATCATCACTTTACTTTATTTACCACTATCCTTATGAGATGGCAATGTTTAATTGAATGAGCATTAGCAATCCTATGTAACAATTCCATTTTTAGAACACCTTCCAGTTATTTTGCGGCCTTTTAGGTTTAAGTGGATGGCATGCCTTTCCATTCTTAGAAACATTTGGAATAATCCCCATAATTTCCTTGCATTAGTGAATAAAGTATGAGAAGTTTTTTGGCTCGAGGAAGAAGAAGGCTTTAAACCATGTGCTATTATTAACCACAGAGTTAGAGTTCAGGATGGGAGTCAGGTCTTCACAGAGGGAAGTCCCTTATAGACAGTCTGTCAGAATAAAGGTTGTTAATCAGTAAGATTGGTGTAACTATGAACACTACTTCCATTATCTTGTGCCTAAGATGGATTGATCTCCTAAGGTGAAGAACTATCAGCTTTGTCATGTCTGCTTACTAATGTGTGCAAGAACATTAAACATCTCAACAATTTTAGTGTTTTTATGCAGCCAATCCTATTTTACATGTAGTTCTAGTAAGGAATGAGATGCTGGATACTGTTAGAAGTAGAAAATAGTGCAACGAAGCATTGATATGTGCAAAGATGCGAGAGTTGCATCAGATGTTGATGCGTTAATGAAATAAATTTGAAGTAGAAATGTATCTTTGATGGTACAGTTTTTGAAAGCATGGATTTTACCACGTTTATATGGTTGATGCATAAATGATGGGTTAAGAAACCATAAACTAGAAAGAGTCAGTCAGTACCCCGAGTACATTTTTGCAGCGTTCCACCGATAATTTGGGTTGTAAACGAGATAGCAGTTCTTGTTGCCTTGCTCCAGTAAAAATTTTTTGCCCAGAAATGCATTTTCTGCCTTTCATTTTCCTACATTCTGACCATCTACGATATTTCTCAGACTTGTAAAATTTCCCATAATAGAATGACAATATGTCCCTCATCTTCTTATTGCTCATAAATCTTTTCACTTGAACCAGATTCTTCCCAAATATATACAAGCTGAGAATGAACCTGGCCTCTTCTTTTTCATCCCAGGTGTCAAATGAAGACCCAGGAACAAGACAGAAGCCTTTGCCTTTATTGTTCTCATGCACCTCAATCTTTGCTTCTTGCTGCACATTGAAATTTGCAGATTCTCCCATGTTCGTCCTATTGACCAACAAATCGTCAATGACCTCATGTTTACAATTTGATTCCTTCAAGTACGAAGAATTCTGGCTCTTTTTGTTGTATTTTAGTTTTGAGAACTCAAATTTATTAGCAATTCCACCTGATTTGCAAGCATCTTCTGGTGGCTTATGCCTTTTGTTCCCTACTTCATCATCAATCCAAGTTATTGTTATAGGCAACCCTACTGAAAAATCATGGGGAGTAGTTGCTGCGCTCTTGACGTCATTTACGTTCTTTCGTAGCCAGCAATAATCAGATTGTGACATCAAAGGTGGGATTTCAACCTGGAACTGTTCACCCACCCGAGGAAATATGTCTTGATCGACATAAGAATCAGAAACATCGGAACCTTCCAGTGAAAGTGATTGTTCATCTGTGTGCTCCTCAATGCCATTCACAAGGTCACTAACTTGAACTGTGTCCACCTAGAAGAAAATTAACAAATTTAGAAAAGGCAACATAAAGATATAATTGTTCTCATTGCTGTTGAGACATAAAAAGAACAGTTTGATTTAAGACTAAACAAGTTTGCCCTTCTCTTTCTGTAAACAACACTCCCACTAGACAGTGCAGGAATGTTCTCATTATGAACAGACAGAGGAAGACAAATATGAACGGGACCAAACTTTGTCAACATGTCGACTATCCTCGTTTTTTCCCGTTCTAAGTAAATATTATTATTTTCCCAAGTAAATGCCGACCTGCTAGCTTCAAAGACACTAAGAACTTTTCACTTATTCCTTAAAGCTTCATGTCAAAGTAAAAGAGAACAGAAAATAATTCCATCAGTCAATCAAAATTGTATACTAAGAGAGACCATAAATTCACAAAAGAGATCTGATTCTTTCAGCTAGCCATGGTGTTTTACCAAAACAGTCCAGTAGCATTTGGTCTAGTAACATTCCAAGAAATTAAATGGGAAGAAATGGTTAGATATTTACAGAAACCAGATAGTCAATTAGAGTAATTGGAACCCACCTAATGATGATTTTTATATTTCACCAAAAATTGAAACAAAGGACAGTATGCCTACTCTAGAAACTAGAAAGGTCCCAAGTTAAGCAGCTGGTAGATAAAAGGGAATTGAATAAACTTATCTCTAGCAGATTTTCCAAGTTTATCATGTTAACCAACCCACCTCACGAGAACAAAATCGAATATATCGAGTTCAGATATTTCTGGAAACTAAGTAACACCCGGAAGAAGAAAAAATAAACCCAGAACTAAGTAATGAACCAGATCCACCTCCTAACCCGAAATATATAAAACGCCAGCAACTCGATATCCAAAGTCTCGAACTTCACACAAAAGCATGAAACCCATCGATCACATTACTCTCGACTGCCAAAAGCAATACAATCTGGACGAAAGAAGCACGATACGAAGCTCAAACGCGAGCAGAAGAACAAAGAAAATAAGAAAAATACGCGGAAAAATATATTCACGAAGGAAAATGCAAGAACCAAGAAACAGACAAGAACAGCCAACAGTTTCCCAGAGAGAATTACAATATGATCCAGAAAAATTCAAGCCACAAAGCGGAAAACGAAGTAGGAGAACGCATTGACGAGTACAACAAAATCGTTGAGGAATTAAGCAAAGAACAACGCCGGTAAAAGAAAAGGAAAATAAAAAAAAAAGATTCTCACAGTACCTCCATGGTAGAAGAAGAAGCAACCGAGACCCACGTGAAGAAGCAAACCTGAGAAAATGGGTCGTCATGGTTACACACCGATTGGCAAGTTAAAGATTGAAAAAAAAAAAAAACAAAGAAAAAAGTGAATATACAGAGTTGAGAGTAAGGGAAACACAGAGACTAAGAAACTACTATACACATATAATACACAGAGAGATAGATTGACACAGAGAGGTAGTGGTACCTGCGTTTAAAGAAGAAGAGCTTTCATGGCTACGAAGGCTGAATTGGAGGAGACTGTATTGAAGGGGTCGAGAGAACGATACAGAGAAAAATAAAATGAAAAAGAAAAAATAGAAAGTGAAAAACCAAAGTCGTTCTCTCGCTACACAATACTCTCCTAATATATGCTATGCAAGTTTTTTGAGAGAGAAAAGGATTGTGATGTGGTCCGATCAGGGTCGGGGAAATACAAACCCACGCTCAATTGGCGCGTGCATGAACATATTACACGTGGCTTGTGAGATTCTTTTTCTTCTTCTTTTTTTTTTTTCTTTCTTTCTTTTGCCGTCTTCTTCAGCTACGGAGAAAAGAAAAGTCTGCGGGATCCTGGTTTCATTAATTTCGGTATGAGCTTCGAGCTTTCTTTCACTGTTTTAGAATTTAGATAATAGGTGCTCCCACGTGTCCTAATTTTACAGATTTTTAAAGAGAGAAATTAGTTGATATTGTTAAACTTGTACTGTTGATATAAATTGTGTGGCTTTTTAATTTTACCTTTTACTAACATTAATAACAATAATGTGACAGGTTGAGTTAGTGTTGTAAAAATAAGTTTATGTAAACTGAAATAAAACTTATATCACATAACTTATTTTTTACATCAAAAATTATATTAAAAAAATAGTTTCTACAATTAATCTGAACAGATACAATAAAATACTTTCTATAAATTAAAATGTGGCAACAACTTATTGCCAACAAAGAGGGACCATAATTTGCCCCAAAAATATTCAAGAGTGACGTTATTAAAAAAAATTAGGGCCTCTTTGGCTTCTTATTTTCGAAATTTTTTTTCATTTAAAAAATAAACGATATATAAGTTTTCAGTTATGCATGTGTTTGGAAAACAAAATAAAATAAAATTTTGTTTGAAAAACAAAAAAAGAAAACATCTTTAAATATTTGAGTTAAAAGTGAGTCCAACACCCTGTAAGATTTTTTCAGATGTGTCTAGTATCATAAAGTAATTTGTGGTGTGTCGAAATGTTTTTTATGTGCATCTAGCACCCTAAAATATTTTGTTATGCGTCCAATACTTTAAAGCATTTTTTTAGGTGTGTCTATTAGCTTAAAGTATGTTTTCAGACACATTCACCACCATAAAGTTGCTATTGAAAAATGCTTTAAGTGTTGGATACACCTTCGCTTAAAGGACTTTTTGGGAGCCAGATTAGCAATGAAAAAATACATCAGGGTGCTAATGGCACATTAATCATAAATGTTTTGCTACTGTTTGTTTCACAAAATTAGATAAGAGATAAAGAATGTAGTATATTTTCATTAATGGGAGAACGCTAACAAAATAAGCTATTCTTTCACTCTTCATTTCACTTTTTTAAATATGTTTTTCAAAATAAAAATTCTAATATCTTTTAATTTTTTTTTTGAAAGATTACTTTACAGTTTGCACAATAGTTATAAGAATATTAAAAAATATATAACAGAACCCAACAAACCCTTAACTATCAAATCTTTGTTTTATATTTGTGAAAAGGCAAGGTTTCAAAATTTTGCTCTATAATTAGAATTGGAGGTATCAAGAAGTAATTGGTTGAGGTGGTGAGCTATCTCATCCCTATAAGAAGGAGAATACAAGTTTGAATATCAGAAAATGTACTTATTAGAGAAACAAAAACTCTTTAGATTTTAAGCCTCGAAGGGGAAGCCCTCAATCAAATAAAAAATAATAATAATTGGGATAGGAAGGAGGGAGCAATTAAAGGAAAACAAAATTATTTTTAAAAAAATATATTGTTGAATTTTTTTAAAAGATTTAGATTTTTTTTTTTTGTAGAATAAGATTATGCGATCTTTTTTAGGGATAGGGAAGTGAAATTTTATTGATTTGACTAAAACTAAATTTAAGTATTATTGTGAGATGAAAAATACTAACTAATTTCTGAAATAATTTTTACTAAAATAAATATGTCAAGAGATAATAATATTAAATAAAAGCAAAAAGAAATAAATAGTACAATAATCGACTTTAAAGATGATCAAAATAAAAAGGCTTTTGTAATGAGTTGTATATCATCTAATGGGCAAATACAAGACTTACACCTTAACAAGACCTGCATCTGAATTTTGCTGCCACTATAAGAAACTTTTCTTTTATGTAGATAATCTTTTTCATAAAACTTTAGATTACGTGCAATTCGTTTCTTAAACTTTTGATGGTGTGCAATCATGTGCACCTATATTATGTTAGGGTTAATATAATTTGTTGTTATTAAATTTACTTTTATTTTAGTTTTGTCATTTCGATTAATAAATTGGTCTAGATTTTTATTTAATTATATCAACTAGAGTTTTAAACAGAATGAAATTTGAAGGTAAGGTTGTCAAACTCGCAAGTTTAAACAAACTCATAATAACGATTTAAACTCGTATTGTGAACTCAAATCGTAAACTCGTAAGATTTTATTTTTACCACTAAATAGGTATTAATGGTGTATAATTAAATAATTAAAATATAAAAATGACAAAAATTTGATTTAAATATATTTTAAATCCAAATATTGAAATTAAATCCATCAAAATTTATAATTTATTATATTTAATAAAAAATTTCTATAAAATTTATATATAAAGCTGCTGAACATGATCAAAATGAAGAAGTTAATACGAGTTTAAAAGTGAGTTAATAGATTTTATAAGTTAGAAATGTAAAAACGATAAACTCAGTATATAAATTCGTGAGTTTCATCGAGTTTACAATGGTCACGAGTTTATCAGTGATTCGACTCGATTTTATAAGCTAGAACGTAAAAACGGTAAACTCGGAGAGTCAACTCGCAAATTTAACAGCAATGTTTGAAGGACTTTAACTAAAATTACGGTAAATTTGAAGGATCGAGTATTATATTAATGCTTATGTTAAATTGAATTTCATTGATAAAATAACAAACAAATTAATGACAAGTGAGTTATTAAAAACGTTTGAGTAAGAATAGCGCATCATAAAAAAAAAAAATTATGGATCTCATCATCTATGATTGGATTGTTACTTTTGATAATACGTTTAGAATAGTTAGGAAACGATATATTATCGATTAGTTTACTTATCAAGCTTATCACATGGAAACATACAAGTACAGAGTCTTTAACTCAATTTTTCATGACGACTCATATGCTCAATTTACGTATTAGGCTGTATTATTCGCTTGTAATAGAAATTAAATTGTTATTTAAATCTATGGAAACAATATGATACTGTATTATTTTCAAGATCAGTTAAAAGTAATCAAAATACGTTGGTCTTAAAAAACAAACAAAATATTAATTTTAAAATAACAAACAATGCACTTAATTAGGCGCGTGTATAAACAAGTCATATGCAATTACGAATACAAGCTATAAAGTAAAAACAGGGCATTAAAATGTGGGATTTTTTCCGGAAAAATGCAGTTTTCACCGAACTTATACGCATGAAAACTATGATATTATTTTGAAAAGGATAAAAGAAAAATCCAAAATACACCACAATAATATGATATATACCTTTTTTGGCAAGTATATGGGCCATAATTAATCATACATAAGAGGAAAGAACACTACTATGCTTATGATAAGTACTTTTTAAATAACTCTGTCATATTAAGGAAGGGTTAAGGTCTAATTTTACATTTGAAACCGTTACACAGGAATAATGTTGTCCTGAAAATTTTTTAAGGAGCAATGTCACTTAGGTCTTAAAGTCGTAATAATTATGCTCTCATCTCTATCTCAATTAAGTTTGATTGTTAGTTAATCAAATATGCTAAGCTGGTAGTTCATGTGTCATTCACGTCGTTTTTATTTTGGGTTTGGGTGAGAATTTTCTCTATAAGTTTTCACTCAAGAGTAATGTTGTCCCAAAAGTTTTCGATTTGTAGCAATTTCACCCTAACTGTTATTCAAGTCAAGTTTATTGGTTAATTGACCCAATATGTTTATTTGACAAGTTCATGTGTTATTTACTTCATTTTTTTTAAATTAGATTAAAAAAAAGTAAAAAATTTTTAAAAAAAATGCATTCCATATGAAGGATTAGAGAAAATCAAATAGGTAAAAAGATTTTGTGTAGTGAAAAGAAAATCAAAGAGGTGCCTATCTATATCAAAGTTGCTAAGGTACAATGACAAAGGGTTTCAGTCGCCTAGTTTTTGGCAATCTCCCCAAGTTTGTCATGCATCTAGTTATTGAATCTTTTTTTTTTTCCATTACTCTCTAACAAACGTAAGTTCCTCCTCCATTTGTAATTTCTACTTTAATGTTGTCCACGACGCCAATTCAGCATATTCAGTCAACTAAAAGTTTAACTAAACAGTCAAGGCGACATTGCTTCAATGTGAAAACTTCTAGTGTAATATTACTCTCAAGTGAAAACTTCTGGGTCAAATATGCATATCAAATAAAATGATGTGGATAACATGTGAACTATCAACTTAGTATATTTGGTTAACTAACAATCAAACTTAATTAAAATAACGGTCAGGACAAATTTACCATGATTTGAAAACTTTTGAAGCAATGTTGCTCTTCAAAAAAAATTTTTTTGCAACATTGCTTCTATGTGACAAATATCTTGGGAAAATTAGACCTTAAAAGAGTCACAGTTAAGTTACTAAATGTGTTTTATGTTGATAAAATTTTCAAAGCTTACTCTTATATATATAAAAAAAATCTCTCTATAACTGCAAGTCGTTGAAATGTGTTTTAAGTGGACTTATATTTAGGATGAAAAAAAAAATCTTCTAATAAAACTTATAGTAAGGACTTGACTAGTATCACTTCTATATATATGAGCCTTCAAATTAATTGTAAATGAAGCTAATTAGTAGGGAAAATTCCAGAAAAAATATAACTAAAAATGGGAAAAAATAAATTGGTACTACGAATTTATCAAATCCCAAGTCAGAATTAAAGTAGGAATCTGGGATTTTTAATTATAACCAAACGATGAAAATGCCCTTAGTTCAGCTCACAAGTTTCAGGGGTCAATAATAACAACTGTATCTATATTAACCAAGGTATTAAAACCCGGACCGGATACTGAACCGGTCGGGGTACTGGGTTAAGGGTCAGTGGGTCAGACCGGGGCCAAACCGGAGCTAAACCGGGACCAAACCGGTGAGAAATTGAAAATTTTAGACTTATAGTATGAAATTCTAAAGGAAATATAAAAAAAAAAAATTTTTTTTTTTAAAATGGGAACCGGACCGGGAACCGGACCGGCCAACCGGCCGGTTCGCCGGTTACCGGGCCGGACCGGCCGGTCCGGTCCGGTTTCCATAACCTTGATATTAACAATATCATATTTGAATTAACGATTTTACTTTCATGTTTCACAACTTTATATCTCAACAATCTGGGATAATTGTGAGGTTACAAGTTTCAGGGGTCAATAACAATATCTGTATCTATATTAACAATATTAGATTTTATATTAACGACTTCACTTTCATTTTTAATAACTGAACTAAGGGTAATTTAATTAGAATTGAAAATCCCAAATCGTACTTCAATTCTGATATGGGATTTCATAAACTTGTAACATCAATTTAGCTTTTCCCATTTTTAATTATATTTTTCTAAAATTGTCCCTAATTAATAATGACACTAAGGAAAAAAGTATGCCTAATGATATGAATTATCTTGTACTCACATGATAGAAATAATTATCTATTTTTCTAGTCATTCATCTAGCTGTCTTCTTTTATTTTGACAACTTGAAATAAGTGTTTTTATCCTTTATAAAACAAATTCGTCTCAGATATCTACCACACACTATAAGGTAAAATCACTTAAAATAATCTAATTTAAACAAGCACTTCAATATGATATCCTCCCTCCACTCTTAAATACAATAATTAGATAACTAATTGGTAGGCAATAATAAAATTAGTTAAGTTAATTATTCTTAAAAAAATGTGTTAATTTTTTTAAAATACCCTTTTAATTATTTATATTGGAAATTACACCCTGACGAAAAACCCTCTTCACATGTGTAACAAAAAAGAAAAATTTAGAAAAAGAATTATAAATTCTTTAAGAATTATAAATTGGAGAGACAAAATAAATCAAAATACCAAATCAAACACGTCTTCTATCTTTCTTGCTTGGAGCCGGAAGGAGTATATATTATTCGTTTTTATTTATAGTTGGCCCATATTTGCATGGACCAGAGCCGACTCCACTTGAGTACTCCGTTGGGTATAAGTATAACAATACATATTTTTTGAGTAAAAAATGTTACTGTGTAATAAGACAGACAAAAACCATGCAACAGGGAAAACGAATAAAATAATTAAGCAGATAAACACTTTGTCAGGTGGCGGTGATTTACATATATGTAGTATTTTTTTAATGCCCAAAAAGTAACCAAAAAAAAGAAAAGAATGTCAGTGGAAGTAATTTGGGGATAACTTAATTTTAGACAATAAATACTTATAAATCGTGATTTACATTATAGGAGATAGGTATATAAGAGGAGTTTAATTCCGACTTACATAATTTCACTCTGGTCTTATTTATAAGTCTTTTTTGACCAAAAACTTTGATCCTATTTATAAGTCCATTTTCAGGGTAGTAAATGCATTTTGTACTTTTTTGCCTCTATTAATTATAATAAAAAAAATAATTTATTTATATTGACTTTTAAAACCAATCATAAATAAAAACAAAATTAAAAATTTAACATGTAGTTAATGAGTTAACTAACTTTACTAACTTTCTTTAGTATTTAAATATTAGTTAAAAAAAATTTATAAATAAAATCAAAATAATAAATATTTATTCTTAAAAAATAAAATAATCCAAACATGTTTCAACACAACATTAAAACAGATGCATTTAGGAAGTTATGAAGTTCATTTATCGAGACTGGGACTTAGAGATTCATCACTCCCACAGAAAAGCCCTTCGATGTGCTGATTATCTGGCTAAAACGGCTCTGGACTCGAACAGTGAGCTAACCCTTGTGCACTACCCCCAACCTCTGTTCAACCCACATGTTGGCCGATATGAGCGAACATTTAGTTTCCTTATCTTGTAATGTAGCCTAGATGTGGCTGTTTTGTTTCCAGAGTTCATCTGGTCATTGTAACTCCAAAAAAAAAAAAAACAGATGCATTTAAACAGAAATGGACATGTTGGCCATTCTGATTTTATTATCTTCTTCATTCACATCCTTCAGTTTAGATTCCCTATATACGGTGTTCTGAAATGATTAGACCATAGCCCTTGGATTTGATGGACAAACTAATTCATGCCACGTATTTACCCCACCAGCAATTCTGATTTTATTATCTTCTTCATTCACATCCTTCAGTTAAGATTCCCTATATACGGTGTTCTGAAATGATTAGACCATAGCCCTTGGATTTGATGGACAAACTAATTCATGCCACGTATTTACCCCACCAGCAAGCTTGCGGCTCACTAGATTAATTAAAAAACCGTACACGTGTCGGCTTACTTTAGCAAAAAAAAGGAAATTTTTGAAAAATGGACTGACGTGGCTGCATCTCCTTTGCTTGTAAGATCCAACGACTGACATCCTTTTATTTCAGACCCTTCTCCATCATTAGAATTTAAGGGGAAAGCGGTACGGGGGTCTCTCCATATCCCGTCTACTTCACCAAACCTTTTATTTATATTATTTGGTTAATTCTGATGATTTGAGATTTAACATCTCATTTAAATAGTATTATAATATTAAATAATAAAAAAATTTAAATAAATAAATTTAAATCATTAGAATTTAATCTAAATAGTTCATATCTTTATATTTTTATTAAAATATTCTCTCTTTTTTTCACTTTTTATAAGATGCTGAATTTCAATTATTAGAGTTGATTTAACTGTGTAAACAAGGAAGTAGGGAGAAGTGGATGTGGAGGGAAATAATGAGGCCCCTTCACCAAATTTAAGGGTTTTTTGTTTTTCCTTCACTGGTAACGTTTGCTTCCTGATTACCTTTTTTTTTTCTTAATTTAATTAGAAGGGCAAATACTGATGGCATTAGGTTACGTGTGTGTTTGGTTAGGTTTATATTTGGATAATAAATCTTTATTACGCATATCGAAATAAAACTACTATTACATACTTACCTTGTATACCGTGAATTACGATTTATAAGCACTTATTACCTAAAAATAAGCTATTTCAAACAAATACTACAAGTAGTGTGTGACTCGCTGACGCCCTGCTCTTAGCTTGGGATGAGCCTTGTCCTTAATTAGCCTAAAACTTTTTTAGTTAAAAAACCACTAAAAGTAGAGCAACAAAAAAGACCAAAAGTCTAACCCAGAAAATTAAAATGACTTCCAACTAGCATGATTCTACGTGCATCACGAAACCCAATAAAAAATTAATTATCCCAACGCAACTTTCTTAACCTTGTTCTTTTTTCTTTTTTTTTTATAAAGAAAAGTTTAGGTAGGTTCGGCACCAGTCCCCTACCAAGGCCAGGGCACGACCCCAGGGCTCTTCGAGCGCTTACAAGGGACTTACGAGATCGCCTACCAATAAGGTCTCCCCATCGGTCAGAGGGTTCGAACACACTCCCTTGTGATCGGGGTGACAAGACCTTAACCAACTGTGCCAAACCTCATTGATCTTGTTCTTTTTAAATCGAATTCTTTACACTGACTCGATTTCGTAATTTTTTTACGGTTAAAAGGATCTTTTATGATAACAATTCTTTTACAATTGGCTTTGTTACACTACTTATAAATACAATGAGTTGAGGATTCCATTATTTAGTTTGAAAAGGGTATAATTTTTCCTGAGACCGAAAGCACGAATGGTTTTTGTCTCTCTTAACAATCACCTTTTCTGGTATTCAAACTTATATTCTCTATTTTATTGATGTGAGATCATTTACGAGACAACGGGAAGAGAATCAGGAGAGAACACGAAAGAAGTAAGTGGGCAGAGAAGAGAAAGCCTAGAGAAGACACCCACAAATATGTAATACAATATAACAAAGTTTTGAGACCTAGATCGGTCATTGAACCGGTCAGGGTACTGGGTCAAGGGTTAGTGGGTCAGATCGGAGTCAAACCGGGGTTAGACCGGTGAGGGAGGGAAGATTTTAGAATTATTTATATGAAATTTTGAATAAAATAATAAAAAAATTAAAAAAACCTGGTCAAACTGTGAGAAAACCGGTCAAACCAAAGTCAGTTATCAGATTAGACCGGTCGGACCACCAGTCCAACAGTTTCATGGTCGGACTGGCCGGTCCGGTCCGATCCGAGCCTCAGAACACTACTATGAAAATCAAACCCTTGATCTACTTAAAAAATAATGACAACAACAACAATTAATGTTGCTGCTTATCCCACATTCCGCCACATATATTTCAAGAATTAGGGTCAAGCCGGTCCAAACTCCAAACAATGAAATAAACCTAAATTGACCTCAATTATATTGAAAATAAACGGCTTACAAGTTACAAGTATAAGTGTGTGTTTGGTATTGCTTATTGGGGGTCAATAAGCACTTATTACATAAGTCGAGATAAAACTCCTCTCACATACTTATCTCGTGTACCGTAAATCATGATTTATAAATATTTATTGTCCAAAAATAAGCTATCCCAAACGAACACTAAAGCAACAACGTATCCGTTCATGATAACTCCTTTTCAACGACCGTACTCACATGTGTCATTTTATTCTATTTACTTAATTTTTTTGTAAGGCTAATCGTTGATTTCCTTCATTTTTAATGGGCCTATTCATTTATTTTTGGGTTAAGATGCTTAAAAAACCTTCAACTTTTCACAAAAGTGTAAAAGTAATCATGAACTATTTTTTGGAGCAAAAGTAACTATGAAGACTAGAAAAAACTGCAAAATCGTTAATACCATTAAGCCGATGAAACGTCTATTAATTGTTTGGGCTGTCGGTACCGGCTTGCATCCTACATGGAATTTAAATGTCAAATGATTGCCACCTCATCATCTCCTTCATCTCTTCAACGCAGTCCAACAGTCTGATCTTAACCCTCGCAAAAAAGCATTAAAGAAGGAGATGGAGGGGAAACCATTCAGTCGTTGCTCTCATACAAGTCGTGAACTATCACAATCTCACATTTGCAAAAAAAGATCCATCTCCAGTGAGCTTGAAGCTCGATTTCTGAGCTTCTTTGTTTTTCCACTGATCGATCTTCATTGTTAAGTAAGGATGCACCGACGATGAGGGTAGCGGAGACGTGATCAATGTTGTCATCTCTGCCGATAAACCTACAGCCATATATGTGACCACTTCCTTTTTCTTGCTGTTGTTTTAATTTGAAGCAAAAAGATCTGATTTTGGTTAAAAGATCTTACCCCTTAATTTCTATTTTTTAGAAATTTTTTTCTAATTTTGGTATTATTTTTGCCAGTAATGATGTTGAACACAATTGTTATCAATTATTATGTGTAGCTTGCTTTGCCTTTACAGTATTTCAGAAAAATGGTGAAAGTGGATTTACACTTACCTATGGTAGTGACTTCCATGTCTCCCTTGGAGACTTCGCTCCTTCTCCTTCCCTCCACCAAAAAAGTTTTCAGAGGAGAAACCCAGTTTCAATGTCAACGCCTACATGCTTGAGAGGGCTAATAAAGTAAACCAAACCTTGGATGCATCTACTTATCCTGAGAGAACACAAGAAGATTCACACGGCCATGTGGTACTCACTTCTCGCCGGCAACAAGCAGGTGTGCCCAATGATTTGTATCGCTGCATGCGAATTGGTTGGTGGCCACAAATCAATGGCCATGCCCTCCGCTTGCGCCTTCAAGATGATTCATACTATGTCATTGATTCACGACGACTTGCCCTATATGGATAACAATGATCTGCAGCGAGGAAAACCAACAAATCACAATGTCTTCGAGGAGGACGCCATGGTTTTGGGGGTGATGCCCTTCTGGCTTTCGTTTTCGAACACATCATCATTACCACCTGGGCGTTTCACCGTTGAGGGTGGTTCGTGCAATTGGGGAGCTAGCAAAATCTGTTGGCGCCGAGGGGCTTGTCACCAGGCAAGTTGTGGATATAGCATTGGAGGGATGGTCCGATGTGGGATTGGACTCGATAATGACGCCATCCACCTTCCTCTTTTAATTCACATTCATGATCTCCGTTTCTCTTGATGGGTTTCAAAAAGAGGGTTCTATCTTGTTAAAGAAGCCGAGTTGTTAAATAGGGTTTGTTTTTCTATTTTTTTTATTTCTTCTAATTCTAATCCGATCAACATTAAGTGCTACCACCTAAACATTACTAACACACGTTAACATCCAAGTCACCAAATCAAGTCCAACCTTGCCTCATAAACGGTCAACGTTTCATGTTTTAATGGTGTTAAACGTTTTGCTCCCTTTTAAAGTGTTCAGACTTACTTTTGCTCTAAAAAATAGTTTATGATTACTATTGCACTTTTGTTAAAAGTTGAAGGTTATTTAAACACCTTAACCATTTATTTTTTTACTAGTTGATATATATATTTTTCTAATTTACTTGATCAACAATCTTTCATTTCTCGGCTATTAATGAGAGATGTAAGAAAGCCTCTTTTTATGACTAAATTACCGAGTATAAGTAATTTCGTTATTTTAATTTATACATAGAAATCACCTCCAGCAAGTGTATGGTAATTTTTTCTTGTGTGTGCTCACTTTAAAAAATGAAATACATAATAACATAATAACTGTTATTGTTTTACAGATAAAAATTTGAAACTGAGGAGAGAGAAACTGAATGAAAGATAAAAAATTGTCCCCAAAAAATGCATGTAAAATGATACAGTGAAATTTTGGCTTAAAGTACTTAAAAAATTCATGTACAATTTTTTTTTATTTTTAAAGCTTAATAACAATAAACCCCTAAAACTTCAAATTTGAAATTGAGGAGAGAGAAACTGAATGAAAGATAAAAATTTGTCCCAAAAAAATGCATGTAAAATGATATAAAGTGAAATTTTGGCTTAAATTACTTAAAATTTTCCTAAACTTAGGACCGTATAAAATATTTTTTTAAAAATTTTAAAGCTTAATAATATTAAACGCCTAAAACTTCAAATCTATATGGATATATAACTACAAATTATTAATTTTATACCTCTTTAAATTTTATTTTCGTGTATATATAATAACCCCTAAACTTTGAATTTATTTGCGACGGAATTTCCAACGGAATTTGCTACGAAATATTTTTTGTGGCTAATCACGAAAAAAATTTTGTTGGAAACTTTTCCAACGGAAATTGCCATGAAACAAATTCCGTAGCAAATTCCGTCAGAAATTTATTTTATTATTTTTTGCAATGGTTTATGGATAAATAATGAATAAAACTAATAATATGGGAATTATTAACAGAAACAAATAAGTTCAAGAAAATATTTGTTGTAAAATTTTAAAGGTGAATAAAATTATTTATTTATGACATAAAGTTTAATGAAATTTTGTATAATTTAGTATCAATTTTTTTTTAAAAAACAGAGACCAAAGTCGGGTAAAAACTTTAATAACTACGGATTCTGATTCATCCCGTAGAATTAATATATTGATTTGATTTTTTTCAATGACACGTAGATATCTAAAAACTAACAGATGCAGAATATGAAAAAGACAACACCCTGCCAAATAAAAAAGAATCACTCAGTCGAAAAGGATTTTGATTTAATAATTTATGAAATATAAAGTCGGACAATAATTTAAGTATGGATAACCTTTTTTGTCTTTTTCTGAAGTTATAGTATGCCCATATATTGCCGAGCCAAGTGTGCCATATTAAAACGAAGTATTACTCGAACTTAACCTATCTTGTGGTATTGTATTAAAGTAAACAAGTCAGAAATTTTAACGTCCTCAAATTCTGGATATAACAAGTACGTGGACATGTGATCGCATTAATATTAGTATATACTCTCTTCGGTTTAGAGAAATTAAGGAAACTAATTAAATTATTTTAGAGTGTTTATATTTTTAGTAATTTTATATTATATATTAGTTTATTATTCAAATTAATTAGTTTAGAGAAAAAATTAAAAATATAAATACTCTAAAGTAATTTAATTGGCTTCCTTAATTTCTTTAAAAAAATTAATTTTATCTTATAATTAGGATCGGAGTAACATAAAAAAAAATGAATTAAAGTTCAGTGCGTTCTTCTTACAAGAGCTATACGGTTTTTCGTGGAGTACAAGGGGACTAACTATACTTAAGTCTTAAGATTCATTTAGCATGAAAATTAGGTTTTGTTAGCCTCTAAATAATTTAGTTTCTCGAAGACTTATTATCTATTATAAATTTTTTAAAAACTTGGGATTGTTGGATGTGACCTATGGATAAGATATAAAGATTCAACGAAAGAGTTTGAAAAATGTGTTGTCATCTGCAATATCAACATATTGAAACTGGAGTAAAGTAGTTTTATTTGCTATCGGATTAAAGTATCATAAACTCACAATTATAATGTCAAAGATGAAAAGAAACAGCGCTATGCACTTTCCAGAAGAAATAGATGATTCTTATTACTATAAGTGACTAAACAAGGTGTTAGTTACATTTGTCTAATATTGCCCATATTTTTCTTTTCGCCAACAATATTGCCCATATTTAAAATCTTAAAAATTACAACTTATATAACTTTTTGGATGTAATGGATGGTATTGAGTGTGGGTAAATTTGAGAATTCATGTCATTTTCTGATAAAGTTAAAAACTTAACAATCTCTCATTGGTTTCAAGGAGGTTGTTGAAGGTGTTTTGTAATAAGGAGGGAAGAGAGTAGTTGCATTCTCTCTAATCCTAACTACAAGACTTGACTAAATCATGAAAATTAAGAAGAAAAAAATGATCTTGAAAGTTATTTTTGTCATTATCATGTAAAAATTGTGTATTACCCTTGCTAAACTAACTTCATTGATAAGGATATTGTGTGTTCACCTACCCTAAAATCATGATTTCAGAAATAATTTTTCATAAATTGAGATAAAACTCCTTTCACATATTTATCTCGTAAACTGTAAAAGCTATTCTCTAAAAATTAATCCGAACACACACCTAATGAGGAAACAAAACAAACAAAGGAAAATTAATTAAAGTATTGTGAAAAATTATTGAATAATAGAAAATAACCAGATCACAGTTTTAACTTCTAATTTGCATCGGATCATGGTAGGACTCATATGGGTTGCAATCCTGCCATCCAGATTGTTATCGAATATGTAACATCTAGTCAAGATAAAACAACTCTTAGCATTGACTGACACTAAAAAAATACTTCAGGATACTGGATAATATTAAAAAATTATCTTAATAACTTTAAAACATATTTTCGAAAACTGATACTAAAAAAATATTTTAAGATGTTGAATATTATTTTTCAAAAAAAAACATTCTGCTGCATTTTTTTGCGCCAAAACGGCACAGTACCATGACAAAGGAGGGCAGTGGACGGAAAGCTGTAGGAGAGAAGCCGGGTCCTGTGAACCATAAAAAGCATCGTTGAATATTACAATCACCACGTCGGAAAAAGTGAAACGGCAAAGGTTTTTTGGGGGAAAAAAAATCCCAGGGGCTGCGTCGCCGAGAACGGATTGGCCCACGCTCTCATGTAGCGCGTATAGACAACGGCCTCCTAAAGTTGTAAATTGAAATGACCACATTAACCAGCGGATTTGATGAGGAAACAAACTGTCATATGGATATACTATAATAGTAATAAATAATATAAAAATGTCACATAGGATACAGGTTTGGTTATTTTTTTCGCAAAGGATTGTTTTAATATATACTATATTTCATACTATATCGCCATGGATTATTTTAATATATTAATCACTGTAAGCCTTACAAACTAATATATATTATCAGTTGCTTCAAAAATGGAGGGCCCAAGATTCGTGTGGATTTTAAACTTCGTCGATTAGATATTCTTTCTGGGACCTCTAATCTATTTTTGGTCTTTAACTTCACCTGAGGTTTTCAGAACCTAATATAGTTCCAAACAGCCATTGATTGGCTTAAAAAATACATTCTTTTTTTTTTTAAATGTATCAAAAATATTTACATTCATTTGGCATGCACTAGCATCTGGGGTAAAGTCATTTTGCCTCTAAATCATTTCATGTTTAGGGTATCACAAATCCGACCAAGTTTCAAATAGGTTCATATCAATTTGACTACTTTAATTAGCAATATTGCTATGAGTTACATATGTTTATTTTGATTTGCTAATTAGGCACTTGTAAGTGAAGAAAAAATCCCGGTCTATGTTAATGGCGAACGTCAAAACATAATACACATTAATTTTTCACATAGAAAAAAAAAAAAAAAACGAGGAGGAAGAAATTGATGCCATTAGGCTTGCTAAGTAACAATTCATATATGTTTATTCAGATTTTTTTTTTTTTTTGGGAAAAAATGCCTATATAATCTGTGACAATAAAAAATTCAAGATATCCGGTATTGCTTGCGAAATGGTTTAGGAGCAAGAATACCTTTAACCCTATTTACAGTACATGCCATTTTTATCATGAATAATTCTAAATTTGAGACCAGCACGATTCTAAATAGGAGTATTAGTTATTTACATTTATATATAAATGTGAAATTTGAGACATTATTTAAATGATGTTGAGTTGATGTTACTCTACCCAATTGGCAACTGTATATTTACTTCTCTATTATATTGCTACTAGTTAGTTTTTGTTTACAGTAACATTGACGGGAGAAATTAATTAATGCTATTGAGTGTAACGCCTTCCCACATATATATTTTAATTTTCGTATGTTTAAAATTTTCAGTGATTATAAAAAAAAGACTTATTTAGTTTTTTGTATGAATCAGGGAATATGATATGAAGGTAAAAGAAAAATATTCAGGGAAAATGACAGTAATTTTATGTTATATCCAAGACACGTCGAATTCAAATTTAAACTGTATGCACCCTCTTTGAGTGTTTTTTTTTTTTTTTTTTGCCGACAAAAAACTTGAATGGTTCTTTGAACATACCTTTTATGGCCTTATTGCCATTTTTTCTTTATTGTATGCTCTGGTGCATCGGTGCGATAAGTATAGACACAATCTTTTCAGGTTAACAGATTACTTTTCATCTTATTTTATCTAGCAAGCTCACTCATAAAACTCATAATTTTTGTAATACTACTATATATAATAACGACAAAATCCACATTATTTTAAAGTTAATCTAAACTCATACATACATATACATATACATATACATATACATATACATATACATATACATATACATATACATATACACAAACATATATTTATATTGATTTTTTTCAAAATCCACGTAGGCACATAATAAATCATAAATTTTAGTTATTATCGGAAATTTAAAAAACAAGAGTATACGTGAAGGATTGAAGCAGAAAAAATGGCTAAATTATGAAAAAAATTCCTCTGAACTTAAACAATATTTAAATAACTTCCTTAATTCCTTGGGAAAAAAAACTCCATTGACACTTAAAACTTAATAATAAACTACCCTAAACTTTTAAATTTGGGCGGATAACCCTCAATTATGAGTTATATATCTCATTAAATTTTATTTTTGTATGCTTATACCCTTACAAACTTTGAGTTATATATATAACCCTCTTAAATATAAAATGTGTGTAGATAAACAATGAACAAAACAAAAAACAGAACCATTGATTGCTTGGATCAACTGATCGTGGATTGTTTCAATTTAACAATGGTCTCCTGTTTAAGTCTTGGGTATGCAGTTACGATAATTATTAGAAGATAACGAGGTTCCTCCCATTTTGGCCCTCTATATGTGTGAGTTGAACTAATCTGTTGCTATAGCGCTAGATACTGGCAGAGAAATAGAAAAAAAACTAAACATGGAGGAGTTATATTCATAAATATAAGAGTTTAGGGTTTTTTATTGTAAAATATCAAAGATGAGGAAAGTTTTTTATACATAACATAAAGTTTAAGGGAGATGTATATAATTTGGATTTGGATCCTCTCATTTTTTCTTCCGGTTCGCTCCCGTCCTTTTTTATCAAAATGTACTGTTTTGGTACAAAATACACAAGTTCTTCACTTTTCAAGATATTAAAAAATTAATTCAGGATATTGGATAATATTGAAAAAATATTGTAGAGTACTGATTGATATTTAAAAAACATTTCAGGATGATAAATATTGTTTTTTATAAAAAAAAGTGAGGAAATTATATATTTTATACTAAAACGGTGTATTTTAGAAGAAGAGTATGGAAACCAACCGAAAGAAAAAGGAGGGCATCTAAATCCGTATAATCTAGGGGGGAAAGAGAAGATGCTGAAAGTCAACGTTGTTATTATGGTTATGGGGCAATGGATTGGATAAGAGATAAAAAGAGAGAGTCCATTCTAATCTAATCCAAA
Source organism: Inga oerstediana (assembly GCA_963210345.1). Lineage (NCBI taxonomy): Eukaryota > Viridiplantae > Streptophyta > Magnoliopsida > Fabales > Fabaceae > Inga > Inga oerstediana. The sequence continues at coordinate 58,225,898 of OY723407.1, read as the reverse complement.
TTAATGTTCCCTCCTCATAGGCCCATTCCACTCATTTATTTCTGATTCACCAAAGCTACGTTATCAAATTTCAACCCAAAATTATACCCCAAAAAAGTGCAAAAAAAAAAAAAAAAAAAAAGTAGAAAGAAAAGAATCGTCATCATTGACGATTCAATAATCATCTTGGTTAACTACTAGAGGGTTGGACACTTTCAAGTTTCATCAAAGAAAAGGGGTTTGATTCTGGAATTAGTCGAGATGTTGGGAGACATTCTAACTTTTAAGTGTTTAGATAAATATCTAATGATAATTGACGGCTCATCCTACCTAATATTGATATGATCTAGGAGGAAGGAAAATTTTACCTTACGCTTAGATCATAGGTGAGCCAACTACTTTCCTAAAATTGATGTATTAACTACTAGAGGGTTGGATACTTTCAAGTTTCATAAAAAAAAAAAGGGGTTTGATTCTAAGTTAGTCGAGATGTTGGGAGAGACATTCTAACTCTTAGGTGTTTAGATAAATACCTAATGATAATTAACGGTTTATCCTGCCTAATATTGATACGACATAGGAGGAAGGAAAATTTTATCTTACCCTTGTATCGTGAGTGAGCCAACTACTTTCCTAAAATTGATGTATAAAAAAAAAAAGAAATCCTTGTAACAAAAAAAAAAATCAGAAATCCAGAGGTTTGAACTTTGAACTCCAACAAAACGCGGACTGGAAAAAGAGAAGCCAACGGGCGACCAACTTGGATCTTGAAGGCGAACAAGAGGCTCAAAATCTTGCTTCGTTTCTTTCAGCAATTCAGACTCATCAATTATCACGGTAAGATCCCTCCTCTAACCTATCAAATCGGAAGCTCATGTATAATTTCCAACGCTTCAAATCCCTTCTATGCATGAGCTGTACTGTTAGAAAATCACCATCCTCACGATGCCTTCGTCTTTCGCAACACTACCCATTACCAGCATTCTCTTTCAAATTCAGCACAATTGTTTCACCAGGTGATCACTCGTTTACTGTATCATACCTCGTTAACAATTTAGGGTTTTCACAAGAAGCTGCTTTAAATGCTTCCAAGAGAGTTCGATTTGACACCTCACAAAAGCCAGATTCAGTTGTCAACTTCTTTGAAAGCCACGGTTTCTCCAAGTCTATGATAAAAGATGTCTTTAAAAAGAATCCATGGCTTCTTAAATGCGATCCCCAAAATAGGATTTTGCCCAAGTTTGAATTTCTCCTCTCAAAAGGTGCTTCTACCTCCGACATTGTCTTCATGTTGCATACGAGCGCGAGATTCCTGGGAAGGAGCTTGGCGAATCACATAATCCCATCATATGAATTGTTAAAAGGGTTTCTTAAAAATGATAAAACCACCATTTACTGTATAAAACGCTACCCAGATATGCTCTATGCTTCTCGAGTGATACAAGGCATTAACATGTTGCTTAAGAATGGAGTGTCATGGGCGAACATTGCTATAATACTACATGAAGGGCCTCGTATACTATACTCTCCAAATGAACTTGAAGCAGCGATTGAGGAACTTAAGAGTTTGGGGTTTAATCCTTCGACCACACCATTCAGCGCAGCATTGACGGCCAAAGTGGGTTTAAGCAAGTCCAAATGGGAAGCCAAGGTTGAAGTCTATAAGAGGTGGGGATGGTCAGAAGAAGCATTGTTGAAAGCATTTAGGACGTATCCGCGTTGTATGTTAACAGCCAAGGATAAAATTAATGCGGTGATGAATTTTTGGGTTAACCAGTTGGGTTGGAGTTCTTTGCTCCTTCTCAAAAAACCAGCATTACTTGGATTTAGCTTGAAGAAAAGGATTATTCCTAGGGCTCATGTTCTCCAGTTTCTGTATTCAAAAGGTTTGATGAAGAAGAATGCTAGCTTGTTCGTGCCGTTTATGGTTCCTGAAAAGCAGTTCCTTGGAAGATATGTGAAATGTTTTAAGGAGCATGATCATCAGCTAATAAAGCTGTATGAAGAAAATATGAAGAATGGGGGCATGTCATGTTCATGAAAGTTTTAGTCTCAATTCTTTATGTTATTCTGCCTCTTTGTGCCTCCTCGTTAGAGTAATTGGTTTACGGTGTTTAAAATGGGAATAAACTAATTTTAGTGGCTTGCTCCTTTTCTAGGATCCATTTGGATTAGCGGTGCCAGAAGTGATTTTTTTCCCAATCTGACTTTTGCAAACTTAAGATAGGATAAAAGTTAGATTGTAAATGTGATTTATGTTTAGATTGACCGTCGTAGAAGCTTATCTGCATTGTGAGAAGCCACTAAATATTGATTTAGTGGCTTTTTCTTAAAAGTAGCGATTTTGTGGCTTCTTTTTAAAAGTAGAGATTGGCCTAAAAGCCCATTTAAAAAAATGTCAACCCAAACACCTCATTTTACTCCCTTCATGCTTTTTTCCTTCCTACTGTGCTTTTTTAGCATCCCACCGCCTTCCCAAACTGGCCCTAACTTAAACATCTTTTGTTGGTTTCATCATCAATACTAGCTAGCCGCAATTTTAATGTATATCAATATTTAGAATATCACATGCTTTATCAATAGTTGAATGAAGAATAGAAAGTTGTTATGGCTGCAAGCTACTGTTGCAATTATTTATATCATTTTTTTTAAACTCTCCTTACTTGAATTCTTGAGTTATCTTGCGTCCTTGAATTCTTGATTCTCCAGGAGAAACTCTGTTGTTTGAGCTGGCTGAAAGTTCAACATGCATCAGCCATTTAATACTGTTCGGTAAGATAGGATTATGTGGCGACATTATGGTGGTTAGATTGACATGTAAATTACAAGCATTTGATTCCAATGTTGGACACTCCAATTCATGCATCAGTTTTTATAACCAGATGATACCATATCATTTGCCAAAACCTCTGTACTGTACTTGATCTAGCAACCGCATTTGGTTTCTTGGTTGCCTATCATAACAGATTATAATATATGCAACAGGCAGAAGCTGATTTTTGAATCATTAGGATCATTGCCCCAGTCTGCCTTACAAAATCCCTGGTAAGCAAGGGTATTAAGCATTATAGTTGGTCATGATCAATTCATGGGATAAGGTTCCTTTGGGGTGCCTTATTATTATTGTTCTCTTCATGACTTTCCAATGCTTATCAATGATTATTGCATAATCTAACTTTATACTGAATATGAGAAGATTCACGAGGCCATGGCGACAAGCAGGTGCGCCCAATGATCTGTATCGCCACGTGTGAATTGGTCGGCGGCCACAAATAAGTGGCCATGCCCTCCGCTTGTGCCGTTGAGATGATTCATACTATGTCGTTGATTCATGACGACTTGCCCTGTATGGATAACAATGATCTGCAGCGAGGAAAACCGACAAATCACAATGTCTTCGAGGAGGACGTCACAGTTTTGGTGGGCGATGCCCTTCTGTCTTTTGCTTTCGAGCACATCATCATTGCCACCTGGGCGTTTCGTCGGTGAGGGTGGTTTGTGCAATTGGGGAGCTAGCAAAATTTGTCGATGCCGAGGGGCTTGTCACCGGGCAAGTTGTGGATATAGCATTGAAGGGATGGTCCGATGTGGGATTGGACTCGATAATGATGTCATCCACCTTCCGCTTTTAATTCACATTCATGTTCTCTATTTCTCTTGATGGGTTTCGAAAAGAGGGTTCTATTTTGTTAAAGAAGCCGAGTTGTTAAAGAGAGTCTGTTTTTCTATTTTTTTTTATTTCTTTGAATTCTAATCTAGTCAACATTTAGTGCTACCAACTAGACATTACTAACATACGTCAGCATCAAAGTAATCAAGTCAAGTCAAACCTTGCCTCATAAACGGTCAACGTTTCATGTTTTAACAGTGTTAAATATTTTGCTTCCATGTAAAGTGTTCAGGTTATTTTTGCTCTAAAAAATAGTTTATGGTTACTATTGCACTTTTGATAAAAGTTGAAAGTTATTTAAGCACCTTAACCCTTTTTTTTAACTAGTTCATATATATATTTTTCTAATTTACTTGATCAACAATCTTTCATTCCTCGCCTATTAATGACAGGTGTAAGAAAGCCTCTTTTTATTACTAAATTATCGATTATAAGTAATTTCGTTATTTTAATTTATACATAGAAATCACCTCCAGCAAGTGTATGGTAATTTTTTCTTGTGTGTGCTCATTTTAAAAAATGAAATACATAATAACTGTTATTGTTTTACATATAAAAATTTGAAATTGAGTAGAGAGAAACTGAATGAAAGGTAAAAAATTGTCCCCAAAAAATGCATGTAAAATGATACAGTGAAATTTTGGCTTAAAGTACTTAAAAATTTCCTAAACTTGGGACCATATAGAAATATTTTTTTTTATTTTTAAAGCTTAATAATAATTACCCCTAAAACTTCAAATTTGAAATTGAGGAGAGAGAAACTGAATGAAAGATAAAAATTTGTCCCAAAAAAATGCATGTAAAATGATATACAGTGAAACTTTGGCTTAAATTACTTAAAAATTTCCTAAACTTAGGACCATATACAAATATTTTTTTTAAAGCTTAATAATATTAAACGCCTAAAACTTCAAATCTATATGGATATATAACTACAAATTATTAATTTTATACCTCTTTAAATTTTATTTTTGTGTATATATAATAACCTCTAAACTTTGAGTTTATTTGTCACAGAATTTTTGATGAAATTTGCCACAGAATATTTTGTGGCTAATAACGGAAAAAATTCTGTCAGAAATTTAACGTTTTTTTTTTGTGATTTATGGATAAATAATGAATAAAACTAATAATATGGGAATTATTAACAGAAACAAATAAGTTCAAGAAAATATTTGTTGTAAATTTTTAAAGGTGAATAAAATTATTTATTTATGACATAAAGTTTAATGAAATTTTGTATAATTTAGTATCAATTTCTTTAAAAAAAAACAGAGACCAAAGTCGGGTAAAAACTTTAATAACTACGGATTCTGATTCATCGTAAAATTAATATATTGATTTGATTTTTTTCAATGACACGTAGATATCTAAAAACTAACAGCTGCAAAATATGAAAAAGACAACACCCTGCCAAATAAAAAAGAATCACTCAGTCGAAAAGGATTTTGATTTATTAATTTATGAAATATAAAGTAGGACAATAATTTAAGTATGGATAACTTTTTTTGTCTTTTTCTGAAGTTATAGTATGCCCATATATTGCCGAGCCAAGTGTGTCATATTAAAACGAAGTATTACTCGAACTTAGCTTATCTTGTGGTATTGTATTAAAGTAAACAAGTCAGAATTTTTTTTTTTTTTGAATTACAATGACCAGAGTAAACTTTGGAGAGTACAAAACCAAAAAACTAGTCCCGGTAACAGGGGAAAAACCTAAATGTTGGCTCATATAAGCCAATATTTGGAACGAACAGAAATCTGGAGGGTGCTGCAAATAAAGATAGATCGCTGTTCGAGTCCAAAGCCATTTTTGCCAAATAATCTGCACAACGAAGGGTTTCTCTGTGGGAATGATGAATCTCTAAGTCCCAGTCTCCATAAATGAGCTCCCTAACTTCCTCTAACTCATCATGTAGCGGATGGGATTGACCGGTTGGGCGAAGTAGCAATTGAAGTGCTTCTATTGAGTCAGAGAATAACTTAATGCTAGCAAATTTCAGTGTTTTGCAAAGCTTTAGTCCTACTTTGATAGCTTGTACCTCTGTCGCTGTCGAGCCAAATGTGGTGCCAATATTCTGTTGGAACCCACAGATCCAATGTCCTGAACTGTCACGAACCACTCCTCCTACTGCAGAATTCCTGTGTGCATCTACTGCAGCATCGACATCAACCCGAATGAATCCATCAGGTGGGGCCGTCCATCTTTCTGAGCCTCTGTCAGGTACTCTGAAGATCTTGTGCCTGATTTGTCCATCAACTATTCCTTCATGAAGAAAATGAATGCCTCTGTGAAGAATTTGTTGTGGCCGGTCGCTGGTCCCTTCAAATGATTTTTTGCACCTATTTTTTCAAATTAGCCAGCAAAGCGAACCGAAGACCCTTATCCAGGGCCACTGGGACACTGTACGGCCGCCGGGTGAGTGCTGTGTGTTCCATCTGAGCCAGACCTGCAAATTACCAGAGAAAAAAGCAGAGCAATATATAGGGTTAATACAAGATAGCCACACACTGCTAGCGAACTCGCAGTCTCTCATGATGTGAATTGGTGTTTCCTCACAAGAGCACTCAAAAGGACACAAAGTGTTTATCCTCACATCCCTCTTCGCTCGGACAGCATTTGTAGGAATTCTCTCTTGAAGCAACTGCCACATGAAGAATTTGACTTTCTCTGGAAGAGGCCATCTCCAGATACGCTGCCAGATAGGGTCCGGAGGATCCGAAAGCGATGAATAGATCATGGAGTAGGCGGATTTTACAAGTCAGAAATTTTAATGTGATTCATGATATACGAGGTAAGTATGTAAGAGGAGTTTTATCTCGACTTACATAATAAGGATTATTATCCAAAAATAAGCCCAACCAAACACACACTTAAAATAAACAAGTCAGAAATTTTAACGTCCTCAAATTCTGGATATAATAAGTACGTGTACAAGTGATCGCATTAATATTAGTATGTGTTTGGTATTACTTATTTTTGGATAATAAGTCCTTATTACGTAAGCCGAGATAAAACTCCTCTCACATATTTACCTCGTATATCGTGAATCACGATTTATAAACACTTATTATTAAAAAAAAATAAGTTATTCCAAACTGACCCTTAAAAGTTCAGTGCGTTCTTCTGACGAGCTATACGGTTTTTCGTGGAGTACAAGGGGACTAACTATACTTAAGTCTTAAGATTCATTTAGCATGAAAATTAGGTTTTCTTATCTTCTAAATAATTTAGTTTTTCGAAGACTTATTATCTATTCTAAATTTTTAAAAACTTGGGGTTGTTGGATGTGACCTATGGATAAGATATAAAGATTCAACGAAAAAGTTTGAAAAATGTGTTGTCATCTGCAATATCAACATATTGAAACTGGAGTAAAGTAGTTTTATTTGCTATCGGATTAAAGTATCATAAACTCACAATTATAATGTCAAAGATGAAAAGAAACAGCGCTATGCACTTTCCAGAAGAAATAGATGATTCTTATTATAAGTGACTAAACAAGGTGTTAGTTACATTTGTCTAATATTGCCCATATTTAAAATCTTAAAAATTGCAACTTATATAACTTTTTGGATGTAATGGATGGTATTGAGTGTGGGTAAATTTGAGAATTCATTTCATTTTCGGATAAAGTTAAAAATTTAACGATCTCTCATTGGTTTCAAGGAGGTTGTTGAAGGTGCTTTGTAATTAGGAGGGAAGAGAGTAGTTGCATTCTCTGTAATCCTAACTACAAGACTTGACTAAATCATGAAAATTAAGAGAGAGAAAATGATCTTGAAAGTTATTTTTGTCATTATCATGTAAAAATTGTGTATTACCCTTGCTAAACTACCTTCATTGATAAGGATATTAAGCGTGTGTTCGCCTACCCCCAAAATCATTGTTGTAGAAGCATTTTTTCGTAAATCGAGATAAAACTTTTCTCACATATTTATCTTATAAATTGTAAAAGTTATTCTCCAAAAACTAATCCAAACATACACTTAATGTGGTAACAAAACAAACAAAGAAAAATTAATGAAAGTAATGTGAAAATTTATTGAATAATTGAAATAACCAGATCAAAGTTTTAACTTCTAATCCTATATATTTTGAGTGGGACATTTCAATTAGACATGTTCTGTGCACCATCATCTAGTGTACAGATGACATATCTCTTTCTTTCCATGAACACCTGGTATCCTGGTGAGCTTCGGAATTACAAACCAAACTTATTTGCATCGGATCATGGTAGGACTAATATGTAACATCTAGTCAAGATAAAGCAACTCCTAGCAGTGGCTCACACAAAAAATACTTTACGATATTGGATAATATTAAAAAATTATTTTAATAATTTAAAAAAATATTTTAGAAAATTGATACTAAAAAAATATTTCAAGATGTTGAATACTCTCCCGGTCCTAATTATAGGATAACATTTGAGAGTTGATCTTGGTCCTAATTATAGAATAAAGTTTTAATTTTCGTCAATTTTTTTCCAAAATAGCCCCTGTTAATACTTTCTTAATAATAATTAAATATAATAATAATTTAATAAGAGTAAATAAAAAATGATTGAGGAAGATTGACGACACCGGATTATGTGAGAGCTTGTTGAAGTTCTGCTGCATTTTTTTGCGCCAAAACGGCACAGTACCATGACAAAGGAGGGCAGCGTACGGAAAGCTGTAGGAGAGAAGCCGGGTCCTGTGAACCATAAAAAGCATCGTTGAATATTACAATCACCACGTCGGAAAAAGTGAAACGGCAAAGGTTTTTGGGGGGAAAAAAAATCCCAGGGGCTGCGTCGCCGAGAACGGATTGGCCCACGCTCTCATGTAGCGCGTATAGACAACCGTCTCCTAAAGTTGTAAATTGAAATGACCACATTAACCAGCGGATTTGTTGAGGAAACAAACTGTCATATGGATATACTATAATAGTAATAAATAATATAAAAATGTCACATAGGATACAGGTTTGGTTATTTTTTTCTCAAAGGATTGTTTTAATATATACTATATTTTATACTATATCGCCATGGATTATTTTAATATATTAATCACTGTAAGCCTTGCAAACTAATATATATTATGAGTTGCTTCAAAAATGGAGGGCCCAAGCAGCAGTACAAATTCTAATCAAAGCCTGTTTTAGGTCAGGAATTAGTACTCCTATACAAGTCTATCTTTTAGATGATAGAATAACTTCAACCTCTAATCTATTTTTGGTCTTTAACTTCACCTGAGGTTTTCAGAACCTAATATAGCTCCAAACAGCCATTGATTTGCTTAAAAAATACATTCTATTTTTTTTTGGAAAAAAATGTATAAAAAATATTTACATTCATTTGGCACGCACTAGCATCTGGGGTAAAGTCATTTTGCCTCTAAATCATTTCATGAGGATATTGATTATTTTAAATTATCTATTGATGTGATTAATCTCCTGGAATCCAGAGCTGAGTTTTCTCTAAACTTTACCTTCAGAGAAGGTAACGGCGCAGCTAATTATCTTACAGATGTAGCTTGTAAGGGAGTGTACCCAATTGGGTGGGTTTTAGAGCCAACACGTTCTTTGTCTACCATTCTAGCTTCAGAAGTTCAGGAGGTTGATAACCCCTTCGTCATGACTTCATGACTTGGATACTGTATGTCTCTGGTTGAGGTTGTTTTTGTTTGTTGTGTGTTTGATTTCTCGGTGTTTCAATTTATTATCGCTCGTCTTTTTTTTCTTCTTATTTCCCATGTAAGTTTCAATTCTGAAGTAATATCAGTTGGATCTTTTGACTCCAAAAAAAAAAAAAAACTGGAGTAAACTAGTTTTATTTGCTATCGGATTAAAGTATCATAAACTCACAATTATAATGTCAAAGATGAAAAGACACAGCGCTATGCACTTTCCAGAAGAAATAGATGATTCTTATTATAAGTGACTAAACAAGGTGTTAGTTACATTTGTCTAATATTGCCCATATTTTTCTTTTCGCCAACAATATTGCCCATATCCAAAATCTTAAAAATTGCAACTTATATAACTTTTTGGATGTAATGGATGGTATTGAGTGTGGGTAAATTTGAGAATTCATTTCATTTTCGGATAAAGTTAAAAAACTTGACTATCTCTCATTGGTTTCAAGGAGGTTGTTGAAGGTGCTTTGTAATTAGGAGGGAAGAGAGTAGTTGCATTCTCTGCAATCCTAACTACAAGACTTGACTAAATCATGAAAATTAAGAAGAATAAAATGATCTTGAAAGTTATTTTTGTCATTATCATGTAAAAATTGTGTATTACCCTTGCTAAACTACCTTCATTGATAAGGATATTAAGTGTATGTTCGCCTACCCCAAAACCATGGTTTCAGAAGCATTTTTTTTTGTAAATCGAGACAAAACTCTTCTCACATACTTATTTCATAAACTGTAAAAGTTATTCTTCAAAAGCTAATCCGAACACACACTTAATGTGGAAACAAAACAAATAAAGGAAAATTAATGAAAGTAATGTGAAAAATTTATTGAATAATAGAAAATAACCAGATCAAAGTTTTAACTTCTAATCCTATATATTTTGAGTGGGACATTTCAATTAGACATGTTCTGTGCACCATCATCTAGTGTACAGATAACATACCTCTCTTTCTTTCCATGAACACCTGGTATCCTGCCCAGCTTAGGAATCACAAACCAAACTAATTTGCATCAGATCATGGTAGGACTCATATGGGTTGCAATCCTGCCATCCAGATTGTTATCGAATATGTAACATCTAGTCAAGATAAATAAACTCTTAGCACTGGCTAACACTAAAAAAAATAGTTCAGAATACTGGATAATATTAAAAAATTATTTTAATAATTTAAAAAGATATTTTAGAAAACTGATTACTAAAAAAATATCTGAAGATGTTGGATACTTCCTCCGGTCCTAATTATAGGATAACATTTAAGAGTTGATCTTGATCCTAATTATAGAACAAAGTTTTAATTTTTGTCAATTTCTTTCCAAAATACCCCCTGTTAATACTTTCTCAATAATAATTAAACATAATAATAATTTAATAAGAGTAAATCGAAAATTGTTGAGGAAAATTGACGACACCGGATTATGTGAGAGCTTGTTGAAGTTCTGCTGCATTTTTTTGCGCCAAAACGGCACAGTACCATGACAAAGGAGGGCAGCGGACGGAAAGCTGTAGGAGAGAAGCCGGGTCCTGTGAACCATAAAAAGCATCGTTGAATATTACAATCACCACGTCGGAAAAAGTGAAACGGCAAAGGTTTTTGGGGGGGAAAAAATCCCAGGGGCTGCGTCGCCGAGAACGGATAGGCCCACGCTCTCATGTATCGCGTATTGACAACGGCCTCCTAAAGTTGTAAATTGAAATGACCACATTAACCAGCGGATTTGATGAGGAAATAAACTGTCATATGGATATACTATAATAGTAATAAATAATATAAAAATGTCACATAGGATACAGGTTTGGTTATTTTTTTCGCAAAGGATTGTTTTAATATATACTATATTTCATACTATATCGCCATGGATTATTTTAATATATTAATCACTGTAAGCCTTACAAACTAATATATATTATCAGTTGCTTCAAAAATGGAGGGCCCAAGATTCGTGTGGATTTTTTTTTTTTGATGGTTTATGCAATGGACCATTTTTTGCTTTCGGTGCACCCACCTTTCAGGTATCCGGCGTTAACCTGAAGGCCAACGCCGGATTTACCGACATGAGCCCCCGACAACCGACTAGTCCTGGCGCCCTTAATCTGATAGGCCCGACAGGAATTCACCTCTTTGAGGATTTTAAACTTCGTCAATTAGATATTCTTTCTGGGACCTCTAATCTATTTTTGGTCTTTAACTTCACCTGAGGTTTTCAGAACCTAATATAGTTCCAAACACCATTGATTTGCTTAAAAAATACATTCCTTTTTTTTTTTGAAAAAAATGTATAAAAAATATTTACATTCATTTGGCATGCAGTAGCATCTGGGGTAAAGTCATTTTGCCTCTAAATCATTTCATGAGGATATTGATTATTTTAAATTATCTATTGAAGTAATGCTTCCTCTTAAATATTAAAATCATTCTAATGTCACCGTTTAACTAAAGAGTATTGGCATTAATTTATCATTAACTTCAGATTTATTTTTGGTCAAACAACATTTTTGCACTTAAAATATTCATGGAGGACTTGACTGGTGCTATAACAGACGCGGCTTCTCTCCTTTACTGTTACCGTCCGCTGCTCTCCTTTACCTTTAAACTGCGCCGTTTTGGCGCAAAACACAACACCCAGTTTTTTTTTTTTGAAAATCACTATTTAACATTCTGATGTATTTTTTCAATACCCGTCAGTTTCCTAAAATATTTTTTTAAGATCCTAAAATAATTTTTTAGTATTATCCAGTATTTTGAAGTATTTTGAAAAACACTATTCAACATCTTGAAATATTTTTTCAGTATCAGTCAGTTTCCTAAAATAATTTTTCAGTATTATCCAATATCCTAAAATATTTTTTTAGTGTTAATCAATACTTTGAAATATTTTTGGTGTAATATTTTAGGATGTTGAATGCACTAAAAATTAGTTTATATGCACCAAAAATATTTCAGAGTACTGATTGACATTATCATAATATTGAAAAATTATTTTAGGATCTTAAAAAAATATTTTAGAAAACTGACTGGTACTGAAAAAATACTTCATGATGTTGAATAGTGTTTTTCAAAATACTTCAAAATACTGGATAATATTAAAAAATTGTTTTAGGATATTGAAAAAATATTTTAAGAAACTGACTGGTACTAAAAAAATATATGAGATGTTAAATAGTGATTTTCAAAAAAAAAAAAACTAAGTGCTGTGTTTTGCACCAAAACGGCGCAGTTTAAAGGTAAAGGAGGGCAGCGGACGGTAATAATAAATGAGAGAAGCCGGGTCCTGCTATAACGGAGCAATTGACATCACAATTTTACTTTACCCAAAAATATGTTGCATCATGTTTAGGGTATCACAAATCCGACCAAGTTTCAACTAGGTTCATATCAATTTGACTAATTTAATTAGCAATATTGCTATGAGTTACATATGTTTATTTTGATTTGCTGATTAGGCACTTGTAAGTGAAGAAAAAAATCTCGGTCTATATTAATGGCGAAAGTCCAAATATAATAGTACACATTAATTTTTTAGTTAGGAAAAAAAACAAGGAGGAAGAAATTGATGCCATTAGGCTTGCTAAGTAACAATTCATATATGTTTATTCAGATTTTTTTTTTTTGGGGAAAAAATGCCTATATAATCTGTGACAATAAAAAATTCAAGATATCCGGTATTGCTTGCGAAATGGTTTAGGAGCAAGAATACCTTTAACCCTATTTACAGTACCTTTAACCCTATTTACAGTACATGCCATTTTTATCATGAATAATTCTAAATAGGAGTATTAGTTATTTACATTTATAAAGGTGGAATTTGAGACATTATTTAAATGATGTTGAGTTCATCTTACTCTACCCAATTGGCAACTGTATATTTACTTCTCTATTATATTGCTACTAGCTAGTTTTTGTTTACGGCAACATTGACGGAAGAAATTAATTAATGCTACTGAGTGTAACGCCTTCCCACATATATAGTTTAATTTTTGAATATTTAAAATACTTATTCAGTGATTATAAAAAAAAAGGCTTATTTAGTTTTGTCATTCTCTTTACTCTAAATATTAGGGTTAGGGTTTAATTGTTGTGATCTTTATTTTTTGGGCTTTTATTTTATTTGTGTTGTTGTTTTCGCTTACCCTCCAAGTCTTTTTTCGTAATAGAAATATCTTTCCCTGGAAAAAAAATTGTGTGCACCATATTCACGTAATTTATGAATATTTCTTAGTTAAAAACTTAACAAATTAATACCACCAAATCTAACTTTTTAACACCCAAGTCTTATAGCTTGTTTGGGTGACAGTATATTTTAAATGGTTGGTGATAAATAAAATTTATTTCTGATTGTTCGAAGTATAGACACATTCTTTTCAGGTTAACAGATTACTTTTCATCTTATTTTATCTAGCAAGCTCACTCTTAAAACTCATAATTTTTGTAATACTACTATATATAATAACGACAAAATCCACATTATTTTAAAGTTAATCTAAACTCATACATACATATACATATACACAAACATATATTTATATTGATTTTTTTTCAAAATCCACGTAGGCACATAATAAATCATAAATTTTAGTTATTATCGGAAATTTAAAAAACAAGAGTATACGTGAAGGATTGAAGCAGAAAAAATGGCTAAATTATGAAAAAAATTCCTCTGAACTTAAACAATGTTTAAATAACTTCCTTAATTCCTTGGGGAAAAAAACTCCATTGACACTTAAAAATTAATAATAAACTACCCTAAACTTTTAAATTTGTGCGGATAACCCTCAATTATGAGTTATATATCTCATTAAATTTTATTTTTGTATGCTTATACCCTTACAAACTTTGAGTTATATATATAACCCTCTTAAATATAAAATGTGTGTAGATAAACAATGAACAAAACAAAAAATAGAACCATTGATTGTTTGGATCAACTGATCGTGGATTGTTTCAATTTAACAATGGTCTCCTGTTTAAACTTTGGGTATGCAGTTACGATAATTATTAGAAGATAAGGAGGTTCCTCCCATGTTGGCCCTCTATATGTGTGAGTTGAACTAATCTGTTGTTATAGCGCTAGATACTGGCAGAGAAATAGGAAACAAAAACTAAAAATGGAGGAGTTATCTTCATAAATATAAGAGTTTAGGGTTTTTTATTGTAAAATATCAAAGATGAGGAAAGTTTTTTATACATAACATAAAGTTTAAGGGAGATGTATATAATTTGGATTTGGATCCTCTCATTTTTTCTTCCGGTTCGCTCCCGTCCTTTTTTATCAAAATATACTGTTTTGGTACAAAATACACAAGTTCTTCACTTTTCAAGATATTAAAAAATTAATTCAGGATATTGGATAATACTGAAAAAATATTGTAGAGTACTGACTGATATTTAAAAAACATTTCAGGATGATAAATATTGTTTTTTATAAAAAAAGTGAGGAAATTATATATTTTATACTAAAACGATGTATTTTAGAAGAAGAGTATGGAAACCAACCGAAAGAAAAAGGAGGGCATCTAAATCCGTATAATCTAGGGGGAAAGAGAAGATGCTGAAAGTCAACGTTGTTATTATGGTTATGGGGAAATGGATTGAATAAGAGATAAAAAGAGAGAGTCCATTCTAATCTAATCCAAATTAATGTTCCCTCCTCATAGGCCCATTCCACTCATTTATTTCTGATTCACCAAAGCTACGTTATCAAATTTGAATTTCAACCCAAAATTATACCCAAAAAAGTTAAAACAAAAAAAAAAGTAAAAAGAAAAGAATCGTCATCATGACGATTCAACAATCATCTTGGTTAACTACTAGAGGGGTGGGACACTTTCAACTTTCATAATAGAAAAGGGGTTTGATTCTGGAATTAGTTGAGATATTGGGGAGGTATTTTAATTTTTAGGTGTTTAGATAAATACCTAATGATAATTGACGGTTTCTAATCTACCGGAATTGGGACTTGGAGATCCATCATTCGCACTGAGAAGTTATTGCTTGTGCTGATCTTTTAGCAAAAGCGGCTCTAGATGCAAACAATGACCTATCTATATTGCATCATCCTCCAGGCTTTTGTTTGATCTAAATGTTAGCTGACTTACGCTAAGATTTGGCTTCTTCTACTACTGTTTTATGTTCGATCTATGTTGAGTACGTTGTGACTCTCAAGAGACCGTTTCTCTTGTCATTGTAACTCAAAAAAATGATAATTGACGGTTTATGCTGTCCAATATTAATATGATTTAGGAGGAAGGAAAATTTTACATTACTCTTAGATGGTAGGTGAGCCAATTACTTCTCTAAAATTGATGTATAAAAAAATAAAAGAAATCCTTGTAACAAAAAAAAAAATCAGAAATCCAGAAGTTTGAACTTTGAACTCCAACAAAACGCGGACTGGAAAAAGAGAAGCCAACGGGCGACCAACTTGGATCTTGAAGGCGAACAAGAGGCTCAAAATCTTGCTTCGTTTCTTGCAGCAATTCAGACTCATCAATTATCAGGGTAAGATCCTTCCTCTTACCTATCAAATCGGAAGCTCATGTATAATTTCCAACGGTTCAAATCCCTTCTATGCATGAACTGTACTGTTAGAAAATCACCAACCTCACGATGCCTTCGTCTTTCGCAACACTACCCATTACCAACATTCTCTCTCAAATTCAGCACAATTGTTTCACCAGGTGATCACTCGTTTACTGTATCATACCTCGTTAACAATTTAGGGTTTTCACAAGAAGCTGCTTTAAATGCTTCCAAGAGAGTTCGATTTGACACCTCACAAAAGCCAGATTCAGTTGTCAACTTCTTTGAAAGCCACGGTTTCTCCAAGTCTATGATAAAAGATGTCTTTAAAAAGAATCCATGGCTTCTTAAATGCGATCCCCAAAATAGGATTTTGCCCAAGTTTGAATTTCTCCTCTCAAAAGGTGCTTCTACCTCCGACATTGTCCTCATGTTGCATACGAGCGCGAGATTCCTGGGAAGGAGCTTGGCGAATCACATAATCCCATCATATGAATTGTTAAAAGGGTTTCTTCAAAATGATAAAACCACCATTTACTGTATAAAACGCTACCCGGATTTGCTCCATGGTTCTCGAGTGATACAAGGCATTAACTTGTTGCTTAAGAATGGAGTGTCAGGGGCGAACATTGCTATAATACTACATGAAGGGCCTCGTATACTATACTCTCCAAATGAACTTGAAGCAGCGATTGAGGAACTTAAGAGTTTGGGGTTTAATCCTTCGACCACACCATTCAGCGCAGCACTGACGGCCAAAGTGGGTTTAAGCAAGTCCAAATGGGAAGCCAAGGTTGAAGTCTATAAGAGGTGGGGATGGTCAGAAGAAGCATTGTTGAAAGCATTTAGGACGTATCCGCGTTGTATGTTAACAGCCAAGGATAAAATTAATGCGGTGATGAGTTTTTGGGTTAACCAGTTGGGTTGGAGTTCTTTGCTCCTTCTCAAAAAACCAGCATTACTTGGATTTAGCTTGAAGAAAAGGATTATTCCTAGGGCTTATGTTCTCCAGTTTCTGTATTCAAAAGGTTTGATGAAGAAGAATGCTAGCTTGTTCGTGCCGTTTATTGTTCCTGAAAAGCAGTTCCTGGGAAGATATGTGAAATGTTTTAAGGAGCATGATCATCAGCTAATAAAGCTGTATGAAGAACATATGAAGAATGGGGGCATGTCATGTTCATGAAAGTTTTAGTCTCAATTCTTTATGTTATTCTGCCTCTTTGTGCCTCCTCGTTAGAGTAATTGGTTTACGGTGTTTAAAATGGGAATAAACTAATTTTAGTGGCTCACTCGTTTTCTAGGATCCGTTTGGATTAGCGGTGGTAGAAGTGACTTTTTTTCCAATATGACTTTTGCAAACTTAATATAGGATAAAAGTCATATTGTAATTGTGATTTATGTTTGGATTGGTGGTGTTAAAAATTTATCTGCATTGTGAAAAGCAGATTTTAGTGGCTTTTTCTTAAAAGTAACTTTTGGCCTAAAAGCCTCTTTGAAAAAATGCCAACCCAAACACTTCATTTCCTTTTCTACCATGCTTTTTCAGCCCTCCACCACTTCCTAAATAGGCACTAACTTGGACGTCTTTTTTTGGTTTCATCATTAATTCTAGCTAGCCGCAATTTTGATGTATATCAATATTTAGAAGATCACATGCTTTATCAATAGTTGAATGAAGAATGGAAAGTTGCTATGGCTGCAAGCTACTGTTGTAATTATTTATTTCATTTTTTTTTAACTCTCCTTACTTGAATGCTTGAGTTATCTTGCGTCCTTGAATTCTTGATTCTCCAGGAGAAGCTCTGTTGTTTGAGCAGGCTGAAAGTTCAACATGCATCAGCCATTTAATACTGTTTGGCAAGATAGGATTATGTGGCGACATTATGGTGGTTAGATTGACATGTAAATTACAAGCATTTGATTCAAATGTTGGACACTCCAATTCATGCATCAGTGTTTATAACCAGATGATACCATATCATTTGCCAAAACCTCTGTACTGTACTTGATCTAGCAACCGCATTTGGCTTCTTGGTTGCCTATCGTAACAGCTTATAATATATGCAAGAGGCAGAAGCTGATTTTTGAATCATTAGGATCCTTGCCCCAGTCTGCCTTACAAAATCCCTGGTAAGCAAGGGTATTAAGCATTATAGTTGGTCATGATCAATTCATGGGATAAGGTTCCTTTGGGGTGCCTTATTATTGTCCTCTTCATGACTTTCCAATGCTTATCAATGATTATTGCATAATCTAACTTTATATACTTGAGGATCAACCATTACATTATGTTGCTGCTTCGATAGCTTTGAACCACTAGATACTAGTCATTGGTGTAATCTCTCCTTTATAAGTTCGCCAATTTTTTACCTTGGCCTGTGGGTCAGAAATATACTCAAGTCTAAGGTAGAAGCAATCCCCCAAAACCACCCAAAAAAAAAAAAAAAATGAAGCTGTTGTTCTTTGCTTAGAAAATAATGTAGCTTGCCCAAATCCTTAACTGCACAATTTGTGTACAAAATTGTTCATTCAACATGTCCAGTTAACACAGTTCTGATGATGGCTTGTTTGACAACAAAAGAGTGTCCTTTTGAAGTCGAAGCATTTGTTTTTGTTTTTTTTTGTTTTTGCCAAGAAAGATATTAGAATTAAAATCAAACACATTTACAATGTCTTCCAAGTAGACCATAACAACTGAAAGAAGCAGACCATGGACAACAAAAACGAACAGACAAAGAACCTGAACTATAACAACTAGCAAACAAACTAGATATACAAATAGTTAAAATATTTGCTACTATGTAGAATGACCCTAAGAGTAGACTTGAAAGCTCCCTAGCACTAAGAGTTGAATTGTCCTACATCTAGTACGAGGGTTGACATACCCAATCAATGGGGCAAGACCCTTCTGATGAAGTTTTGGCAATCAACCTGACTGCTAAGTTTGCTTTGACAGGAACACATGTATAAATTGTTCTTGACCAAATTCCTTGAGGCAAGAGAAGCATCAAGGAGTTCAACACTCAAAATGTTAGCAGTGAAATCACAATCATAATGACTTTGATGAAGAGAATCACAATACCAGCCTAAGAACGAACAGTATTGCCATACATACTAAACATGCTTATGACTAGCCCGATAATGAACAGTGTTAATCAAAACATTGAACAAGCATATGATAAGCTAATAATGAACAACATATACAACCACCCTGATCATACCCAAATCAATGATTCTCAATTGTCTAGATATTACCTTTCCCTTGGAAGACTGAATAATTGAATACCTTACTTGCCTTCCACATTCATCTACCTTTAGCCTAGCATTACACACCTTTGAGCGTGGACCATTTATCGCCGCCAAGGCCCTAGGAGGCACCCATTGGAATTCGTCCCCGAAACTCAACTCCGTTGAGCTCCTCTGTTCCATACTGCTCTGTTCCTTTGTTCCAAGGTTCCAGTCTCCGGATGTCAAACTCTTCCTAGAAGCTTCAATATTTGTTCCCAACAGGTGATCATTTGTGAATCCCAAGAGCTCCAAAGTTGAAACGCTAATCATCCACCTCGACCCAGAGGGCACCCATCTCAAATCCTCCATTTTGCCCAAATCGCAGTGGGCACCGTTGTCGAGTCCAATTCTGATAGAATTTTTACCTCCTCTGGACCACTTGCAAAAGGCCACCCAACTCTCCGATCTTCCCTACTTCTCTAGGCCATCATTGATTTCCCATACACCCAAAACATCTTCATCGCATAACGCTTCATCCATCCAGCCATGGATTGGAAAATCGCTCTCACTCGGCGAAAGCCGAAGAGAACTATCCGAAGACCACGCCACAAAGACGCCAAACGAAACTCCCACGCGATGGGGAAGGAAGCCCCACCAAGGACGATGGAGGAGCCGAAACCCTAGCAGAGCCATCTGCTAGGGCTCGCCAACCTATTATTTTTTTTTGTACCTATTGATGAAAGTCCACTTCTGAGTTCTCTTTACATGGATAACCCATTTACAACTCATGGCTTGTGTGTTTGGAGGTAATGGTACAAGGTTCAAGTCTAATTCTTGATGAGACTCTGATGTTCTCTTTCGGAAAACCTTTTAGATTTGGGTTATTGCAGTAGTGAATTGTGAACTGTGAAGTGACTATCCTATGGAGGGGTCTGGTTTCTCTCATTGTCCATTTTCTCATTATCTCTCACAATTTTTAAATCATGTTCGTCCAATCAATCTGAAAGGTAAAAAATGAGCCATGTCATCAAGTTATCACTTCTTCGACTTTCCTCTCCTCTTCCCAATCAACGATCCAGATGGGCTCCTTTTCACAATCAACAGTTCAGATGGGTTAATGAGGGATGATGAGAAATGAGATGATGAGAGGATCTTCTTCCCCCATGGAGGGATTATGATGAAGACAAGACTGACGAATCTTCATGAAGTTGACCTGAACACTTTTTATTAATTATTTTTTATGCTAGAGGATTGGCCTATAATTATAGTGGAGAATTCTAAAAAAATACCATTTGAACTTTAAAATTCTGTTGATAAGGAGTGTAATGAGATTGGCAACGCAAGTTTTTGTCAAAACAATAATTTGGGATTTTGAAGTTCAAGTGGTATTTTTTTTATAATTTTCTCTAATTATAAAGTGAAATGAAAATAAAAGGTATGTAAGGATCCATGGTTGAATACATCTTTTTATTAGATAAAGAACAACCAATTGTCAGTTAATATTATATATATATATAATAAAATAAAGAATACTATTATTTCTTGTTATTACATGGACTAGGGATAGTCGGTCGATCAATCCATGAAATGAAAAGAAGACATCATATGAAAAATAAATGAGATTGAAATTTGCAAAATTTAAAGATCATAACTAGCTTCATAAGAAAAAATGTTAAAAATAAGTAAAATTCTTTAGTTGTTTTAAATTTATATGTTAAAATTATTTAAAATAAAATATAAAATAAATAGGACTATATATATTACTCCTTCCTGTCATTTTTACAAGAGCCTAGAATTTTATTTGTGTTGGTCTTTTCATAAGAGTCTGAGAAGAATTATTTAAAAATTTAAAGAAGAATGGTGAAAAAATGTTCTGAAAATTAGGAAATGACATATGGTTTTTTTATCAAAAGCTGATTAGAAGACGTCAAAACGAAATAAGAAATTCTCAACTTTATCATTTACGAAATTACTCATATGTCATTTCCCAATATTTAGACCACTTTTCTGTCATTTTCCCAAAATTTAATGAGTTTTTTTTTTTTCAGTTTTGCCTTTCACTAATTATATATATAACATTAATTAAAATATTAGTCATATTTATATTTATTCTATTTTTTTTACTTATACTTGCCACTTATAAATAAGGGAAAATGACGGAAAAGGAACCTGAAAATTGGGAAATGATAGATCAGTCATTTCACAAAAAAAATGTTGGGAATTTTTTATCACGTTTTGACATTTTCTAATCAACTTTTGATAAAAAAACTCATATATCATTTTCCAATTTTCAAATTCCTTTTCAGGAATTCTCCTTATAAATAAGGACATATTTTTTTTAAAAAAATTGTTTTAAATATACTTAGTATTTTTAACTAATTTCTCAAACGTACGAGTTTTTTTAAATAGAAGGGGACCTTGCCGGAGTTAGGGGTGGAAATAGGCCAGGCGGCCTGTCAGGGGCCTGTAACCTGGCCTGTGATTGACCTGTTCAGGCCTGGCCTGTCAGGCTAAAAAGTCAGACCAAGGTCAAAACAAAAGCCTGTTTTGCTTAATAGGCCAGGCCATGGCCTATTGACAGGCCTGTTAGGCCTGTCAGGCCGACCTGAGCCTGTAAAAATATTTTTTTTAAAAAAATCAGATAAGGGTTAAAGGATAATTTCGCCTGAGCCTGTAAGTTTTAGCCTGTTTTCGGCTTGTTTAAGGAGGCTTGTTAAGGAGGCCTGTTAGCCTGTTTTGCAGTGTGGCCTGTAGACCTGTCAGTTTTAGGCCTCCTTAACAGGCTTCAGGCCAGGCTTGTGAACAGGCCAGACCCAGGCCTAAAAATTGACCTTTAACAAGCCACAGGCCAAGTTCAGGCCAATTTATGCCTTAACAAGCCAGACCTGTTAAGACAAAAATCTGACCTGAGCTGGCACCCGCTGACCGGAGTGAAATGCTAATCACTCCGTTGCTCCTCCTCGTTTACATATTTCTGTCTCTGCCCTAGCCGTTACAGCGATTCCAATTACTTTCATAGACTCTTTCAGAGAGCAATTCGATCTCTTCAAAAATCTCGGTAAGATCCCTCCTTCTGCTGTTCAAATCTGAAGCTCATGTTTAATTTTCAACGCCTCAAAGCCCTTTTATGCTTGGAGGTTATTCTCAGAAAATCACCAAACCCGCAATGCTTTCGTCTTCTGCAACACTACCCATCACCATCATTCTCTCTCAAATTCAGCACAAGTGCTTCTCCAGGTAACCACTCGTTTACTGTATCATACCTCCTTAACAATTTAGGGTTCTCCCAAGAAGCTGCCTTAAATGCTTCCAAGAAAGTTCAATTCAAGACCTCAATAAAGCCAGATGCAGTTCTCAGCTGCTTCAGAAGCCACGGTTTCTCTGAGTCTCTCATATGCTATCTCATTCGAAAGGATTTACCGCTTCTTTTATGCGATCCTCGCAAAAGGATTTTGCCCAAGTTTGAATTTCTCCTCTCAAAAGGAGCTTGTACCTCCGACATTGCCCTAATGGTGCAAAGGAGTACGAGATTCCTGGAGCGAAGCTTGGCGAATCATATAATCCCATCATATGAATTTCTAATACGGTTTTTGCAAACTGATAAAGCCACCGTAGATTGTATAAAAGGCTATCCAGATTTGCTTTATGACACTCGACTGATAGGAAATATCAAGTCGCTGCTTAAGCTTGGAGTTTCAGGAACCAACATTGCTTTCATGCTCAGGAGGAGGTCTCGTTCAACACTACACTGCCCATATGATTTTACAAAGAAGGTAGATGAAATTAAGTGTATGGGGTTTGATCCTTTGAATATAACATTTTCTATTGCATTGTTAGCCAAACTGTGTATTAGCAAGTCTCGCTGGGAAGCCAAAGTTGGTGTCTACAAGAGATGGGGATGGTCTGAAGAAGCATGGTCAGAAGCATTTAGGAAGCAACCGAATATTATGTTGGCATCCGAGGATAAAATTGATGCAATTATGAGTTTTTTGAGTAACCATTTGGGTTGGAATCCTTTGATCCTGGTCAAAAGACCAAATTTCCTTGGATTTAGCTTGAAGAAAAGGATTATCCCAAGGGCTGCAGTTTTAGATTATCTCAAGTCAAAAGGGTTGATAAAAAATGATGCTAGCTTACTTGTGCCATTTGAGATTTCTGAAAAGCGGTTCCTGGAAAGATTTGTGAAACGTTATGAGGAGCATACTCTTCATATATTGAAGCTATATGATGAAAAAATGGAACAATGATCAATGATGGGTGTTATGTGCATGAAATTTCAAAATTTAAAATCTTGTGTGGTTCAGCCCCATTTCTTATTCTCCTTCCCTTTGAAGTATTCGCCATGATTAAATTGGGACATGATCTGATTTCAGTTGGCAGAGTCATTTTAATTAGGGTGCAGAATTTTTAACAACCCTCAAGCCATTATGGTTCTGCTGTGACTTATTCTTCACCTAATAGAGTTGATCTTTAAAATGTAGTCTTGGAAGCTCCTAAACCTAGATGCAAAGATCTCTAGGCTTGCTGAAGGGCGTGTTGTTGCTTATTGTATTTTGAAAAATTCAGTTGTTTTCTTTTCAACTTGGGTTGTTGTCAGTGATTGAACAAACTGCACAATCAGAGCCTGTTCCCACCATGGAATAGATTATCTCACAAAAGACTGATCTGCCAGGAAGTTGGAGCCTGTGTGATTATCGGGGCAGCCTCGGGCATTCCATGCTACCCAATGTAAGATTACTACTCCCTCCGGTCCTTAATTTTAGACATTTGGCTAATTTGCTTAGATTAAGGAAGTTATTTTAGTCAGTTAATATGACATATATTTTCTAAAAGACCTTAGTCATCTTCTTTAATTCTTTCATTCCCTTTCTTCTTTGATTATTGCTGAGAGAGCATTAATAGGGTAAATTAGGAAAAAATTGACAAATATGAAAACTATGTCTTATATTTAGAACCAAGATCAACTCTCCAAATATGTCTTATATTAAGAACCGGAGGGAGTATAACAGTAATTGGCCTTATTGTACTAAATAAAGTCGACACGAGGATTGCACTGTGCCATTTTATTTTATCAGTAACCAACTCTTAAAATTTGTGGCATGAGGCCTTTCTTTTCTAAATTATTGTAATGTTATTGTTGTTGCAACCAACCTATATTCTGTATGCTATATTTCTAATTGCATTTAATACTTGATAAAATGACTGTGATTTAGTTCTTTGTTTGTTTGTTTAGGGGTATAACTGATAATTGTGAAACGCAGGACTTATTATTAAGCAAGCTTGCAGAATCTGGGATTCAGAGAACCAACCCCTATCCAACGGCAGGCTATTCCTGTTCTATATACGGACTTTATATGAACACTAGTTACTCTTGAATATACTATTCCGGTCCTTATTACATGTCACTTGTAACCCATTTTCACATATCAAGCAATGCGTGAAATTGATAAAATTTTCCAAATTTTTCCTTGTTAAAATTTGTCTCTCCACATTTACAAATCTTTTGCACCCCTTTCTCTCTTTCTGACAGAAATTAAATAGAGGTAAAATTGGAAAATGGTCATTAATGACTCTATAAGTGACTTATATTTAGAGCCAATTGTTTCTCCCACAAGTGACTTGTGGTAAGGACAAAAGTGATAATGCATACTTAAATTCATATACTCATATTTTCCTTGATGTTCTTTTGGATGCAGCTTGATTGAACAATATTACAATGAGCATCCATAGCTCCAAGGTCCAATATGCACTCATTCTTATACTAAAGTAAAATTCTTGTGTTGCAGAATCATAATTTTGTATTGAATAGAAAGAGAGGGAAGGAGAGAATAGAGAAGAAGAATCAGAGGATTGGAGAAGAAGAAGAAGAGGAACAGAGAGAGAGAGAACCACAAAGCTATTTATTCACATTATGATATGATCTAGTCTTAATTGCAATAGGAGTGCCTTATTTATAATAGGCAAGGGGGTAGGGAAATCAGGTTGGGCACTTAGCGCTTAGTAATTCTAATAAAGGCTAATTACTCTAACTACCTCTAACTAACATTTAAACTGACATTACAATTATATAACAATACCCCCCTTCCAAAACATCCTTGCTCTCAAGGATGTTGAACAACAAAATTCAACTGCAAGGTGTTATACAAAATATTGAGGCATGAACTTCTGAAAATTGCTGCTACAAGCACAGTGCACTGTTCTAGAACAAATAGAAGCTGACCCAAGAAGCTTTGGTACACAAAACCTGGCACTAAGTTAGAACCTTGCAACATCTTGACAAACTTTCTCTTAAACTAGACATGAATCTGAAATCTCGTTGGAGAACATTGAACAATTGAAACCCAGCTAAGAGACATCTTTATATACTTCATAGAAATAGCCCCTTGCTGCCACAAACTCGGGCCATCTTCTTCAAACAAAAAGCCCAAACACTTATTTGAAAGGACCAAGCTCAAGGTGACTCTAAATAGTAAATACTCTTGACATAGAGAGGAAATGCTATCCAGCTGTGACCCATCAGGAGGAACAGTGCTAGAAACAAAATAAATGCTACCCAGTTCCTTTGACTTTTCAAATAGGAACTCTTCCTGCCACGTAAGTTTCTAAGCTTGCCACATACTCAGTTCAACCTTTCTTGAAATATCTGTAGAATCTTCAATTTGCAAAGTCCATTTTCCATATAACTGAAACAGAGTAGTGGTTGAAAATGCCGAATCTGAAGTTTTCTTATGCGACTCACCCAGAAAACTTCCTCCGAAGTCGAGACTTGATGACCCTTCAAAGTGATCTTTGCCCATCCCAGTAGCTCCTTGGACAAAAGATTTTTGTTTAAACCCGTCCTTACTTTGCGACATAGCCCCTGCACTCTTCTTGCAGCTACATCCCTCTAGTTGCGAGAACTCACAAGCTGAAGGGTTAAAAACCGACAGAGACAACTAAGAATTCATCTTTGCGTCTTCTTGGATGTTGGTCAACCAAGACTCACTATTTTCTTGAAAATAACCACCATCTTCTTGATTTTGGAAGGCTTCTTGAATAGTTATTGCTTACCTTGTGTTGCACTGCTGTGGGATTGATGGCAAAGAAAGCCCACCATCTTCTTGATCATCAGAAGTGTCTTGGGAATCTGCTGACTGATTTTTTTCCTTCTACAACAATTCTTATAACTCTGCCTATCTTTTTTCACAGGTAGAATCTCTTGTACGATTGCTGCCATCTTTTCAACCATCATCGTCATAATCTGAAGGCGCTCTTCTACGCTTCTTGAAAGGAATCGAGAAGTTACAGTAACCATTGTCTGGTAGGATCTTTTTTCTTCTTTTTTTCCTTCTGGAATCATAGTGGGAGGGCCAAGGATGGACCGCTCTAATACCACTGTTAGGTATAGTGTAGAAAAGATGAGAGGAAAGAAAGAAGAAGAAGAAGAAGAAGAAGAAGAAGAGGGGTAGAGGAACAGAGAGAGAACGAGAGAGAGAGAGAGAGAGAGAGAACCACAAACCTATTCATTCACATTATGATACGATATAGTCTGAATTATAATAGGAGTGCCTTGTTTATAATGAGCAGGGGGTAGGGTAATCAGGTTAGGCACTGACTTACCACTTAGTAATTCTAATAACGGCTAATTACTCTAACTACTCCTAACTAACGTTTAAACTGACATCTTGTTTATTCATGTCCTTGAAATTGAACGTTGACAGAAACCTCTTGTTAGTAGTCTTTCTCATAATATATGTTGTTATTGTTGTAAGTAGGCATGTTGGACGATTGTTTTGAGCTCATCAGCCATGTCCAAGTACATTTCATTATTATAATCGAAAAGGTTGCTCATTGCTCGAGCTTTAATTTTTCTTTTTTAATGAAGAAGAACTATGCAGGTTAAAAAATATATAATGATCATACATGAAAAATAATGGGTAATCTTGATTTTAAAGCATATATTGATTTATTTATCAACTAAAAATAGATAAATCAGTGCCGGGAATTTTTTTTTTTTTTTTTTATTTTCTTAAAAAATAATAGGGCCATGCAATTAACAATATGAAAAAGAAGAGAGAATTTTATTAATATCCACTAACCTCTTTATAAGTGTAAGTGCATGATTCAGATAATATTTTGATGAATACTTTATCACACTAGAGCCTTTTAAATAGAGACAACATTTAAGGTTTAAAAAAAAAACAAAGAGACAACATTAGATTATAACCTATCTGCATGTATGCCACATCGAATGTTTAATATAAGATCCCGTCTATAAGGGCCTGTTTGGTTTAAAGGGAGGGGATGAAATGGGAGGGGCTCATTATCTATCATCTCCAAAACCCCCCAATTTGGGGGGAACAAAAATGAGGGGATGAGAGGAATTGAGAACCCCTCCTTTGAAGCCCCTCTCTCCAATTTTTCAAACCAAACAAGGGGAGGGGCTCATTTTTATCCCCTCTCATCCCCTCCCCTCCAACCAAACAGATCCTAAGGTTCCTTTAGATGAGGTGAGGTATATACTTATTTGGTTTTTTATTGTCTTTTTTGTATTTTTTTGAGCAATATTGTCTTTGTTTCTTTAGCCATTCAGACTTTCTCGAGCCTGTTTGGCAAAGCGTCTGGACAGCCCAAGGCACGGTTATATCAAAGAAAAGCATATCAACCCTTACATAGGTGTTTGGGTTCACGATGCACTAGAAGAGCACGGTACCTTATATGTTGAAATTTAGTGCTTTTATGGTGAAATGTGGATAGAGAAAGTGATGATTATGAAAAAAAAGGTTTTTTTGGTAAATGGGAGAGTGGGAGTGCTCTTGCTACTCTCTCTGATCCTTTTTATAAACAACTTTTATCTTTATTGTGTAAAACGAATGTCAGTTAAGATTAGTTAAAAATGATAAATATATCAAAAATATCATGTTTCTTCCAATAATGATCCGCTTAATATATGTAGGTATTCTAAATTAAATACAACTTTATCCATTTTTAATTAAGTACTTTAGTGTATTTTCCTTTTTTTAAAATAATAATTGAACTTTTCGTATTTTATCAAATTTTAATTTTAATTTTTCACTTCAATTATCACAATATATACAAATAATACACACACACAGTATTCAATAAGATTCATGCCCTCTTCAGTTATTTTCTATTTAAACAGGTTTTTCAAACACTAATCTAAATAGGTTTAAATATCTTTAATTTAAAAGGTACATCCAAAATTTAAATATCTTTAACCTAAAAAAGCAATTTATCCCTCTTCCCTCTCTTCCTTACCTTCCCCTCAATCCAAATACATCCTTAAGTATAGACAGTGAGACCTCGTGTTATTTTTTTAAAATGAGTGATTTTTGAATTAAAAAATTATTTTTAAAAAAATATTAATTAAAAAATTATATTTGTTTTAAATTTTGTACTTATTAAAATGGTCCAGATTTTCGGGGCCTATCCACTGATTCCTTCCGATTTCTGGGCGGATCTCTTGGGGAAGCGAAAATGACCATCCGATTCGCAGGACGCTGAGAGTCTATCAATCTCTTCAGATAGCTCGAGACTGCGCCGAGGGTCTATCAATCTCTTCAGATAGCTCGAGACTGCGAACAGACCTTCGAAAGGACTCCTCACTCCTCAGAGAAATTCAAGGTATTTCAATGTCTCTGTGAGATCCCTATTATTCTGAAGCTCATGTTTAGTTCCCAGCGCCTCAGGGCCCTTCTTACAAGAACATCACCAACCTTACGATGCTTTCGTCCCTTGCAACAACAGTACAATTCACCCACATTCTCTCTTAAATACAGCACAAGTGCTTCTCCAGGTGATCACTCGTTTACTGTATCATACCTCATTAACAGTTTATGGTTTTCCCTAGAAGCTGCTTTAAATGCTTCCAAGAAAGTTCGATTTGACACCTCACAAAAGCCAGATTCAGTTGTGAGCTTCTTCGAAAGCCACGGTTTCTCTAAGTCTATCATAAAAGATGTCATGAGAAAGGATCCATGGCTTCTTTTGTGCGATCCCCAACATAATATTTTGCCCAAGTTTGAATTTTTCCTCTCAAAAGGTGCAACTACCTCCGACCTTAACTTCATGGTGCGAAGGACCCCTAGATTCCTGATGAGAAGCTTAGAGAATCACATAATCCCATCATATGAAATGCTAAAACGGTTTCTTCAGAATGATAAAACCACCATTTCAAGTATAAAAGGCTATCCAGATACCCTTTATGACTCTCGAGCAATACAAAGTATTAACATGTTGCTAGAGAATGGAGTGTCAAGGACAAACGTTGCTCTCATACTCAGAAGGAGGCCTCGTGCACTGCACTACTTTGATGTCCTTACAAAAACGGTAGAGGAAGTTAAGTGTTTGGGATTTAATCCTTTCAATACAACATTTAGTGTTGCATTGATAGCTAAAACGCTTTTGAGCAAGTCCCTCTGGGACGCCAAAGTTGATCTCTACAAGAAATGGGGATGGTCAGAAGAAACATTGTTAGAAGCATTTAGGAAGCAACCACACTGTATGTTAGCATCAAGGGATAAGATTAATGCGGTGATGAGTTTTTGGGTTAACCAGTTGGGTTGGAATTCTTTGCTCCTTGTCAAGGGACCGAATATGTTTCCATACAGGTTGGAGAGAAGGATTATCCCAAGGGCTTCAGTTTTACATTATCTTCAGTCAAAAGGGTTGATAAAAAAGAATGCTAGCTTAGTTGTGCCATTTGGTTTGACTGAAAGGCGGTTCCTGGAAAGATTTGTGGAACGTTTTGAGGAGCATAATCATCGTCTATCGAAGCTATATGAAGAAAAATTGAAGAATGATGGAATGTCATGTGCTTGAAATTTTGAAATTTTAATCTTTTGTAGGTCAGCCCCATTTTGTTTCTCCATACCATTGAAGTACTCGCCTTGTTTAAATTGGGTTTCAACTAATTTTACTGATTTGGTTCATTTTCTGAATTGGACCTCTTTTTTCTTGCATATCAATATAATATCTTATGCCTTATCAGTAGGTGCTTTGGTTGCAGAATACTTTTGTGAGCAATTCTTTTTCACTCTCCTTCCTTGACTTGATGAATAATTAACTTTGCATCCCTGAATTCTAGCCTGTCCAGAAATAATACCTATGGATTGGCTGAAAGGTTAGCAATAGCTTTTTGTGTCTGAAGCAATTCCACAGTTAATTGTGATTAGCTCTTGGAACCATAAGGTGTTCATTCATATAGCAAGAAGTTGAATATTGTCATCTTCACTTTTAAAGTTCAAAAGTTTAAGTGTGTGTTCGGATCACAGGAAAAAAATCAATTATTTGCTAAAACCTTGGTTTTGTGAAAAAATTGCCGAACACTGATATTTTCCGCACAATCCCGTTTTTTCCTTCAAACCATGGTTTCAGTCTGAAACCATGGTTTTGTCCAGAAGCTATTTCAATCTGATTTTTTTCTATATGTGGGCCCCACTTCTTCTTTCTTATTGGCTCTTTTATCTGTGGGTCCCACGCGGACAGACACTGTCTACTTTTTTTTTCTTTTCTTGCTTATGTGGGCCCCACTGCCTCTTTGTTATTGGCTCTTTTCCATGTGGGTCCTACAGACACTCTCTCTCTCTTCTTTTTTTTTTTCTTCCATTTCACGGTTTTTCTCATTCTCGTTGGTCACTTTTTTTTTTTTTAAGATTTTAAAATTTTAATACTCTCACTTATATCTATTATAAGATTTATTTATCTAATTTAATTATATTATAAAAAATAATTAAATTAATTAACATTACATAAAGACAAATTTATTTCATTTTTGATATTAATTATGAAATTTTATGTTAAATAATGGATTAAGATGCATCATTTTTAATATTGTTAGGGGTTTTCTTCTTTTATAATTTAATGTCAATAGGTAAAATTTAACTATTTTGTTAAATTTACATATTTTTTAATTTTTCATTATTATTTTCCATCTTTCAAAATTTATTTGCACTAGACATCCCTCGGAAAAAACTTGGCTGTTAAATTTATACCTTAACCCTTAAATAATACATAAAATATAATCTTATTCTTTATATATAATTATCACAAAAGTTAATTTTATTCAATATGTACGTTTGATCTAATTTTATAATCTACTACATAATTGACTAATGTTATAATTTTATAATTTTTGCATCTATTTTTTTATATTACATAATTGAAAAATGTTATAATTTAAAAATTTTTGGACAAATTTATTTCATTTATTGTAATTATTATGCAATTTAATGTCAAATAATACTTAAAATATAATCCTATCCTTTTATATGTAATTATCATAAAACTTAATGTCCTTTTTAGTCATTTGACCATTAAAAAAGCTATTCTGATAAAATCATCCAAACACTCTCATTTTATCAAAATCACTTTTTCCCATAATCTATTTTCCTATAATCTATTCTCCAAAAGCTATTCTCTCCAGAATCTATTCTCCAAAAGCTAATAAGAACACACCCTAAGACATGTTAATAGGATGAGGACTCATATTCTGTTTTATCAAAATTCTAACTTTTTATATCCAGACCATCACAAATGACCTTGAGTTCTCATGATCCGTTGGTAACCATGTTTCCACTATCATTTTCCTTTTTACTGCAAGGAAGGGAAAAATCATCTGAAGGACAGATTCGATTGTGATTTGCAGGGTCATTTTAATCATTTTAATTGCTGTGCAGAATTTCATATAGTTCTTGAACCATTATGGCTCAGCTTTTACTTACTCTTCACCTAATCAAGCTGAGCTTTCACATGGAATTATGGAAGCTCATAAATCTAGGCTTACAGATATTGTTGGAGAGCATGTAGTTGCTTATTACTCTATAACTGCTCAAATTCAAATCTTTATTTCTCAACATAGGTTGTTGTCTGTGATCGAGCAAGCTGCTCACACCGGGCCCTTTTACAGTCGTGGAATCTTGAAAAAGATCCAATCTGTTAGGAAGATGGAGCCTCCATGTTTTTGGGAGTCAGAGGCATCTCCTACTGTGCAATGTAGGACTTGGATACTTCTGAAAGAGCCCCTTTATAAAACTGTTATGGACGGCCTTTCTTTTCCGAATATTTTAAAGCAGTTGTTGGAATTAACCTGTATTCTGCGTGTTATCTCTTTCTCTAATCACATCTTTACATTTTAAATTACTATGATTTAGTTTCTGTACAGTTTGTCTACATATATAATTTGAACCATACTTATAAAGCAATCTTGCGTACTTGGATTCAGAGAATCAACTCCTATGCAATGACAGGCTATTCATATCCTTCTGCAACATCATGTTTCCGCAGGTTTTGGATCTGGGTTCTCTCAGAATCTTTTTTCTCCCTTTCTTCTCAGAATCCCTTCTCCACCATCAGATTTAAAAAAATGGATGATCTAGATTTAATATTTTATAAAACTATTATTTTAAATATAAATAAGTAAACTTAAATTGTTAAAACATGATTTACTCAATTCATAACTGTAATATAAACAGAAATAATGAAAAAATTAATTTATAAAACATTATGATCATAGTTTTAGAAAATATTAAATTTGAATCATTCATTTTTTGATTTAAGGATGGAGATGAGATTCTAAGAAAAAAAAAAAGAGAAAAAGGATTTTGCGAGTATCCTTTTTCGTTTTCCCAGCATGTGGTTATCCTGAATAAAACTGTTCTATGATTTTATATGCACTAGATATGAAATTAAAGCTACTAGTTAACATTATATATTTTTTTCTCCGATTTTCATCCTCAATGATATTTTGGATCAGGATCAAAATCTGTATTGTAAGGTGATTAAGAAGGCAACAGTCTATTCGGCATTAAATAGAAACCACATGTGTGATATGTGTATATATTTGGTTTGTTACCAACTTGTCATCCAGGTTGATTAAGATGTACGTGATTGAGCGAGTGTCTGGATGCATGATTGGGGAGCCATATCGCACGATTTTCTTCATTTCGTGTGATTGTCTAGTAAGGGAATTTAAGCGAGTGTTCGGTTCAGTGATATTGTGATTGGGGGACCATGATGAAATGCACGAAAAAAATAAGTTGGGAAGTGAAGTTTTTGCAAGTTAGAATTGGAAAAGAGAGAAAGAGAGAGGAAAAAGAAAGAGAGAGATAGAGAGACGAAAAAGTCAAAAGGAGAAGGATGATGAGAGAGAGAGAGAGAGAGTTGACTTTTTAGAGATATTAAGGGTTTGTTTGGCATAGCATTTGAAGGGGGTAACCGCACGTTTGGTGTGAAAAAAGCTTAGTGGGCATTTCATGACCGTTTGGTAGAGTGTTGGAGTCCACTGCACTTTGATAAAAAACGCCACGTTTTGTAGAAACCAATTTTCGCAGCTTCTGATCTCTCTCCCCATCACGGTAGATCATTAAATGCTGAGCAGAGGACCGTTGCAAGGCATTTAGCTTGCTTACCAAACATATGAGAAAAGACCGTTGGAAGGGCATGCAAGTTGACCTCTGATATGTGGTTGTCGTTCGAACATGGATGAGAATGTTTATCTTCTTCATTGGGTAAATTAAATTTTTCTATGCATTTTACTTTCACTCAGCTTTAAAATATATATGGTAGTAAAAGAACTTTCTTAACTAAATAAGATTCAAGGCTTAATTAACTTGTATAGACAAAAAGACAGATTTAATTTAAGCTGCTACTACAACATTTACTTCTGTTTTTGGATCCATAAAACAGAGTATCTTTCATCGCCTTGTCTGTCATTGCCTTTAATATTTTACATCAAGATGTATCAGAACGTGTTGCTGTGAAATTATGGGTTCCAAACATATATGTGCATGCAGATGAAGTTTTCAACTGAGTTTACTTTCTTTGCAAGTTCCTACCAGTGGAGTTGCACCGGAAAACAGATGAATCAGCCGAGAACATTGGGGACGCAGAGTCATACAAGTTCAGTTTAAATTAAAAAAATGACACAATCATATACCAGCTTGTTAGGGGTAGATGATAAAATAATAAGACATTTCGTGTATATATTCTAATATAAATATAAATTTATTAATTTTAATTAAGTACTTTAGTGTATTTTTCTTTTTTTAATAATAATTTAACTTTTTTATTTTATAAAATTTTATTTATATTTTTTCACTTTAATTATTATAATATATACAAATAATATATATATATATATATATAATATTCAATAAGATTCATGTCCTTTTCAATCATTTTTTATCTAAATGGGCTTTTTAAACACTAATCCAAACAAGTTTAAGTTTAGAAAAAAAAAAACCACTTCTCCCATCGCCAATCCAAACACAAATCACATCTACAATCTGACTTTTTTTCTATCTCACTTTTCCAAAAGTCACATTACAAAAAAAGCCACTTTTTCACCGTTAATCCAAACAGGCATTAAGTGTATTAGGAACAGTGGGAAAAATGGATTTTTCTTATTTGACTTTTTGTAATCTTACTTTTAGTAAAAGCTATACTATGTAATGTGATTTATGTTTGGATTGACGATTGTATAAATGACTTTTATAAAAGTAAAACTTGTTTGGATTGGTTTAAGTATAAGTGACTTTTGTGATAATGGTAAGAGAGAGTGGGTGAAAAAATATTTAAAAATTACTTTAAAATATTAGGTGCTATTGGAAAAATATTTTAAAGTAGGTAAAAATCAATAAATCAATATTATAAGTTTTGGGTGCTCTTTACTACTAAAAAAAATACATTAAAAGTAAAATTGTAGTCAGTGTCCAAAGACTGGGTAAGGGTTAAGAGCACCAAAAAATATTTTAAAGTAATTTTTGGAGTTGAAAAAGTACATTAAGGGTAAAATTGCAATCATTCTGATAGCATACTGGGTACAGCTGGAAAAATATTTTAAGGGGTTAAAAGCACCAAAAAATTTTTAAAGTAATTTTTAAAACTGAAAAAATACATTAAGGGTAAAATTGTAATCATTTTGATAGCACACTCACTACAAAAACATGGCATTTTGTAGCGGTGGAATTGTAGCGGTTATAAATAACCGCTACATATTTTAATATTTGTAGCGGTTTTAACCAAAACCGCTACAAATTTGTAGCGGCATAAAATTTATTCTCACCATTTTTTTTCCAGATATTTCAGAGCTTTATCTCATTTTCATCTATTTTTCATACATAATTTTTTTTTGCCAACTTCATACATAATTATATTGTAGTAAACAACATAATAGTTCCGTATTACCTACGTATCCTTAATAATATTATCAATACAATTTTTATACTTATCCAACTAAATTAAATTATTCCTTTTAATTTATAAATGAGTTAAACTATTGAATAATAATATAATTAAATTAGATAAACTACTAAAAAAATAAAATATTAATTTAATATTAAAAAAACAGAAACAAATGATCGTATTTTTTCTTAATTTTCTTATTTTTTGTAACGGTTATTAAACCGCTATTAATTAAAGCACCTTTTTAAACTGAAATTAATTTTTTGGCGCCATTTTTGAATTTTCATGAAATTAGTAACAGTTATATAACCGCTACAAATTTCAAATTAATAGCGGTTTATTAACCGCTACAAAATAGAAAAAAAAATTCATTTTTCTTTTCCCACCTTAAAAATTTCAATTTTTTATATTTGTAGCGGTTATATAACGCTACAAATATCTCTGAAAAAATTTACTGCTTATAGGGATGTTGTAGCGGTTGGGTTCAACCGCTACAAAGTAAGTAGCGGTTATTTTCCTTGAGTAGCGGTTTTAGATAATCGCTACAAAATCGCTTGCAACATACAATTTAGTAGCGGTTTTATTAACCGCTACTAATGTTGTTTGTAGCGGTTAAAACCGCTACTAATACTCATTTTTAACCGCTACTAAATCACGTTTTTTCTGTAGTGACTAGGTACAACTGAAAAAATATTTTAAGAGGTTAAAAGCACAAAAAAAATATTACATAACTAATTGGATCACATATCCCGTACAATATGGTGAACATTTAACGTCAAAGTCAGTATATTTGAATTATATGTCATTATAAGTTGGACAAAATAGTTTGGGAAAAATGATTAATGTAAAAATTTTAAAGTAATTTAATTAGCTTTCTTAGCAAGGGAATTTTAGCGAGTGTTTGGTTCAATGATATTGTGATTGGGGGGCAATGATGAAACTTAAAACACAAATAAGTTGGGAAGTGAAGCTTTTGCAAGTTGGGATTGGGAAAGAGAGAAAAAGAGAGGAAAAAGGAAGAAAGATAGAGAGAGATGAAAATATTTTTACTGACTTTGACATTAATTTTCCATCATATTGTACGGGATATGTGTTCTAATTAGTTATGTAATATTTTTTGGTGCTTTTAACCTCTTAAAATATTTTTCCAGTTGTACCCAGCGTGCTATCAGAATTATTGCGATGTTACCCTTAATGTACTTTTTCAGCTCCAAAAATTACTTTAAAATATTTTTGTGTGCTTTTAACCCTTTAAAATATTTTTCCAATTGTACCCAGTTTATTATCAGAATGATTACAATTTTACCCTTAATGTACTTTTTCAACTCCAAAAATTACTTTCAAATATTTTTGGGTGCTTTTAACCCTTACTCAGTCTTAAGAGACTGACTACAATTTTATCTTAATGTATTTTTTTTAGTAGTAAAGAGCACCCAAAACTTATAATTCTGATTTATTGATTTCCACCCACTCTAAAATATTTTTCCAGTAGCACGTAATACTTTAATGTAATTTTTAAATATTTATTTGATTTTTTAAATATTTTTTCACCCACTATCTCTCTATTTTTTTTTTTGCCAAGAACGAAACAGAATATATTGAAATCCACAGAAATGTTACAACACCGAAATTACAACACTTACAAACCGATACGAGCTACCTATTAACTAAAAACACAAGTTAAAACTTGAAACAAATAGACATTGAATCTAAAAACATAAAGCCAATAAAGGTCCAACAAAGTAACAGGAAAATAAGACTGAAACAAGCAAATCATCCACAATATCAAAGGTCCAACAGGACTACAATTGTAGTAGAGGTCGAAGTACCCAACACGAAGGGCAAGACCATCCAGAGAAGCTTTGGCATCCCACTGGTTCACCAAATCTGCTTCTACGAGAATCCATCTGTAAAAGAGGTTCCTGACAATTTTCCTTGAGACAAGGTAATACTCAAGGAGGTCATCAATAAAAACATTAGCAAACAGCACACAATCAGTATGGCAATAAATGAAAGAACCACAATTCCAACCCCATGATGAACAGCATTGCCATACCCACTGAACAGGCACACATTGGATCCAAATATGAACAATATTTCGAAGAACACTGAACAGGAAAATGTCTACCCAACGAAGAACAGTGTGTACAAGCCCACTGACCATACTCAATTTGATAATTCTCTCATCTAAAAACCATATGTACCAATTCAGAGCAATACATCTGGCCATCCTACCATACTCTACTCCCCTACCTAAATCATCAGTAATATAGAGAGTATGGTTTGACCAAGCATAACCAGTATTTGAAAACTGAGCAAAAATATACTTCAAAGCCCTGTTATTTGAGTTTGGATCAAACGATTGATCTCTTTCCCCCCAAAAACCTTCCACTCCATTGCAGTTAAGAGCAATGCATCATGAATACTGGAGTTTGACATAAATTCCTTACTGCCCAGAAGTGAACTAAAATAAAGCCCCCGATCATATAAAACACATTCGTTCAAATCTAAGATGATCAAAACTTCAGAGCCGCAGACAAAATATAGCATAGAGGAATCAACCCTAAGCAAAACGGTCCTACCAGAATCAATACTCAAACCTAACCGGCCGTTGATGGGGCAAGATGACACCTTAAGCAAATCACATACTTCATTATCGTCGGATCGACAGATTAATACCTTTGAGACCATATGTGATCTTGCCTTAGGTTTACTTAGAGTGGTTGAACATCGGCAACTACCAGCCTCCATCGAGCTCCTCATTTCGCAAGGGTGGGAAGAGATCCGCCGCCTCGAGTTGTTCGTCACTAGCGGGAACCACGGGGGAACCTACCGGAGGTCCTCTTCGAAGCTCTGCACAGAGGATTGGGGCTTTAATGCCTTCTTGCCTCCCTCCTCACTTCTTCCCCACACACCGCCGTCGCCGATTTCTCTCACAACCAACGCCTCCACCGGCCACGACATAGGGGCTACTTAGCAGGGAGGAGACAGTCGTTCGGAGATAGACGAGATCTACCCCTTATCAAGGCAGGCCGCGGCTCGAAGAGATCGCGCCCTCTCGACGGAAATCGCACAAGGCGAAACCCTAGCAGAGGGATGAAAAATCGCACAGACGGCGAAAACTCGTATACAACTATTCACCCACTATCTCTTACCATTATCACAAAAGTTACTCATGCTTAAGCCAATTCAAACAAGTCATTTATACAATCGCCAATCCAAATATAAATCACATTAAATAGTTTGACTTTTATTAAAAATAAGATTACAAAAATTCAAATAACAAAAAACCATTTTTTTTCCATCGCTATTCTAAACACTCTGAACAGTATTGCTTTGCTCTTCAGTTTTGAGACATGTGAAACGGATGAAACTGTGCTGTTTCCCATTAATGCATCATGGAAATCTTCAAAACCTTGTTTACAATATTGTTAAAGCACATTTTGGCAAAAATGTTGGGTCTGCAAAATGTACCTTCAGGCCTTGTTTGGTTCAATGAAGGGGAGGGAAGGTTAAATGAGGGGAGGTGGGAGGAGGTAGAGGGAGGTTATGAGCTTTGTTTGATTGGATGGGAGGGAAGAGGAAGAGAGTGTTTTTGTTTGATTCAGGTGGGGAAGGGATATGAGTCAATTAAATGTTGATAATTATGCCATAATACTTTATTTAGATATCAAAGTTTTTATTTCCTAATTTATAAATCACAAAAAACCTCTGTTACCTCACTTACATATGATAAAAAAACTTTATATACATTTAAAATGATTATGTTAATAATTTTAATATGTTAATTCATCAAATTTAATATGTTTTTTAGATTTAAATCCAAATCTTAAATCAAATTATAATACTCCCTCCAGTCCTAATTATAAGATAAAATTGATTTATTTGGAGAGATTAAGGAAGCTAATTAAATTACTTTAGAGTTTTTATATTTTTATTTTTCTCTCTAAACTAATTAGTTTGACTATTAAACTGATATATAATCTAAGTATACATAACATATGATATGATTAAGCAACTTATTTAGCTTTCTTAATCTCTCTAAAAAAATCAACTTTGTCTTATATTTAAGATTGGAGGTAGTACTAAGATAACAAACGTAATTATGTATAATCTAGATATTATATTTTATTAAGATACTTGTGATAACGTTAAAAACATACAAACTTATCCAACTTATCTAAGATTATTCCAGTTAGATACTTGTGATCATGTTATAACATTAAAACATATTTAATTAGAACATAAATCAATAAACTTATCTAAAGTGATGTATCATACCAAATAAATATATAGATAGATATCTACAACCTGAAAGAAGTTTTTGGATGGCTGGAAGAGCAACGTGCAACAGCAATAGGTAGCGGAGCATGTGGTGTTCACAAAGAGGGAGGAGGAGAGGGGAAGCATAAATACTGACACGAGAAAGAATGACTGTCGATTTGAATGGGTTTAATAATATTTATTAAGATAGGATTTGATTAGATAGATTTTTTGATTTATTTGACTTATCCTAATAATATCATATTGGTTTTATAATTAGATGGGTAAATTTAGGATAATGAAAAATTAGCATGAGTATTTTAATTAGGATATAACATAATATTTCCCACTCCTCAAAAAAACAAAAAATTTGGAGGGGTGCGAAAGGAGGGAAGGGGACGGGAGCACTAAAAGATAAAATTTCTCCCCTCCCCCTCACTCTTCTCAACCAAATATGCTCACTCCCACCTATCCCTTCCATTAAAAAACCTCGAACCAAACAATGCTTTGGGAGATTTGAATGAAAAACAAACAGACTTTAGTACTAGAATGCTAATGGAAGCATTGCAGAACTGTCAATGAGCCTCCCAGCATGATCTCCCAATATGCACTAATCCTCATGTTCAAATGAAATGCTAGTTTATTCAAGTCATGGGCTTTCCCGTAGCTGAACATTCTGAATGAATTCGTTAGATTGTTACCACGAAATCAATATATATGTGTGTATGTATGTAGTAATGACGAGGCTTTTCCCTTTAGAAATCATGACTATGAAAGAGGGTTGTAAGAAAAATATAACTAAAAGGAGATTAGGTGTACCTGGACGAATCCATGTTCGGATCCGGGTCAAAGCTCCAATACTCCATACTTGTGCCCACACAATTATTAGACTACTAGAGTTTAATTGTGCTTTGTACAGCAGATCACTAGAACCAGAAAAATGGTAGGAGAGAAGAGAATTGCCAGAAAACTCAATGGCGGGGTGAATTACAATTGAGGAGGCACACCCTATTTATAGTGGTTTATGGAGACCACTAATTAGGAAATGTGTGCACTCCTTCTTGCCCTCCAAGACAGCAATTAATTGTCTCTCAATTAATTCCCTAATTATGGTGATTTGTTCCACTTTTAACAAATCCATAATTTTTACTGAATTATTCTCCAATTTGCATTTTATGCTGATTTTATTCTTATTTGATTAGGCTACTTATTTCCTAATCAAATAGTCCAACCCATCAAGGGCGGACTTGGACTCAAAGTCTAATAAGGTGAATGTTGGCGCAGCCCGTATTACTTGGAGGTCACTTAAAACATCGTTACTTAATGTTCTAATCTTTAAAATATTTTCATTTGCGGAATAATTCCAGGTCAATCTGCCCTTCCTCCAACCCTATTTAGTAAGGAGCTTTGTGCGATAAATTGTGTGCTTCAAAAATATTGTTAGAAAAGAAACACTTAAATGAATATTGGTACATAATATATTAATGTAAATGTGGTATAATATAAATTTATAACAATTTAAATTGTTTATAAGTAATAAACTTAAGTGTTTATCTTTGATTCTGTTCAAAATGTAAGAAAATCTGTGTAATGTTATATTAACATGACATGAATATACAATAAACAAATAACTACAGGAGACGTTGGAGGAACAAAAAATATTTGAAATTTGTAAAATTTTGAACGTAATATAACAATATTCATTAAAAAATTATACGAATAAATAATTTATTTCAATAGTTTCCTTCATGTTAGAGAATATCAATTAATATTAATATTTAAATAGACATTTTTTAAAATATACTTCATAAAAATCACTAATCATTTCATAAAGTAGAAGGGCATGGTTCTTTTGAAAATTGCAATTTGAACCAACTTGAGATTATCATTTATTTGTGTGTTTGGAACAATGATGCTAAAAATAGTTTTTTCCAATTTGATTTTTTTAATCTTATTTTAAAAGTCAGATTGTGTAATGTGATTTATGTTTTGATTGTGTAAAATTTTAAAACTTCCAATTTTGAGCTTAAATTTGCTTAGAAGTTGATTTTTACGTAAATCGAGACACAACTCCTCTCACATACTTACTTCGTATACCGTAAATCACTATTAAAAAGCAACTTATAAGCAATCGAATCGCTAAAACAAACATACCCTGTATAAATGACTTTTGGAAAAGTAAAAATTGTTCGGATTTGTTTAAGCATAAGTGACTTTTGTAATAATGATGAAAGAGAGTGGGTGGAAAAATATTTAAAAAATCAAGTAAATTATTAAAAATTAATTTAAAATATTATGTGCTACCAAAAAAATATTTTAAAGGGTTAAAAGCACTAAAAAATATTTTAAAATAATTTTTAGAGCTGAAAAAGTACATTAAGGATAAAATTACGATTAGTCTGATAACACACTGGGTACAGCTGGAAAAGTATTTTAAGGGGTTAAAAGCACCAAAAAATATTTTAAAGTAATTTTTGGAGTTGAAATAGTACATTAAGCATAAAATTGCAATCAATCTGATACCATGCTGGGAAATTAAATTAAACATTATAAAAAATTTAAAAAAGCCAAGTTGGGAAATTTGGCAATTAAAAAATACACAATTTTATGAAATAATATTATATAACTAATTGGAACACATGTTCTATACAATTTAATATCTAATTGAGTAAAAAATATGATGCATTTAGGAGGAAGATTATCTACCATAAAATTATTAAGCTTTAACGGTAATAATTGCAAACCTTTTTCAAAAGCCAATCGTTATAGTGCGTGTTTGGAATGGCTTATTTTTGGGCAATAAGTGCTTATAATTCGTGATTCACGGTATACGAGGTAAGTATGTGAGAGGAGTTTTTTCTCGACTTGCGTAATAAGGGCTTATTTCCTGTACAAAACGCTTTCCCAAACATGCACATAAGCTCAGATTTGTGGCTTAAGATAAAAGCTATTTCAGAAAACTAAAATCCTTTTGTTAAATTGCTCCCCCAAACACTATAATTCAGCTTTTTTTGATCCAGCTTATTGGGTCTATCCGTGCGATTGGCCCCGAAACTGGATGTCAAATACTCACAATAAATATGTGTTTAAATTAATTTTTAAAAAATAACTTTTATAATTTACGAGTTGAATACGGTAAAGAAGTTTTATCAAACCAAGGTCTCAGAGTTTGCGGAACGCACCTATTACTGTAGGACAGTAGGTGGCTACTGAGAATATCGATCCCTTTGGATGAATTGAGGCTTTGATCAAACGGTTGCAGCGATTCCTCAGAGAAATTCAAACTCTTCAAGAATCGCAGGAAGATCACTATTCGCTTCGCTTACAATTCAAATCTGAAGGTCATGAGTAATTCCAAACGCCTCAAAGCTCTTCCATGGCTAAACGGAATTCTCAGTACATCTACGACCTCACAATGCTTTCGACTCTTGCAACACAACCCTTTTTCCATATTCTCTCTCAGATTCAGCACGATTGCTTCTTCAGGTAATCACTCGTTTACTGTATCATACCTCGTTAACAATTTAGGGTTCTCCCAAGAAGTCGCTTTAAAGGTCTCCAAGACCGTTCGATTTGAGAACGCACAAAAGCCAGAAGCAGCTTTGAGCTTCTTCAGAAGTCGCGGTTTCTCTAAGTCTCAAACCAACGATCTTGTTAAAAGGTTACCGAGGCTTCTTTTGTGCGATACCCAGAGAAGTATTTTGCCCAAGTTTGAATTTCTCCTCTCAAAAGGTGCTTCTACCACTGACATAGTCTCCATGGTGTATAAGAATCCGAGATTCTTACTAAGAAGCTTGGAGAAACACATAATCCCATCCTATGGATTTTTCGGAGGCTTTTGTAAAAGCGACAAGAAAATAATCGATTGTATAAAACGCTATCCTTATATACTTTGGGACTCTCGGGTGATTCTAACTATCAACTTGTTGCTAGAGAATGGAGTATCAGGGACAAATATTGCTCTCATACTATGTAGGAGGCCTCGTGGACTGGAGAAGTCAAGTGAAATTATGAAGTTGGCAGACGAAGTTAAAGCTGTGGGATTTAATCCTTTGAAAATACAATTCGGTGTAGCAATGGGGGCCAAAATGACCATAAGCAAGTCCCAGTGGGAAGCCAAACTTGATATCTATAGGACCTGGGGGTGGTCAGAGGAAGCATGGTTGAGAGCATTCAGGAAGCAACCGCATTGTATGTTAGCATCGAAGGATAAAATCAATGCGGTGATGGATTTCTGGGTTAACCAGTTAGGTTGGAGTTCTTTGTTCCTTGTTGAAGAGCCAAGACTCTTCGGATATAGCTTGAATAAAAGGACTGTACCCAGGGGTTTGGTTCTGCGGTATCTTCACTCAAAAGGTTTAATAAGCAAGAATTCTTGCTTAACCGTTCCATTTTGTATTCCTGAAAAGCGGTTCCTTGAAAGATTCGTGAATTGTTTTAAGGAGCATGATGATCAGATATTGAAGCTTTATGAAGAAAATTTGAAGGATAATGTCATGTCATCTGCCTGAAGATTTTTATTTTTGATCTTTTGGTAATTCAGCCTCATTTGGTTTCTCCTTCAATTCCCATTGAAGCATTTGTCGTGTTTTTGAAGTGGGATTCAACTAATTTTGCTGACTTGCTTCATGTTTTTAAAAATTGGACTTCTATTGGTGGTTCTATCATTAATACGAGCCTACTCCAGTTTTGATTTATGCATGCTTCAGCAACAGGGTTCTGTCGGAAGAACATTGTGTTCCATGAGTGGGTAGGAAGTCTAGTATTAGCGTTTTGTATCTCAAGCAATGTTCCTGTTAAAAGGAATGATCACTTGGAACCATAAGTTGTTCATATTGCTAGAAGCTTGAACAGTGCCAACTTTGGTAGGATGAGAATCCAATCTTTCTCAAGTGAGGACGCTCAAGGAAGTTATCAGACAAGATTTCTTGTTGAAAGATGAATTTGAAGAGTTAATTATTGATGAAGTACAACTGCTTTGTGCAAATCATGTTGCTGATTTCATTTAGTAGGATAGGGTTATGTTGTTGTTGTCCACTGTCCACTACTGACCTGAGTTTTCATAATTTGTTGGTAACCATATACTCTTTAAACATATTTCTACTGTTATTTTCTTTTAGTGCAAGGAGGAAAATT
The DNA here is from genome assembly GCA_963210345.1 of Inga oerstediana. Lineage (NCBI taxonomy): Eukaryota > Viridiplantae > Streptophyta > Magnoliopsida > Fabales > Fabaceae > Inga > Inga oerstediana. The sequence continues at coordinate 58,181,243 of OY723407.1, read as the reverse complement.
TCATCTCAAAGGCAGAAGCAAGCGGGGGAAATGTGCTATGCTCATCTGCAATATAATGATTTGTAAGTTCTGAATTTCTCATGGAAGCATAGTCTGATTTTGATTTGCAGAGTCATTTAAATGGTGGTTCAGGATTTCATACAGTTCATAAACCATTACGGCTCAACTTCTAGTTGGGCCGAGCTTAAATGATCTTTGCTGGATTGAATTAGCTTATTTTAAATGATTTTATATCTCATGAGATAAATATATGAGAGTTGTTTTGTAAAACTTCATAGACACTTGTTTTTAAGTGTTCCCAGTCCCAATCAAAGGCTCGGGGTCTTGGAAGCTCAAAAGCCTCGAATGGACACATAAATCTAAGTGTGCACATGCTGCTGAATAGAATGTAGTGGCTTTTTGTTTTGATGTGTAAAATGTAAAATATACATAATTTGGATGCTTCATATGAATAATGAGAATGCCATTCTTACCACCATGAGCATGGAATCTATATGGGTAAAACTTAAGACCCAAGGTATTTTTACTTTTTAATATCAAGACAAAGTCAGGGAAAACCAGATCGAACCGACTGGTTCAGACCGAAAACTGATGAATCGGTCGCCAGTCCAATTCGGTTGAGGGCAAAAAATCGGGGTGGACTGAACCGGTCGACCTTGCCTAATCACGGGTTGCCCTGATTCTTTTTTTTTTAAAACTTTTTTATGCTCTAAACGACATCGTTTTGGCTTTTTTTTAAAAATTATTTCCCTGAAATTTTTTAATTTGCAAGGAGCTTTAAAAGGATTGTAGAATATTTTTGGCATTGGTTGGGAAAAAAATCCTTATGTAGTTAATGATATTTTTGTGGTTATTGGGTTCAGGAGGTTATATTAGACTATTGTTTAGAAAAAAAACTCTTATGTAGTTTTTTGAATGGTATGTGTGAACATTTAAATTATATATATATATATATTTTTAATTGACCACGGTCTGACCCTCGGGTTAACCCTGGTCTGAACCACTGATCTTTGATCCAGTGCTTCAGACGGTTCAATATCCGGTCCGATTTTCAGTATCTTGTTACAAACAAGTAAAAAGGATACACAAGGAAAAAAGGTCTCTTTTCAAAGATAAGTCCATAAGAAACAAGAGGCCCACTAGAAACATAAAAAAAAACCTAAAAGGAGACAAACAAATTAACAATGCAAAGAACAAACTGAAAGCTTAGAAATGAAACATCGGAGGCTCAAACCAAAAGCTCGAACACTACTCCAACCATGGGAAGTTGACCCAATAGTGAGGAAAATAAATGAAGAGGAAATGGAGAGGAAGGTAAATTGAGACATCCCTTTCCCCTTTTGGGTCCAACCACGGTGTTTCATAAGACAAACTCGAAGTTCTGTGTATATAGATCATATATTAATCAATAATATATATTTTACCCTCTTCGATCTTAAATGTGGAAGGTAGTTCAAAATTTATTTTGGTTCTAAATATATGTTCTCAGTTTCATTTATCTCCTATTTTAATTATTTCCTTCCAAATTACTCTTACAGTTAGATTTTTATATGATGTATAAGCTATGATGATGACACTCTAATGTAAATTATTAAGAAAATATATTTTAGGAAGATCAGCAATTTTTTATTGGGAAAACTAGAATAAAAGACTTAGGAAAGATAATATTTATTAAGAAGGACCATAAAATATAGAAAGACCAAATATTGAAATATTAAAATAAAAAGGCTAAATTGTCCCTAGCCAAATTTTCTATCTTTTCTCTAACTTGACTGTTAATTATAAATAGATACCAATTCGAATTACCTTAGTTTTCTATCTTCCAAATAACATTCCCATATTTGCTGATAACTTGCATCTAAGCGTGCAACTCCCAGTTCTTTCTAACTTTCTCGTTTTTGTTAATCTTAATGTTTTCATATCTCTCTTCTAATCTTCTTATCTTTTGGTTATATGTTAATAAGAAAAAAAAAACAATAAGCATTACTGTTCCTATTTGCTTCTACAATTGTAATTCATGTGTATATTGTAGTTAATTTTGATAGTATAACAGTAGGAAAATGGCATCTGGAGTAGGAAAAAGACGAAAGAAAATGACATTGGGAGATTGATTAATTAAAATGGCATTTGCATTTGAAAAACCTTCCCTTATGTCGAAGATGGTAAGGACACGAGAAGAAGAGGTGCAGGAAATAACACAACGGAAGTTTTGACATTTTAATTTTATATTTTAGTATCTGGTCCTTTTAAATAATTACCCTTTTAATAATCCTTCCTAATAAATACTATTTTTTCATGGTTCTTTATTCTAATTTTTCCTTTTTTATAAACATCTAAACGACCTTTTTTTTTTTAATTTCATTGTGATGATAGTAGTTTACTGTGTGTTACACCTTTGTTCCTAATTATTAGCTAACTAACATTGGGGTCTGTTTGGTGTGAGGGATTTGGGAGGAGGAAAAATTTTTATAAGTTGAATTTTAAAAGATTGAAGAGGTGGGGTAATAAAATTTTAATAAAGAGAATATATAAGATAAAAAAGTAAGAAAAATTAATTAAAAAATTTTAATCTCACTTCTCTAATTTTTTTAAAATTCAACTCAAAAATTTTTTTCCCTCACCTACGTTCCCTCCCCTCCCTTCAGACCAAACAAGCCCCAAGTGAAAACAGAAGAGAAGAGTGGTCTCAAAAGATTCTAAATTCAATAAAATACACAAATATCTGTCTCCATTCGAATATATTAAAAATCATACCCATAAGCCATCCACGTAATCCTCTAGGCACCCAGAATATCCCAATTTCAGGATTCTTCTAATTTAAAATATTAAATAAAATTTAACAGGTTTGCTATTACAAATGCATGCTGTTGACAATTGACCTATTATATTACTCTAATTATTTTTGTCTTTTCTATCGACTCCAAGTCATTTTTAATTGTGTCTGGAATTGAACTTAGTTGTTCGCATGCGTTGATTCCAAATCATTTTGTTTTTCTATGAAGTATATAATATATTTATAAAGGGGTATATCCGCCACTATTCCAAACTGATTCTCAGGGTTTTATTTCTTTATTTATTTTTTTATAAGCATCCACGATCTCTCTAATTTGTATTATAAAAATCGATTAATAACCTTTTAAAAATTAGAGAAATAATATTTAAAATTTTTTAACGCTTTTAATAAATTTCTAAAATTATATACCCTATATGAAGTTAAGGACACTCGAAAAAAAAAATATTTTGAATAATTTGTAGAAATCCGTATATTAAAAACCATTTTATCGAGAGAGTAGTAGTGTTTAATATTACTAACTAATCCAAATTCAATCATTATTTGACCTACATGGGATTAGCTATTTTAAGATCTTTTATTTATAAGAATTGAACATGTAACTTTCCTCGAGAGGTAATGAAACTAGACACAATATAATGCTTCAAATACCTGTTAAAAACTTAATACACGAACATCCAAATCTTGTTTCACTTACATACAACAAGTCTTGTCTAGTAAGTATGTTAAGATATATGAATCATACGATGATTTTATACTCTATTTATAACTAAATATTTGGATAGATTGTTAGTTAAAAAGTCTCTGTAAACAATTTCATTAAACATTCTGTGCTGCCTGCTTCTGATCCTTTTGCTTCATCATAGAACAAAAGCTGAGACAATTAGAGGAGAGTGGTCCCAAAATAAAACCATAAGAAAGGAATGTAATCATAATTAATTCTTTTTCATTAGCTTTTTAGTTAAAATTAAAGAGAGTTAAGGTCTAATTTTATCTTAGAAGTTTTTTCATAGAGGTTGTGAGTATTCAAAAGTTTTTTCAAGATCAATTTTACCGCAAAAATATTAAAAAATGATCAAGGTCGCCACTAGCTGTTAAAATAGTTAATGTTTAACGTTAATTTTTAATGGTCAATGTTAATTTTCCAACGGTTTAAGTGAATTTGCTCATTTCTAACACTTTTCGAATGAAATTAATGCAAAAAATACTTCTGAATATCTATAACTCCTACATGAAAATTTCCATCACAAATTTAAACCTTAACTCAAAATTAAACTGCACCACATAAAAACTGTAAGTGGAAGTTTGTCTACCACATCATAGTTTAAACTTTTTTTAATAACATTTTTATAGTTATAAGGAGATGCTTCAGAGTTGTAGCTAACATCTAGGTTTACTTTAATTTGCATGGAACACATCATCGAAAAACAAGGTTTGGTTGCTTTTCCACCAAATTTTTGTCTCACCTATCACAGTAATTAATTAAAATGAACCGCATAAATAATTAATTGCACATTGAATTATGGGAAAATCTCACTAGGACTAGAAAAAATATAAAAAAAGTTTCAATGTAAATTCGTCTATAAAAAAAGTCACTAGGACCTTAATGATATAAATTCCAAATGTGAACTTACACTATAAAAAACCATGTTATTATCGACGGATTTCCGATGGAAAAATTTTGTCACAAAATTCTATTGGAAAATAAATTTTTAGACAAAAATTTTTTCCATCGGTAATTACCTTATCAATAAGCATATGTAACCATGTTAATAAGTCATAATCGGCCATTGACAAGCATATATGCTAACTAAAGCTACTATTGTTGACAAATATATGTGACTATATTAACAAGTAATTGAGTGGCCATTGGCAAGCCCATCTATATTAACTGAACCAGATCCTATTGGCCAGTGTATGTCGCTATATTGACAAGGCAAAGAGTGGTCATTGATGAGTTTATTTATGTTAACTAAAATAGCTTCCATTGACAAGCATATATAACTATATTGACAAGTCATAAAGTGGCTATTGACAAGTCCATCTATGTTACTGAACTCCCTAAGAACTTTCTTTATAAATGAATCTATACTAGGACTTTTTTTTATAGAAAAATCTATATTGAGACTTTTTTGATATTTTTTCTGGTCCTTGGGAGCTAAGTAAAACTTTCCCTTGAATTATTGAAACCCAAATTTTAATATGTTAGCTTTATTCAATATTAGCCTTTGTTTGTCTCATTATGATTCATTTACACCTGAAAGCCTGAGAAGTGCTGGGTGCGGAGGAGTTATTCGAGAGACTAATGGGAACTTTATTATGGCCTTTATACACAAATTGGAGTTTGGGGATCATGTTATAGCTGAACTATGGGATATTCTTCTGGGGTTGAAGACTACTTGGGATCAAGGGAAGTGTAGAGTGGTATTAGAATCGGATGCAAAAGAAGTTCTTAATTCGATAAATAGTGGGAATTGCCAGGATCATCCAAATGCTATTGCAATTGCAGAAATTCGTTCCATGTTGCAACGTGAATGGAGGATAGAATTGCAGTTTGTTCCTAGGAACGCAAATCAAGTAACCCACTTCCTTGCGAAAAAGCCCCTATCTGTCGTAATGGGGTTTCACCCAATATTGTATTTCACACCAGAATTAATAGCTATTTTAGAGTTGGATCAATGTATTGCAATTGATGTATGCTGAGTCTTGAGAGTTATGTCCTTTATGTATAAAAAAAAAAAGTCCTTTTCTTTCCTGTTCTTTCCTTTCATATTTAACAATGAACTAAATAAATACCAAAATGAATGCAGTATGCTTCTATTATGAATATAAGAGTTAATTAAAGGACTTATTTGGTTTTAAATATACCTTAGTTCACTTTATCTACCAAATTTATAATTCCCCTCCTTCAAATTATTTCTATTGGTTGCACATATGAATTGAGATGATTTCTATCAATGAGTACATAATTCTAAATTTCTAATGCAAATGATGAAATAATGCATTTTAGAAAAATCAATCTATCACATTTTTATTAATAATTAATTTAATTATTTTTTTAATCTTTACAAATTATTTATATAACTTCTATATCAACAACAATAGGAGTCGGTATTATTTATAAGTCATAAATAATATAGTTTATATGTTGGCCAAAAAAACAGCGTAATTTATATCAAATTTTATATAAAATATGAGCCTTCAATATCTATTTTTTTAATTAATATCAACTCAATTTGTTTACTCAAACTTCTTTACATGCAAATACACCTCCCCAAATGCTTGTAGACTGAGTGAAAATCAAACTCAAATTCTGGAAAACTTTAATACTCCGTAATAGAGTTGATTATATAGTATGGTAAAAGAAAACTTCTCTTAAATCTTTCATTCCTGTTTTTTGTTTAAAAAAAAAAATTCAGATGAGTGGTAGAATTTACGAATATTTATTTATTAAACTTTAGGTGACCTAGCTGCTACTTGTTCCATCTTGTAAGTTGTATGTAAAGCATATAAAATTATTTTTATTTTATATATCACCAGAAAATCACAAAGCACGCGATTAATTAAGAACAAAATTATTGTTGTTGCTTGGTGCTGGTTTATTATTATTGTTAGTGATACTTATTGTGAATTAAAATTGTAATGTAAGAACTAAGAAAGAAACAAACAGGTGTTTAGTGGACGCCCAAAAGTGGGAAATCCCGACAACCTCGGAGCTGATTAACAGTTGGGCTTATATGTTAATTGCATGTACGGATCATAATTAAATTTCATTCCCTACAGTCCCACCCAAGCTGGACGATATTTATATATTCACCAAAATTACAAAGTAGCAAGGTCGAGGAATCTTAAATTAAATAATTCTGTATTACAAAATTTTATTTTTTTAAAAAAAGATACTCTATAGATAATAGCTACAATTTTTCCTTAAATCCACGGTATAAAATTTAAAATTTAAGGTTTCAATCCAATATATAATTTTTAACATAGGATCTTTAGAAAACTCATATGCTTCCTCTAGTCATGATTATAAAAGTTAGGATTTATTTTGATTCTAAATATAAAGATCAATTCACTGCACCGTCTATCAAATTTATAATTTCTCTTGTCTCTCCACTTTTTTTTGCTCAAATGTCTCTATCTGGGCATGTAAAAGAAGTTTTCAATGCTTAATTGGAAGAGGTATTGTAGGCCCAACTACACCAAAAGAAGAGGTAGTTGGGAAAGATTAACACACATTTTTCTTTACTAATAAGCGACTTAACAAATTTATTTATTAGGTATATAGTTCATACTTCATATATTTAGAATGATAAGGAATATTAAAGGGTTAAGGGGCATTTTTGTCCTGAAAATTTACATAAAGGGACAATTTTATCCTGAAATTTTTTTGGAGAGCAACTTTGTCTCAGAAGTTTAAAAAATGAAGCAATTTTATCCTGACCTTATCCCAGTCAATTTTAACAGTTAGTTGATTAAATATATCGAGTTAGCAATTTCATGTAATCCACATTATTTTTGTTAAGATGCATATTTAGCCCGAAAGTTTTAAAGATAACTTTAAAAAAAGATGAAGTAGATGATGGCATATGAACTTCCTACACAAACTTACACATTAGCAAAATCAATATTGATGACATGTAGATTGTTAGTTTAGCAAATTTAATTAACTAATAGTTAAAATTAATTGGGATAACGGTCAGAGTAAAATTGCTCCATTTTTAACATTTCTAAGACAAAATTGCCCCATAAAAGACTTTTAGGACAAAATTGTCCTTGGTGAATATTTCTGGCAGAAAATTGCCCTTAACCTAATATTAAAATAAAATCATGATGCTGTCGTATGGAATGACGTAATCTTGCTCTAAACATACTTTATTCATCACTCTAGCTTTTGCTTTCCACTATAATTTTCTTAATTTATTATCCCTCTCTCTGAAACGTGAAAAGTGATGAGTTTGACTCATAATCCACTTTGCAAAAGCAAATTGCAATTTTATAATCCTCACACTAAAAACATCCAATCATTTCTTTATGCACGGGAGTCTATGCTCATTGTATGCCAAATTGATGGTTAATTACAAAAAAAAAAAAGAAGTATACTAATTAGGTTAACTCTCCACTTATTACAAGATTTGTACACCAAATAACATTAAAAGTAATATTTTGCCAATTTTAGATTATAAGAACTTGCCTTATATTTGTAAATAGACCTCCCTAATTTTCAAATTAATGTTAATATTGTCTACACATGACTTAAATTTTTAAAAAAATTATGTTCAATTTAAGCTTATATGTACTTCCTCCCATTCGCAATATAATTCACTTCAACTAAGTTTTTAAAATGATAGTCAACCCATTAAATATGTTTAAATTGAAATTTTTTCTCCAACTTTACCCATATTAAATTATGTTTTAAAAAAGAAAAAAAAATATAAAAAACCAAATTTAATCATAACGTATTAGTCAAATGACTTATATACTAGACAAAGACATTATTTTAAAACTGATTTATATTGTGAATTGGAAAGAGTATTGTGAATTGGAAAGAGTAATAGACTAGTAGATTTAACCATACCCCAGCCATGACTTTTACAATATTCAAAATTAGAGATAGCGTATCATGAGAAAGGACATATTAATTCTGGTTCATAATATAAGAGCTAGACAATTAATTACTATATTGAAGAAATTAGTTAAATCAGTTAATTGTAATAAAAGAATGTTGACTTTCTTAAAATACCCTTATTAACTATGTGCATAAAAACGTACTACTTATTGATGGAAACCTCTTAGAATGTATAATTAATAAGGATATTTTAGAAAAAAATTATAAATTTGAAAAATAAAGTATAGATTTGGTCTTATATTATAGACTAGAGGGGAGGAAGTAGTTCGGTTTTTCACTATCTCATGATTAACCACACATGCATCTTGAAAACAAGATCCTAATGCTTCTTCATGGTAGTAATTAACTAAATAAACAACATGTTTAGTTTAATGCCATAGCTAGCAATCTTATATCATTAAATCAAATCAACAATTAAATGAACGAATGAGATTGAATGTGGATCGATATACATAGAAGATACAAATCCCAAGTCTCTCCCAGCTTTCATGGGTGATTAAGACCCTATCTCTCTCTCTATATATAATATGAATATTCACTTTGGAGACCTTAATTTATCACACCAGTAATTAAACTCAACAAGTAGTCATATAAATAGTGTCAATATATATAACAGGTCCGATTATGATCTGACCAAGTCTTAGTCAAAAGTTGGAAACTAAAGTAGCTTTACTTCCTGGGAAATCGAAAATGGAGGACAACAACAACCTGGGAGGAGCAGGCAGCTCCTCATCACCAATCAATGGAGGGATAATGATAAAGGAACAAGACAGGTTGTTGCCGATAGCGAATGTCGGTCGGATTATGAAGCAAAGTTTGCCGCAGAACGCGAAGATATCGAAGGAAGCGAAGGAGACTATGCAAGAATGCGTGTCGGAGTTCATAAGCTTCGTCACCGGCGAGGCCTCCGATAAGTGCAGAAAGGAGAGAAGAAAGACCGTTAATGGAGATGACATATGTTGGGCCTTGAAAACCCTAGGCTTTGATGATTATGCAGAGCCACTTCAAAGGTACTTGCATAAATATAGAGAGCTTGAAGGAGATCAACGAGCTAATAATAATTCTAATCATCATCAAGATACAGATTATTAATTAGGGACCTTGAGCTTAATTTTGTCACACACACACACACACACACATGTTACTGTACTTTTCATTTCAGCCTTCATTAATTATTGTCATGTAATAATAATATTAAGTTTCTAGGTTCTTGTCTCTCCTTATATTCACAGTAACCTTCTCAATTTGCATGCTTTTTCTTTTTTATCTGAACACATTCAATCCTAGAATCTTGGATTAATTGACCTTGAGCTTTCTACCATGTTGTGTTCCAATAATCAATAAATTCATATTTGAACTTGAATTTTTATATAGTACAGACCCATGACATGATCAAGCTCTTTAATTCGGTTGGGAACAATCTTCTTATTAGTTGTTCTCTCATGAGAAAAGATAGTTTGTTTGTTAAAGAAAAAAAAAAACTCTTAATCCATCAGCAATTATCCATGGATATGAATTCACTCTTCGAGGGAAAGTTCACGACACTGTCGATTTCAGTTTTTTTAATTTCTTTTGATTGAATAATGTCTTGTTCAGTTTGATAAGAGTTTCTCAAAAAATATCTGCGGCTAATTAAATCTTCCATGAATTAGATTTTCCTTCGTTATGCTACTGTGTGTGTGTGTGTGTATCCTTCAAGATCGATGTTTTCAGTTTCATTATATTGTATCTCCGTGAAAATTGAATATCAAAGAGAAGTTCAAGACACTGTCTGGTTCTGTTTAATTGATCTGAGTTTCTTAGAAAATCTGATAATAATCTTCCATTCTTATCAAGGTATTCTGTGAATTTTTTCTTCATTATAATGTATATCCTGCAAGATCGATGTTTGGAGTTTGATCTTTTGATTATACTCATGAAGTTCGAATTTAGTTTCTTGGTTATTAATTATAGTTAATTGAATTCTGGTTGATTCTCGTTGTTTTTTTCTTAGTAGGTCTATTTTGATTAATATTGAATTAAACTTCGTATTGTCGCCGTCACTAAGCAAATTGGTATCAAGTCACTTTCTAGGGTTTCTTTCACATTGTGAATCATTAATGCCAGCTTCAAATAATTAAGGGAAAATTCCAGAAAACTACGGTGGAAATTAAAAAAGGACAGAAAGGTGCAGTGAAATTCATATATCCCAAATCAGTCAGATTGTAGGAATCTGGAATATGAAATCTTAATACAATTACCCAAATACCCTCGTAAGTGAGAGCCAAAAGGGAAACGAAGAGACACGCGGAGGCAGAGTTTGAAAGTCAGAACAGAGAGTAACGGGAAAGCTCGGGGAGACGGGGAGACGGAGAGACGACGCGAAGGGCGGTGGGTTGACGGTTGTCGGTGGCGATCTGCGGCGTCGTCAACGGAGGTGAAGGCGACATTGTGCGGTTCTGCGTTCAGCACTCGCTCTGTCGGAGGTTCATCGTTCAACCATTTCAGTTTACAAGGGGCAGTGTGTAACTCCTTTTTGGGCTTTGTATGATTGGTGAATATAATTATACAAATTGTGATCTGACAGCAACTGATAAATATATCAAGGTGTTAATCAACAGAGCCATGTTGTTAATATAGAGCGACGTGGTGTTATTACCCATGGAACACCCAATTTTTGCAAACTTTTTCCTACATACGTCTTCTGTTGTCTGTGTGAATGGAAGATATGAAAAGTGTTGTATTTGGACATCGACGCTAAAAATTTCCTATTTCTTGTTGGCCAGATGTTAATCAATGAAAAAATGTTGTTAATAATGAATATGATTTTGTTAACGGTGGGTGAGGTGTTGTTTTGGGCATCGAATTTGTGATTTGGCAACTTTATTCCTTTTAAGATGTTAATGAAGGATGTCAAGTTGTTAATAACTAAAAATTATGTTGTTACTTGTGGCTAACGTGTTGTTTTTCTCCATTTACATTAGTTTCAGAAAACTATAGTGGAAAACACAACATGTCACCCTCGATTAACAACATGAGTTTCTTCATTAACAACTCATATTCCTTCATTAACATATTCAAAGGAGCAAGTTAGGAATGTCGTAATATAGATAGAAAAACACAACATCTCTCCCCCTATTAACATCATTATCTTCGCTATTAATGACTCAGCTTCCTCCATTAACATCTGTTAATGAACAAGTTGGGAATATCGTAATGTAGATGGGAAAACACAACATCTAGTTCTTATATAAGAACTAAAAAGGATTAGTCTGTGTAGAAGAATTGAAGAAACATATTATTTAATTACTTATGGAAATTCCTATTTTTCTATTTACTGCTAAAATGTATCACCAGGACATGTAATTCTGTGCATAACTTTGGACTGATTTCAATTCATGTCTCCCTCTTTAAGATACACCAATCCTTGTAAACAGGAAATGCTGTGTGTTTGGAATCATATATGAATTAATTATTAATGGATATCATTATTTTAATGTTGTTGTCCTACATTTGTTTAAGAATGATTTGTTGAATTTGGTGATAGGATAAGTCCAATGGATCCAGTCAAGGAGGAGGGCCTACACAAAGAGCAGAAGCTTTAGTTGCTTTATCTTCTGCATTTAATATACCTTCTGAGAGAACGTACGCACGGTATGTTAACTTGCATATAGATGAGTTGTTGTCATTTTCGTTTTTATTATTATTGATTATAAATTGATGATCTTCAGGCAAGTATTTATTAATGGCATAGTTGATTAGGGTACTAAAAAATGTGACAAAGAAGAACAGTGTTCTATGATTCCTCATGGCGCAACTAAATATTATTAATATATCTTGTCATCTATTATGTTAGTGCTTCTACTACTGCCAAGGCTTTGGTCAGGTATTTGGATTGGTGCAGGGTCAACTTGGGTGGAATCTTCTCGATTTTAGAAGCCTATTTTCAATATCTGGATTTAGAACCAACAAATGGGCGTTGGGGACAAGAAAAAGACAGTTCTTGACATTGTCTTAAGTATTCTCATAATGTTATTCTGTGAAATCCTTAGAGCAAAATTGCTGTTTAGGTTGTTGGATGAAGTTGCTGAATTGACCTTTTTCATTTCTTCCTCCTCCTTTTGAACTCTTGTGGATGAGAAACACAACATCTCTCAAAGTATTACCAACATCAGATTCATTATTAACGACTCGACTTCATCTATTAACATCGTAGGAGGAACATGTTGGGATGGTCTTAATATAGATAGAGAAAAACAACACGTTAGCCAGAAGTAACAACATAATTTTCGTTATTAACAACTTGACATCCTTCATTAACATCTTAAAAGGAATGAAGTTGTCAAATCACAAGTTCGATGCCCAAAATAACACCTCACCCACCGTTAACAAAATCATATTCATTATTAACAACATTTTTTCATTGATTAACATCTGGCCAACAAGAAATAGGAAATTTTTAGTGTCAATGTCCAAACGCAACACCTTTCATATCTTCCATTCACACAGACAACAAAAGACGTATGTAGGAAAAAGTTTGCAAAAATTGGGTGTTCCATGGGTAATAACACCACGTCGCTCTATATTAACAACATGGCTCTGTTGATTAACACCTTGATATATTTATCAGTTGCTGTCAAATCACAATCTGCATAATTATATTCACCAATCATACAAAGCCCAAAAAGGAGTTACACACTGCCCCTTGTAAACTGAAATGGTTGAACGCTGAACCTCCGACCGACAGAGCGAGTGCTGAACGCAGAACCGCACAATGTCGCCTTCACCTCCGTTGACGACGCCGCAGATCGCCACCGACAACCGTCAACCCACCACCCTTCGCGTCGTCTCTCCGTCTCCCCGAGCTTTCCCGTTACTCTCTGTTCTGACTTTCAAACTCTGCCTCCACGTGTCTCTTCGTTTCCCTTTTGGCTCTCACTTACGAGGGTATTTGGGTAATTGTATTAAGATTTCATATTCCAGATTCCTACAACCTGACTGATTTGGGATATATGAATTTTACTGCACTTTTCTGTCCTTTTTTAATTTCCACCGTAGTTTTCTGGAATTTTCCCTATATCCTCAGTACTGATGTTGAATAGTATATCATTATTAAAGCCTCAGATTAGGGTTTTGTTAATCAAGATTTTTTAGGGTTTGGCGGGCCCGCATATGATAGTATTGTACTTAAATATTGTCTACGGATAACGCTAAAAAGCAACTGTTGTGTCTTTGACATGGTTTCTAGAAGCTCCAAAACTAGGTTGACGACAAGGTAATAAAAAGCCCATTGAAGCCTAAACTCTTGTTTAGCTGAACATTTGCAGTAAATGACTCTTTGGTCAGAAGCTAGATTGAAGGCAAAACCTTTTTTTTTTTTAGTTTCTGACTTTTGTTTTTATTTTAGATTTGGAATTTCTAAAACTGATTTTACATTAATATATCTTCCAAGCAAATTTTTGTCAAATTAGCTTGAACAGGAATGAATCTAAACATAAATTACGTTACCCTAATTTTATCTCAACCTTTAGTTTGCAAAACACAAGTGAAATAAAAGTTACTTTTGAAACCTTAATTAATCCAAACAAGTCCTATATAACTGGATACCAAAAGATGGAATTTAATTATGCATTTCAAGATTCAATGTATACATATAGCGCGGCCTCACCATATATAAATTAGAAGTGTGCATGTATATAACCATGGATAATTAAATAGAATATTTTCATTTATTGGAAAACGAAAATGCATTGTACCTAGGCTAGCTTTCGATATCATCTATCTAACTTTAAGCATAGCCTCATGAGATGAATTATTATGCATATTGGCCAAAAAAGATGACATGAATTATTAGAAATGTTAACTAAATGTGCCCTAAACCATCAATTAGGGTTCCCACTTCCGTTGAATCATGTCTTCTTCTAGTGGCCTTTAGAAGAATTGTATGGGACTAGACTACTGATCTTTTTTTTTATTGCCAAGACTAGACTACTGTTCTTACATGTGCATGATTCGATTAAATCAAAATCTGTAATCTTTTTGGGCAGCAAAAAAAGTAAGGACGAAAATCGTGCCGGCGATCAATTAGAATCAATTATGTATTTGATTTAAACTTAAATTATATTTTTCAGAACTGTGACGGGGAGATTACATGTTCAAATCCTGGAAACAGCCTCTCCGCTTGGGGGTAAAACTGCATACATTTATCCCTCTTCCGACTCCACCTGATGGGAGCCTTGCGCCCTGGACCTCCCCACAATTTTATATATTTTTTAGGGTCATAATCATGGGTCAGAAAGGCAAATATAATGGAAAATCACCTTTTAAAGTCTAATGGCATGGATGCTCCCCGCAAGTGGGAGGTGGCATATTCGATTTTGCTAGTAGCCTCAAGCCCTTAGTATCTGCCTCTCTAATTAAAAAAACAAATTCATTTTAGATTCATAAACTAACATGAAAATACATTTAAAAGATCATTATGTATACTTTGAGAAATTTAGTTTTGAACAACAGTATTTATAATAATTAACTAATTTAACTATATTTATTAATTTAATCAAATTAGTTAGATAGTTGTTACATTTAGAAGTGGAAGAGTATTACTCCCTCAAATATATAATTTTTATATTTATCAATCTTTTACTAATATACTATTGTTGACATTCCTTCAACAATAATAGGAGAGGGAAAAAGGGAATGAAGGAAGATGGTGTTTTAGAAAATATATGTCATATTAATAAATTTAACTAATTTTCTTAATTTAATCAAATTAGGTAAATATATACGAGAGAGTAATAAATATATATTATGGAAGAAGTAAGGACTAAATATTGAATAAGAAGAGGGAAGATGCGATGGGTCATGTGTGAGACATACAATTGGTCGCCCTACGACGCATGCAACATATATACATTCTGAACGCTGTTGGGACTCACGTGCCTCATAATTCTCTGCCTCGCAACTTCAAGAAATATTGCCCCTCTGGTACGCTGAAAGAGATTTTTATGAAAATAGAAATTGAAGTGAGAGTCGAGTTAAAAATTTGTTTGGCGCACCCATGAAATTACGATATAATTTTTAATTAATATGTCTATTTGTAATATAACAAAACTTATATGTCCTTGACTTAAAAAAATCCCACCCATCCCACCATCCCAAACAGGCACATCTATTACTGTAATATATTACAATCTCCCTTGAACGCCATTCTTATTGGAGACCTGAGACCCAAATTTACCTCATTGGACATTGACCTTTAGGCATTATACATCGATCAACGATCACTGCTACAACAATTGTAATTTGTAGCACTTATTTTTTGATTTTGTAGCCTTTTGAAGCGCTACAAAAGCTAGAGCTACAATAGATTTTGCAAAAAGTGGGTTATTTTGTAACTCTTTGTCAGAAAAGCGCTATATTAGGTTTTTTTTTTTTAAAAAAAATTATTCATATATTGTAGCTCTTTCTTGAGGAAGAGCTGCAGAAGGCTATTTTTTTAAAAAAAAAAAAATTAAATTGACTACAATTTTATATACTAATTTTTCCACCACCATATCTAATAAATCTAAAGAAAACAATCAATTCCAAAATTACAATACATATCTTAATGATTTTCTACCACACATAAATATCTAGTTTTTACTAATAAAAAAATGGTTCTTTAGACTGGTTAAAATTTACTTTTTAGACCACTTTTAGATTCGGTCTTGATACAGCCGGTCTTAAAAGTATGTCACTTTTAAGACCGGTTTGGTAACCTAAAACTAACAATTTTAAGACTGGTTGTCATGAGCACCGGTCTTAAAAGACCTCTTTTATAAAGCAATTTACATAACATTTTTAAGACCGGTTATAATTATAATCAATCTTAAAAGTTATTTTAAGACCGGTTTCATATATAACCGGTCTTAAGAATTTTAATTTTAAGACCGGTTGTACATAAAACCGGTTTTAAAAATTTAATTTTAAGACCGATTATATGCGTAACTGGTCTTAAAATAACTTTTAAGACCGGTTATTTTTATAACTAGTCTTAAAAGTGTTATATTTTATTTTTTTTAATTGTGTTATTAGGTTAGTTACCAGAACACATCCTAGAATTGCTACCTCTAATACCATACTTATTAAGTTTCATATGGTATTCAATTTGCTTCCACTTACCATGTCCTTTTGCTTTAATCTTCCACTTACCATTTCTTTTTGCTTTAACCTTCTCATTGAGTTGGGAACTTGTAACATGTTATTTGTCCTCATGTATAATGTTTTGTTTAAAACCATCACACACACACACACACACACATGCATAAATAAATTCAACCATGTCATATCATGCAACCAACAAGTCAATTCATCAAAATATACAAAAACCATGTTAAAACCAACAAACATGTCAAATCATGCAACCAACAATATTTGCAACCAACCAACATGTCAATTCATCAATATATACAAAAAAATTCCTCAGTTTAATAAGAACTCACTGTTGTAAAAGTTCATAAATGAATTCAGCATAACAATTGCGAATGTGCTCAATATCTTCTTTTGGAAAGGGGTAAGCAAGTTTAAACATCTAAAACACCAAAGCCAGGCAAAACATTAACTCACTTAAAAAAATAAAAGTAATACAAAATTTTTGAAATATATATACATTTACCTCTTCAGTAAGTTCTGTCGTGCCTATGGTAATAATATTATACATGTGCCTCAGAATATATAACCCACACAAGTTGGACCCCGGTTGTTGCCTACGAGTTTGAAAAATAATATGATATCATTAAAACAAGTATAAAATTAAAGCATGGCTTATTATTGAATACATTCTTAAAACAAACCAACAATCATCTGCAACGATCACCTCTTCAACTGCCACTTTGACTTGATCATCCTTTATTTCTTGGTGGTGGACATTTGATCCCAAGTTGTGCACGCTTCCCCCTGCAACCAATCGTCTCAGAGGATCTTCCACAAACAAGTCACAAGGCTCACTAATTTCTTTTCCAGGACCCTCTGATGACTGACCAATGCAACTCCCTTTAGTGCTCTGTTTAGGGTTTAGGGAATGAGCCTGGGGAGCACTGGTATCTGCTTGTCTTGTGTTCGTCATGATCATCCATTCCTCCTTCATCTTGCTAAATCTTTCTTCAAATCGTGCATCAAATGATGCTTCTGTCTTGGCCCTAGCTTCCGCCCTCACAGTGCCAATATACGCTCCATCTCCTCTCTAGTCACCATACTACTTGAGGAACGGCGTGAGGGTGCTCCAAAGTAATCCCTTATGCTTACCCCTCCTCCAATCCCTCTGACACGGCCGAGATGCTCAGGTTTTCCGTTAGCTACAGTCAGGATGTCATTCCTCTCATCCGACCTAAATGATCCCTTGGCTTGTTTTTTTTGAAGCTCTTCCTATAAGACACAGATGACAAATGTTAGTAATGAAATTTGTTTACTAAATAATTAATAACAACAAGTCAACAACAATACTTACAATTTTCTCACTGACTATACGAGATTGTTTACTCTTATAAGACCTGCTCCTCTTTTGGTAAGCGAACAACTACTTCTCTTCGTGACATATCGAAGATGGTAGAGAAAGAAGAATAGAAGGATCGAATTGAGCTACTTCTTCCAATCTCTTCCGTTTGGCCGCCAACAAGTCTTTTTCGGCCTTTGCATAACCCTCACGAGACATTGTATGGGGGAAATCATTCTTTCTACCGCTCTCTTGGGCCTTTTTCCTTTTTTCCTGCGAATAAGAAATCAAAATTAAGTCATTATAAATCAATAAAGACAGTTCATAATTCATAAGCAAATCAAATGCAAAATAAGTCAACTCACCAATGCTTCTGGAGTAGTCCGAAGCCGTCTAAATTCTTGCCAAGTCTGTTCATTAATAAAAGAATACTGATCACAGAGATTAGGACGAGGCTGACCTTCTCCCACCTCGATATGCACGTTATTGTTGGCTAGACTTGTCTTAAGCGCTCATCACAATACATCATTGTCTTGTCATACAAGACTTCACTCTCAGAAATGTCGTAAGTGAGCTGAATAGTTTCCCAAATATGTTGCTTCACACTTTTATCCACATTTCTCTATTGCCCTATCAAGATGCTAGGCTTGTTGCGTGCTAGGAGGTCGACAAAACTACACCAAACCGGCTTGCATTAGGCCCGATTGGTTTCCAATAACTATCAAACTCAACCGGAATTATTTTCCCGGTATTTTGATTGAGAGGAATGTCTCTCAATCGGGTGGCTCTCATACCCTTTCGTCTAGGCTAGTTACGTGGCTCACTGTGTTCTTGGCTAGGAGCATTGCTAGGCTCGCTTTGATTTGGATTAGTTGGATCGGGAGTACCCTTACTAGGACGACTCATTATCTAAAAACACTTTAAGGACACTATTTAAGGATAGCTAGTGATGGTTTAAGGAAATTTTGCTACACGACACTATCTACAAAGGCATTGTTCAAAAGCAATTTCCAAGTTATGCAAACATGAACAAATAATTAATTGCAATGCACAAGTTGAACATACATGCAAAAATAGGAGGCAATGTCAGCATAAGTTGAACATAAATGCATTAGGAGGCAGACTCAGAAGTAAAAATAGGAGGCATGTTTGAACAAGTTGAACAAACATAAATACATTAGGAGGCAAACTCAGAAGCAACACCAAAGTTCATATCAAGCAATATCAGCACTACCTTATCCAGAGTTTTACTATATTGAACATGCAAAAATACAGAACCAAAATTGAACCCTTTTCATACACAACCAAAATAAACTCAGGTCCACAGAAGAATAAGGACATTAACCTCAGACATACATGCATTATGTAAAACTCTTCATAATAATTAACGGTACCTTCAACCTTTGATTGAGGATCATCTTCTTTCTCTGGATTTGAACAATCTTTGACCACTTTATGATTTGAGTAAGGTATCTCTTAAGAGGTAATGGACACTTCTGAAAAGTGGGTTGACGACTTGTTGCAAGAATCAAACAAAGAAAATGGAGGCCAAGTCATCTCACAATTTCAATGAAATACCCAAAAACGAAACCATTAATTTAATTGAATGCCTAGCAACTGAAACGCAAATCTAACAATAAAAATGAGGCTGAGAACGAAACCAATCGGAGGAAATAAACGACGATAGCCTTACGGCAATATATTCAACCGTAAATCTCCGTTGAAGGCAGTGAAGTTAAGGATGGAGGAGAGAAGGGGATATGAGGAGCTGCCGCGAACTGATGGAGGGGTTTTGCTGATATGCTTGAGTCTCAAATTTCAGAGTTAAAATTAGTGTTTTGAAATCCAGGTCAGTTTTAAGACCGGTTGTAATTAACAACCGGTCTTAAAAGTAATATTTAAGACCGGTTTTAATTAGAAACCGGTCTTAAAAATAGAAAATTTTTAAGACCGGTTATTAAATAATAACCGGTCTTAAAGTTTTAATATTTAAGATCGGTTTTCATGTACAGTAAGTCTTAAAAATAATAACCATTTTATTTTTTTTAATTATCTTTAATTCAGATAATATTTTTTAGACCGGTTATATTTAGAACCGGTCTAGAAAATATATTACATGTATTTATTTTTTTAACTGTATATATTTTAAGACCTGTTTTTATTATAACCGGTCTTAATATTTCATCATAATTACAAAAATACCATCAGTCATATTTTTAAGACCTTATCTGATATAACCGATCTAAATGTTCCGATCTAAAAACTCTTTTCTGTACTAGTGTTTGCAAAAAATATTACTCTATCCAGTCCTGTCGAATATCTAATCAAACCCTTAAATATCTAACCCAAATCTTACTAAGATAGATAATATTTAATCCAAATCCTAATAAGATATATATCTAATATCCAAATCTTAATAAGATAATCAATCATAATCTTAATAAAATATTCTAAATAACATATCTCAATTATTTTCTGTAGCACATAACAAAATATAACTCTTATTTACCAAGATATTTATCATAACTAAAACTGGAAGACATTAAACACAAGCTAGATTTAGAACATTTAAACAAAAAATATAGTAATTTTATCCAGGCATAGAAGAAATTAAGAGTAAGCTTAAAAGCACATTCCAAAGAATAATACACTAGTTTACTTAACAAAGTCCAATTTTAGAACCAAACTAAAATCGTTTTCCATGTCTTGAATTTGAATGGCCTGAAATCATACTCAATATAACGTAATTGGGACTATCATTAATATATCAAGAGATATATATATTTTAGCATTCAGCATTTTCATGACAGGGAAGTGAATGCAATCATGTATATATTTGCACTCACAAGCTAGATTCTCCATATCTTCGTCCATCCTCTTAGCATTTAGTGAAGTTCTCCTAGAAACAGCTTGGTTTGACCCAAAATTATGTGCAATGAAAAATTAAACAAGCCTATTAGTTTGTGACCTCCAATTGGTACTCACTACTGAAAGTTCAATGCAAACAAACAAGAATAATCCTAAGGTATAATAGTTTGCCGTTAAAATTTGGCAATATCCATTGTCTCACCCCATATACAAAAACACAAGTCTATTTGTTAATAAAGAATTCTGCAAAACAATTGATAAGCTAAAAACGAGAATGGGTGTAGCGCCAGAAATTTGAAAAACATGAAGCTGCCATCAAAATTTTAGAAACGGATAATCTTGGAAACATTTTTTTGAAAATGAAACTGGTCTACAAAAACCATTTAGGGTTCAGAAATCGATTGTGTATAGGGAAGGTGTTAGGCAACCCACAGCACTCATTCATAAGAATGGTTAGCCTAAGTTAATTATTTAAAACTGAATATGACCTTTAATTTTATTATAATTACCCAAATAAAAAAATAATATATTTACAAAAATAAATAAAATGAAAACTAAAGAAAAAAAGGAACATTTATTTACAAAAAAAATAAGAAAATATATATTTATTTACAAAGTTGGACTTGACCTAGAATGAAAACCTAAAGCCTACATACCCTTTAGAGGGATCAAAGCCTACGTAGTTCGGGGGTTGAAATGCGTGTCACTTTGTTAGTGTTTTTTAGAAAAAATGTTTATTTAATTTATTTGAGAAAAATATTTTTTATTTGGCTGTGTTTTTTATTTTTTTAAAAAAGTATTTTCTTTATTTTCTAACAAAAGAGAGTTTTTCCATTTTATTTTTATTTATAAAAATGTGTGAAAATATTTTTTATTTTTTGAAAGAGAACCTAAGAAAGGGATAAAGAAAAAAGAAGAAAAAACAACACAAGTTAAAAGAATGGAAAGCCAAAGATGAGGAGACTTATATATATCTTTTATTCTTACTAGCTATTCAAACAAACAATATGAGAAAACCACATGGGTGGATCAACATCCAATTCATTGCATTTTTTTATCCATATTATAAATTCCTTCAATTTTGAAGAGCATATATTGGAGGCAAGAGATCAAATTCAGTCAAGCATATAAGAGTAGTGCTGGGAAAATGGCCCAGCCCGTGACGGGCTCGGGCCTAAACGGGCCGGCCCGTTTAGGCCCGAGTTCAAATCCGTACCCTTTTATAGCAGCCCGGCCCGTTTAAGGTAGGCCCACGGGCTTTAGGCCTGTTTATGTTTTTTCCTTTTTTTTTGCCATTCCTTTTTTGTTTCTTATTCTTATAAAGACTAAAATACCTAATTTAAAACATAAATATCATCAACACTAATTTAAAACATAAATATTATCCAAGTTTAATAGAATATAAACACTAAAACTTAAGTCCAAACCATAATTAATGTTCATAACAAATTAAATAAGTTCACAGCCACAATCAAACAAGCCTACAAGCTTCAAATGTCAGTAATAATATAACATCTGATTTGGATTTTGGCGTATACATGCAAAAAAAGAAAAAAGAAAATCAAAGAAGAGAAGCTTCAAATGAGGTCTGGGTCAGTGTGAGAACATTTCTGATATGAGGGTTAGGTTAGGTTAACTCTATCCTCTGACCAATGTTTGCTGCCCATTGCCTTGTGCCGATTTTTTTTTTTTAAAAAAAAGTTAAACGGGCCTAAAAGGGCCGGCTATGCAGGGCTACAGGGCCGGTCCTTTTAGGCCCGCTTCCATTTTCAGCCTCTAAATCATAGGCTCGGCCCTTGACGGGCTCGGCCAGAATTCCCGGCTCTATATAAGAGTCACAAAGTAAACCAAAAGGCTTTCTTGCAATATGACGTGTTAGCATTAGAGGAGGGAGCATGCAATCATTTCATCCATCAAAATATCACTATAAAAAATAACTGTCAGCGAAGTAATAGGTGCAAATATAGCAATATCAAATGGTTGTGAGAACACTTGAGCATTCAATGAAGATAGAAGGAAACCAAACAAAAACACGTCTAGAGCTTTATATGTAAGTGCCTCAATCTCATGGATATGTTTATTGGCAAGCATCTAGACATGTCATGAAGAATACTAGGTTATTCCAACAAATTCTAATTCTCAAAACTCGTGAAAGAATAAGAAGGAGCAATGAAATGAGAAATCAAATTAGTAACCACATGGGAGGATTTTTTTTTTATTATTTTATTTTTCCTTTAATGATGATTGCCAATTTAGATACCAATCATCATCAATAAGAGGAATTTCTTTTATTTTTGTTTTTTTATTAGTTTTTTAATCTTTAAATGGGACCCGGATAAAATAGGGTGTTCACAATGATTGTTTCAGGCTTACCTCAAATACAACAAAACCACAATGAGTCTCCAATAAGTGATCAGCTTTAAATGATTATACAGAAAAACCCAAAAAATAAATACAAGATTTAGAAAAGTAATAGCTTTAATATATAACTTTAAATAATTACAATGAGATCATAAGATTTATGTTCTTGTCATTTAGTGTTTAGGGGGTCATAGGGGAAAAGAGCATCATAGTGAGGTACAATGATGTGATAAAATAGATAAAAAAAACATTAATGTCCATAAGCTCTTACCTCTTAATGAAGAGTTAAATCATTAAATAATAATGAATGCATCACCAATGTTTTCGGGAAAAAACCTGTGGCAATTTTGGGTTTGCATAATATCTGAATATAATCTAAAATAACAAATGTTGGTAGGATTATAAAGCAAATTAGAACAATAAGTTTATCCTTATATTGGTATGATTGAAAATTAAAAGTATGATTGTCACTTATACTTCTACTTCTTTGAGAGCAAAAAAAAAAAAAAACTAAAAAATAGATGAATAATATTAAAAAGAAAAGAAGGCAAAAAATGGACGACCAAGGAGGCAACCCATTCTAGCTTAATCAAATCTCACTAGAAATTAAAAACATATATTACCATATACAAAATGGAGCAGATAGAAAACAAACAAAATGTTTAAGGATTATTATGATAATACCTAATAAAGGAAGATTTTGATTGTTCAGGTTTCTAAGAAATGCAGACTTCAATTTGTAGCATCAGGCGTTGTGAGGAACTTGTACAAGGTGGGCAACTAGGTAAAAGATATCGTAAATAAAATTCCAAATCTTTATCGTAGGTGACCAAAGTGATTTTGAATTTCAGCAGTGAGTAATATATTGCAGGAGCAGATAATTGAAAAAAAGCTTACCTTAATTAGATACAGAACTTCAACAAATGCAAGCCAAAGAAGTAGAAGATAAATGTAAAAGAGAGATTTTGCGTTGCCAATATCAAGGAAGAAGAACAGAGTTTGTGCAAAGAAGAGGGAATATTTCAACCATTTAAGCAAGTGGGGCCGATGGTAGGTTAGTGTGGGCTAACGTCAGGGTTCATAAACTATTAAACAAAAATGCTATTGTAGCTCTTTCCCAAAAAAGAGCTACAATAGATCATTTTAAATATTAAAAAAAATTATTGTAGCTCATTTTTAAATAAGTGCTATATTAGATCGTTTTATTTTAATTTTTTAAAAAAAATATTAAAAACATACAATAGTGCTTGCACAAGAATTTTTTTTTTAAAATATAGGCTTTTTTTAAAATAATGGATTTTCTTTAAAAAAATAATTGAACTTATTGAAGCGTTGTCCCATGAAAAACCAACAATAAATAATTTTAAATATTAAAAAAAAATATTGTGTCTCTTCTTTAAACAAGAGCTATATTAGATTGTTTTATTTTAATTATTTAAAAATATTAAAAATATTGTAGTGTTTGCCCAAGATCTCTCTTAAAATACATGATTTCATTTTAAAAAATAATTGATTTGCTCAAAAAAATAATCAAATCTATTGTAGTCCTTATTTAATAAAGTGCAACAGTGTACAAATTATTATTTAAAACAGGAATATGTAGCGCTCTCTTGGATAAGGGCTACAGTAGATATACCTATTATAACACTTAAAATATCAAATCCTACAATATACTTGCTCCCTTACAATTGTAGCACTTAGTAAATAAGTGTTATAAAGAGGATGCTACAAAAAGATTGTTTTGTAGTAGTGGATTTAAGAAATTAATTCACCACTCTTCAGGGGTTCGGTTTCTCTCATTGTCCATTTTCTCATCATCCCTCATAATCTCTAAATCATGTCCGTCCAATCAATCTAAAAGGTAAAAGATGAGTCACGTCATCAAGTTATCACTCCTTTCACTTTTCTCTTCCCTTCTTAATCAACGGTCCAAATGGCTCCTCTTCCAAATCAACAGTTCAGATGGCTTTACGAGGGATGATGAGAAAATAAGTTGATGAGAGGATCTGCTTCCCACTCTTCAGTGATAAAAAGATATATCAATTATAGCTTTAAAAACCTATGAATATTATTCATACTAGCCCGTCATTGAGAGTTCGGATTAGCTTTTGGAGAATAGCTTTTACAGTTTACGAGGTAAGTATGTGAGAGGAGTTTTGTCTCGATTTGCGGAAAAATGCTTCTGAAACCTAGGTTTTGAAGGTTGCCGAACACCTACTTAATGCAAGTCGCTGCCAATGGGGAAGTGATGTCACATCCCCATTCCTAATTCTCCCTTCACTGCCATTGTTATACCTTGCCGCTACCATAAGAGGGGGATTGGAGAGGGAGGCTATTGAGTTGAAGAGCAAGGAGAGAGACAAAATATGATCATAATTCCCATTTCTCAAAGTTGTCAGTTGATAAAATGTCTAACGGTATACCAATGAGCTGTTGGTTGAGGTGATCAGAAGGAGAATATAAGTTTGAATTTTAATAAATATATTTATTAAAATAGGCAAAAACCCTTAACACTCTAAGTCTTAAAAGAGATTATACCCTTTATCAAATCCGAAAAACAAAAAAGTCAAAGGATAGAGATAATAAAGTTTCACTTCCATACAACTCCATGGGTTTGTCGTAGGAAATCATCACTTCCCTCATATTTGATGGACCCATTTTCTTAAAAAACCCACTTAACACATGCCAAATACACAAAATAATGAGTTTCTCTCCCACTTCTGCTTTTCTCCCTCCAATTCACTACTACCAAACACGGCATATAAATCCCACACACAACACGAACACGCACCTAGCCACCCAGTTCGCTAGTGTTGGAAGTGGTGCACATTGAAAAGCTAAGCTAGATTGGTGGGAGAATGTGTCCTATTTAATATCTTCAATCATATATAACGTGTCTTTATAATCTTAAAACAATTAGCAAATCATAGGTTTGACGGGTCGATAATGTTGGGGCAGAGCCAGGATTTAAGAACGAGAGGATTGGAATTAAAAACACATATAATATACAAAATTTATATAAATCTTAGCAGAGTAAAAAATACACACTAATACAATACTAGCATCAGGGCAATTTGATCATTTAATTAGAACTAAAAATCTTAGATTCCTACTTCAATTTTAATATGGGATTTGATAAATTGGCAGCACCAATTTATCTTTTCCCATTTTTAATTGTGTTTTTCTCGAATTTTCTCAAATATAATTTGTCCTCTTTATAAATAAGGATATAGTTGAAAAACATACATATAATTTATAATTAGGGACAGAGGGAGTACTCTTTATCTCATTGATGGTACTTCTTCTTCTTTCTTTGTATGCCATGCTATCCATCATCTGTAGAAGTGACTAATCCCCTCACACCATAAATTTCCCAAAAAGATTTTAGTGCTGGCTACGAGACCCTCTCCATACACACAGTCGAGGATTGAACCTCTGACTAGATATTTAAGAAACCCATCTAAGTGCAAATTATACTAAACCTCATGGTTCATTGATCAGACTTATAAGAGAGTTTTGCATAGTAGGTTAGAGTTAAGGTCCACTAGATCACATCATTATGTAACCTTTTATTCCATGAAAAGATTAAACAGGGCAAAAAACTTAACCATTAAGCTGAGGTTCTAAAATTGAGAGGTTTTAAAAATATATACGAATACACATTGAAAGATCTTAAAATTGACATCATGAAGTTTGAAAAACCACCATGTAATAAATCAGTTTTTATGATTGTAACCAATTGTAAGATTTTTTTTTTTTTTTTTTGCTTTTTATAAAATATCTCCACAACAAAACATTAAGCTATATCTGAAAATCAATTCTATTTTTCTCTAAATTCAAGTGATGGGATGAGTTAAATCACCAATTTCACAAATTGATTGATTGTGTAATATGATTGCAAGAACTCCTTTGAATGCTTGTTTGTGGCATTATCACTGCCTACCTGCTTCTCACATCAAATCACCAGCAAAATCAATCTCACTCGCCAAATGGTACTGAGAATCATATTTAGTTAAAAATTCAGCTGCTTATTGGCACAAAAAATAAAGTGCTAAGAACAAATAGGAACTATATTGGCAGTGTAATCCTCTGTCCTTACACAACACAAAAAAAAGCATTTAGGAAGACCAGCAAGGTACTTATTTAGTAAAGCATACAAAATGATGCTGCAATAATCTTAAGATAATTGCTGTTAGGGTTCTCCCATGAAGAGGGCTTTGCATTGCTTCATTGTATCTTCAGGACTTGTAACTGAAAAGCAAGTAAACAAAACATATTAGGAACTTGGAATCACCGAACAGATGTTGATCTATAGTCAGGAAAAACAACTAACCAGTGTGCCCAACAGTTCTTTCTGATTCATAAATTTCATGGTCATTCCCACCCTGATCAAAGCAAAAGTTAATATAAAAGGTAGCAAGCACCAGAACATAATAGAACACAACGGTGATTTGGTGAAGGATATAAAAGCACATGAAACAAGCCATGGATAATAAGATACGGGAAGAAGAAATGGAATGCCTCAATTTTGTGCTACTAGACATTCCTTTAAATAAGGAATGAAAGATGTGAGAGACTTCTTTTTGCAGCATACTTTACCCGAAGATTTAAAGTGAGAAAAAAGGATTCTGGGCAATCCCAAGAACAGATACTACCACCCCATTCTGGTCGTTCCATCAGGGGACTGGCCCATCATGATTGGCACAGGCTAACAAATGCAGATTGATTAGAGATCAACGTGACCTAGCAATTGTTCTAATGGAGGCAGAAAATGGACAACGAAGCAGATGTTCAATTCGACATTTAACAATTTAGGAGGCTAACAATAGTTTTCATTAGTCAGATTTATTCCCAGTTTTTGTAGCCCTTTGTCACTATGTAAATCTTCCATTCAGGGCTTATTTTCTGGGATTGAATAGCAGGAATGTTGCTATATCTTCCCAATAAATGGATGTATTGTCTTCTCTGTAAATACATCACAGAATATTCTTCCAAAAGCATTAAACAATTTAAATACATGATAAACTTATAGACTGACCTCGTAGGTTTTGTCACCAAAGAAGTGGATTTCATTGAAGCCATCAAGGTACCTCAAGCAGTAAGTTTTATCCCAACCTTGAGGAAAAACCTATAGAGTGGGTTCATATTAAAAACTGTTGGCCAATCATTTGACAAAGGGAAAATTAATCTTTTTTTTTATACATGAAGAGAAAATTAATCTTTTGGTCACTGTAGTTTTGACTAAGTTGTAACTCAATCCCTATATTTTAACTTGGGACAACTTAGTCCCTATAGTTTTCTATCGGTTGTTACTTAGTGTTTATAGTTTTAATCATTTTATAATTTAGTCCCTATATTTTAGAAAATAAAATCATATATATAATAAAGGTCAGTGACTAAATTATAAAATGGTTAAAACTATAGAGATTTAATTATAGTAAATCAAAGTTTAAGGACTTAATTATAACCTAGTTAAAACTATAGGGACCACAAGACTAATTTTCCCTTAGACAAAGAAAAATCACAATATAATCACGACAGTCACGCACATCAAAACTTATCTGTCCTCCAATCGAAAATGTCAAGTTCAGATGAGCAAACTTCTCGCGCAGGACAGAAACCATTTTTGGGCGAATGTTATGAATCTGAGAACTCAGGATGCAAAATCTCAGAAAAAGGCATATTATCCAGTGTGATATCAATTTATGAAAACTCAATATAAGATATTATCCAGAATACACATCACCTTGTCATACTTTTCAAATTCATCTCTTTCTTCTTGGCTACAGTTTCGACCAATTGGTGACACATTCAGCATTCCGTTACGGAATTCTATAAATGTTCCCCTAAACAAATATTATTACGTCATATAGATCAGCAGCTTCCTGTAAGTGTTGAATCAATATGAAAATTATATGATCAGTCTCTAGATTCACTAACCTCTTGATAGGAATATCCAAGTCAGCAATGTAATGAAGTGTAAAATTTATAAGTTCCTGCAAAATAGTCCCCAATCTATCATTACAACAGCAAACTGAAATTAGTGAAATTAACGCACAAAGCCAAGGATATAATCTCGTTTACTCACTTGTTTTTCATTCTTAAGCATTCAGTTTAACTCAAATTTTCTGGTCATTTTTGTCTAGTTATATGGCATCCTAATAATTTTAGATTGCAATAAATTTCAATCTTTCTAAAGTAAGATGCCTCAAGAGACACAAAAAATAGCCTTGCCTTGAGCTTTTCTTCTCCAAGAAATGACTTCAAGCTCTGGAAAGAAGGAAACACACAAGTTAGCATGGTACACTTAAGGGAAAAGGATCATATAAAAAAGTTTTTTTTCCCTTTTTCTTTTGTATAGGGGGTGGAAGAGTTTGCTAAGTACTGAACTTCCCAATTTCTAAAATTTTGCAGATGATGCAGCTTTCTATAACCATATATGGCTAAAACATCCTCTCTGTATACAACAATAACAAAGCTTATATCTCACTAAGTGGGGTCAGTTATATGGATCGTACGACGCCATTGTATTCTATTGAAAACCAAATCTTTAGATAAAATATCCTTTATGTACATAACAAAAAAAGCTCACCATATCAGGATTCATTTTTTAAAATCCTCACAATATAGCTCCACTTTTTATACAAGAAAGGGAGAAAAAAGAGGAAGTGGCAAGTGTAGGTTTCAATTACTCCAAGAATCTACTCAAATTTATCCAGAAACCAACTTAGTTGGTGATACACAGAACCTGAGCCGCAATGAGTTTTCCCTCCTTGTGTGCCACAAGACCATTTTCAGAGAATACAAAATCATAGTCGCTGATGACTGCAAAGATAAAAGTTGAGTTAAAAGATATGGCATAGCTATTTCCCTACTTTATGAAGTTTTGGAAAGGGCAAGGAAGAAGAAAAAAGAGAATGCAAAGATCGAGGAAACAGTAACATTTTCAGCCAACAAGCATACCAAACTTTGGACTTCATTCAAACGCAAAGGCTCTAACATTTATAGCTTGACGAAAGAGGGAAAAAAAAATCAACTCATATCAAACCTGTATTACCAAGTTGCTCAGATATCTTTACGAGATCAGATCCTCCTACAACTCCCACTGTTACAACCTGCACTCAGACATTACCAGATACAGAACAAGTTAGAAAATATCTATGCGTAACAGGATAGATGAGCATAGAAAGAGGATAGAAAGTTTGAGAATTTCCAATTATGTACCTCCCGTAGTTCTTGCATGAATTTCGACATCTCAGAGGTGAGCGCCTTGCATTTGAGTTCAACGTGTTAAGCAGAGGTAACATAAACTTGAACATTTTAATAGAATAAATCCGGAGTCCTAGCTTATTCGCCAAACAAGAGTAGGGAGTGAAGAAAAACTCATTGATTAAATGTAATGAGCATCTTACAACCTCGGATGACATTAATAAAAACAATAGATCTTTCATAGAAACATATCAAATTGCTGCATTGATATATCATGCTGCTATACTTGATATTAAAGTCACGAACAATCTTGGGCTCCAGATTAAATATATACCTTCCTTGGAGCTGTGAGAGTCCCATCGACATCAAATAAAGCAATTAAACCGGGCGTCCTTAATGCCATTAATGCTTATATATAGCAAAGAACCTGCAAAACCAGCACATAATGAATTTTTGTCAGGCTCTGAGTAAATACATCTTCAAAGAAGAAAATCCACAACTTTTTGCAACAATGAATATATCTTCAAACAGATTGATGCAAAACCAATATGGAACCAAGACATGACTCTGAACTTAGCTCAATAATCTCAAATTAATTAATCAATAGGAAAAAAGATGAATAATTGTAACACAAACAGAACTGCAGCTTAATCAAACTGACAATAGGCATCAAAAGATGAATAATAACATATTAAAAGAAATGCTGAACAAAGAAGTAAAGTCATGAGTAGCAAGAGAGGCTTATGACCCAATCAATGCCAATCACTCAATTCTCTTTTACTTTTCATTGCCAAAATCAAATCCTTCTCTCCTAGTTCACTGACAGACGGCAAAAGCTGAGTCTATTGGTGCCATGGATCCTAAGTTGAATTGGCGCGAGAAAGGTAAAGCTATTGTCGCTCTGGTACAAAAGCTTCAAAATTAACTAAATTACTGCTGCTATTTTTTAGGGGTATTACAAGTAAACCATCAAAATTTCATGAATCACAATAACTCTGCCACCTTGGACGCGACCAATTCACCAATCCAATTAATGAAGCTTTTTCTGGGTAATCGTATTTTTTCTTTAATTGGACGGGATAGTTGAACAGGGTCATGTGTTAATACTCAGATCTAGTTCAATTACGATTATATTCCCCCACAAAACAAACTAGTTATGCTGCTGTAGGGAGGCATCATTAGGAGGGGAAAATGTCATTTGATTGATCAAAAGCCAAATGAGAGTGGTTGGGGCACATAATAAAACAGGTTTGGGAATTTTCCATTAATTTGGTTTTTTGTCTCCTTGACAAATGATTCATTATACATGCTTATTAACTATCTCCTTGATTATATTAATTATCTTCCTTCCAAAAGAAATCAAAGATGGTTCTGTCAAAAGTGCAGATATCAGATTTCAGACTTTGCAGTAAAACATGCCATTTTTTCACACCACACAGCATTATGGGAAGACATTCGATGATGTTAACGAAAGAGATGGGTGGAGACCAAGCATTAAGCGATTTTCCCTGGGAACATGGGTTAGAATGAGATCAAGACCAATCATAATGGATAAATACTCTACACTAACCTCCTGACGGGAGAGATGACGGCCACTATCTAGGACGGGGCGGCGGCGGCGGCGAGCGGCTGAAGAGAATGAAAAGAAAAAAAGGGTTTAAGTCGGGACGGGTATATCACGCCCAACTTAACTCGATTCGATGGACCCGAACAGATGAATCAGGCCCTATTTATGATGCCTGGTAAGATGTAGTTGAGTTTCAGACGTCAAAAATTGCAAGTGAAGCTGCAACATTAGGCCAAAAAGCACACCGCTTGAGTAATTTGGGAGCATAAGGACATTGATGATCGGTGGGTTCACTCGTACCTTACCCACCAATTTTGGCTTTAAAATGAAATGAAACTTCCTGGAAACATCCCTTCATTGTCTCATCTCATCCATCGCTCCCAATACGTATTTAGCCTCTTATGGCTCTTTCAAGGATCAACTTTCAGTAATAACTAATAGTAACATATAATTGGCTAGTTGCTTTCTTTCTTTCTTCTTTCTTCTTTCTTCTTTCTTCTTTCTTCTTGTTTTTTTTGGTTATATATCAAAAAGAAGTTGCAGAGATAAATTGAATTGGCCAAAAACCACAAGGGTGAACTTTTCTCAAACTTGATATCTGTGGGCCCTCCGAACTCCTCTTATCTTTCCGCTGTTAATAGCCTACTAGACATGCGACTATGCGGCTTGGAAGAGGATCTCAAACGTTGACCAAAAAAATTAAGATGGTCCACAATTCCACAGCTGCTGATCTGATAAAGATGCATAATACTTGCTCTTAGCTCCCTCAATCGTCATCGCCATGAATTCCATTCTTTCGTGTCTGGTGCTTCTCTCTCTAATGTTGCTTCATCTCAACCTCTTCGCTGTAGCTTCTGCGTCTGAGCCTGTAAATTCCGACGCTGATCGTTGCAATAACCCTAGTAAGAGTAAGACTTTCAGGGATGAATGGCCTCGACTTCAGATCGCCGTGGACAGAGTGATTGGGCAAATTGAAGGGTTTGATAATTCTAGTTTCACTTCTGACGAGTGCATGTCTTGTTATACGTATCCTTTCTTCAATTTCGTTTGTGATCACTGGGTTTTAATTATGATTGGATTTCCATGATTATTTAGTTGCTGGCAATTAAAGTAACAGAACCCTGTTGGAGTTGCTGGCAATTAAAGTAACAGAACCCTGTTTTATGTTTGGATTGAGGAGAATGGAGGGAAAGGGAAGGGAAAAAAGTTTTCAGTTAGATGCACGATTTTACTTCCTTCTCATCCATTTCTTCAACTCAAGCATAGAATATGGGTCTGAAATGTTAGATTTTAGTCTAAATTAAATTAATGTATGGACTACGATGTCTCTGATTTTGTTAAAACTTTTAATGCTACCTGATTTGAATACATCATTCTATTTCTTGCTGGATGAAAGCATTCTTTATGATAATTGATTTTCATTTAAATGAGAGCTTCAACACTTAAGCCATTTCTTCCACATTTGTAGTTCCCTATTTATTTTCACCTTTTTACATTCATGACTATCGGCGTAGCTTATCTCTTGCATAGAACAGTAATTGGGTAACCATTAGTATTTGATGCTAAGTGGTTTTCTGTACATCTTTGCTGCTGGGCTGCAATGCTGTTTTGGCCACCTCATTTCATGATGCCTTACTTTAAGATTGAATGCATGTTAACCAATGGGATTGGGTCTAACAAAAGGAACTAGTCCCTTATAACATGGTGAACCAAAGTTTGACTCTCCGTTGGAAGAGGTGCCCGCATTTAGTACCTAAATAGGATTGCCCCAAATAGGAGGATACTTATTTTTAGCTAAAAAAAAAATTGAATGCATGTTTAGTTCCTCCTCTTTAATTTTTTGCACCATTTTAAATAAACAAACTAATATAAAACTGTTGTTTACAAAACAAAAAAAAACATATATAGAAAGAAAGAAATATTGTAACAGTCTTTTTGTAAGACTTTGGGACTGAATTCCATTCTATAGTAGTCAGAGCTGGCTTTTGGCTTTACCTAAGAACATTTTCCTTGGAATATAAGATGTTAAAGTTATACAGTATGAAGTTTTGATAAGCGCCAGTGTAATAGCCTTATATTCCCCCATATATGGACTTGAAAGTGGCAATTATACATGGAATCTGATGTCCTCAACATTACTCTTCTTTTGTATGGTCTTAACTCAAGTATCCAGAATTGTTTATGAATTGTGTACAGACCGCCAGGGCGAGAAAAACTCTAAGATGCTCTATGATTAGTATAAAAAGGTTTTTGACGAATACATTAATTCCACTGTAAGTATAGTCTTGAGATTATTACTAGTATCTGTACAGTTGCTTGCTTACACCAGTAACCAAATTTTGCCCAAATATGGAAGGCCAAGGGCACAGACATTATTGATGATTTGCTTGAATACTAATAACTTTATTTTTTTCTTTTACCAGGTTCTACCATCTTTGAGAGTAGAGGAAGATGAAGCCTTGTTGATAGGACTACTTAGAAGATGGTCAAATCACAAAATTATGACTTATTGGCTTTCAAGATTTTTTCATTATCTCAACAGATACTATATCCCTAGATGGGGGCTTGCATCTCTTGAAGAAAGTAGCATGTTGTCCTTCCATGACTTGGTTGGTGATGACAATCTTTGAACAAGTTGACTTTGCATCTTATTTTCTTATTCTCTGAAATCATATCCGCAAACTTAACTTCTTGTTTCAGGTTTATGGAGAGATGAATAAACAGATAATGGATGCTGTGTTGTTTATGGTACATCTTCCCCACCTCCCCTAATATTGTATAGTTTCTCTTTGAAAACTTATGCAATTCATTCATCTTTAAGTTCACCATGAAGTCTCCATTTTCAACCTGTAGTCTTCAGTTTCATCCTCGGTACATTAAGTTTGCTGCTTAGCAAAGTAGTATTCTTTAATCCTCTGGGGACATCCAATAAGATTGGGAAGATATAAAGTAGCATTCTCTGTATAATTTCTAATTGATCATCAAATTAAAGCATACATGTTATAAGGGAGTATGGTATTGTTAAGGGAATTTTGGGGCAAGGACAAAATAATGTAGTCATGGATAACTGCCTTGAGAAATATCTAGGAGGTTTGAGTTGGTGAGAGGCTTGTGAGAGCTACTATTGGGAAATTTTAGAGGAGGTTTTTAATGAAAATGTGAATAAAAAGGGTATGATAGGTGTGAGGGGTAAACAGAATCTGGGTGTTTTGGTAGTGGAGACCTCTTGCAGTCTTGAAATGCAAAATTATCATTTTCTTTCTTTCTTTTTGTTTGGTTCATTTTCTGGTTCAGCTTTTTTTTTTTTTTTCAATTCTTGGAGCTTGTAATCTGTTCTTCACTTGATTTAGGTGACGAGTCTGTGTTTTTCTCTAATTAATCCTCTGGTTCCTTTCATGGAATATATTTTTATTCCCCATTTGTTTTTCTTCCCTTCTTGTACTATCCTCAACCAGATTTCAGTCCGAGTTGATTTCAATTTATTTTTTCACCCAAATGTTGATCAATGGGGTTAAAATGGTTTTGTTGGCAAACAAAAAAGATTATTGACTTTGACTATTTTCCATGCTTGATGAGCAGCACAGATTTCAGATTTTTTGGAAAACATAATAATTTATAATTTTGGTTCAACAATCTCGTTTTGGGACTCTTTCCTGGGGTCATGATTTAACAGTAAGCCAATAGATAAAGAATGTTGCATTGTTACTCCAACTTGACGGATTTTTCTTTTGAAACACTATCATGACCTGATAATCAACATGAATGTGCCAGATTGGTAGGGAACATGCTGGAGAGGGATTGAGAATGAAAAAATGTCATAGTGGCAACGAAGATTTGAAGTGAGAAAGGGATTGAGAACACATGCCTTAAAAGGTATTTAAAAAACATCAAAGTTTTTCCACCCCTTCCCTCAATCGATTACACTCATCTTCCAATCAATCCTACACTTCCTCTGTCGCCCCTCACCTCTACCACTCCCCACTCATTTCTGCTACTTCAACCAAAACTCCAACCTCCTCGCCATTATGCCGCCTACACCAGCTTGTCCCATTCCCGATTCTCTGTCCAGAACCCCGCCTCTCTGAAGAACATCGACATGTCATTGCTCAATAGCAGAACATCTCCCTTGTGATCCACAAAGTATCGGCGCATATAATCCAGAGCCGTGCCCTTATCCCAAGCCAGAGTCCCCTAAGAAAGAAGGGTTTGGTGGAGGATGTTATTATGCTCTGTTCCAGTTCAAAGAAGGTGTAGACCAAGAAGCCATCAACAAGAGAGTCTAGATCGATCTTGAAGATGCTCGGGAAGATTAAGGCCATTAATCAGAATTGTACTACACCCAGGAGCACTCTCGATCAGATCCTTCAAATCTCGATACCCGCCTGAAACCTCTCGGTCCAACCTCGACAAGATCAAGAACAGAGAAAGCGTCATGGCGGAGGGAGGGAATTACATGAAGGACAAGACATCTAGCTCCTTGGCTACTTCAAGAACTTCATTAGCAAAAGGGTATGTGATCAAAGAGGCAAGTAGCGGTGGCTTCGATGGCGCTAGCAAGTTGAAACACAATGATTTAAGGGCATTGCGAAGAGAAGGAAAAGATCAAGAAACTGAGCTAGACTTGAACAGCAAGAGGAGTAGTGTTGTGGTGGGGATCGACGAGGTTGTGTTTGGAGATGGGAGGGAGGAAGATGCAATGAATGGAGGAGGAAGGGAGAGATTCAAGGAAGGCAATGGCGTCGGGTTCAATGGAATGGAGATAAAAAACCATTAAGATTTTCCACTTGCCATGTTGCAACAGTCAAAATGGGTGTCAATGTACATCTGGACAATAAAGTGGGGCCCACGTGACAAAACTAACGGACGTTATCCTGCTTTGACGGATGTGGCATTTTTGGGCCAATTTTGAATGTAGATAGACATTTCTACACCCAACAAAAATATATGGTGCTGGGTGCCCATATGAAAAAAGCATATGGATATTTTTGCCTCTTAACCCTTCTTAGAATAAAAACATTATTATCAATGAAACATGTCTTGCTCACAAGGATGGGCATATCCCTTGGCAATGTAGATAATGGATAGATTGGTATGCTACCCTCTTCGATAAGATAGTTCTTAATAATGCTGAAGCAATCCATAAAAGTCTATCTTTGTCTTGCCAAGTGCTTTATTATTGTGTAAAATAACTAAGCAAAACCATTATGTATTTTGTGAAAACCATTATTCTTTTAGTCAATTTTATTACTCAATTGGTCACAACCAAAAACTCTTATTCAATCATTTTATACATTTTGTCAGTAATGGTAATGACAAAGTTTGTAATGGTTTTGATGAGATTGATAATAGGAATGAGAACTTATTCTCAAACAAATGTGTCAAGTGATGGCCTTAAAGGGTTAGCTGCTGACAAGTTCAGTAATAATAATGACAAATTTTTTAATGGTTTTGACGAGATCGATAATGAGAATGACAAGTTTTGTTTTGACATTGACAAAAATCATAAATGTTCATGACAGTAACTATCGCACAAATGGTCAAATGACAAGTTTACATTACTTATTCCACCTACACCCCAATGCATATAAGTAATGAATCCAAAAAGAACGTGTTCCTTCATGTATACTTTAATTGCAATAAATTGTCACCATATTAACAAGACTAGTAATAGTAAAGATAAGTACAATAATGGCACTGACAAAACATCAAGTTCATGTTGACAGCAACCACCACATAATGTATAAAATGGCAAGTTTGCATTATACGTATATGATTTTTTTTTTGACTGTCATACGGATATGAATTAATTGAATAAAAGGTCAATAAGAAATAATAAAATAGAAAAGGAGAAATAGTAGAATAAAATAGTGAAGTGCATGAGATTTTATCATGGAATAAAAAATCGGACCGGACCGGCCGGTTCGACCGGTTGAACCGGAAACCAGTCAATGGTCCGGTATGATTTGATGGTTAAACCGTGAAACCGGTTGGACCGGTCTGAACCGGTAAAACCGGTGGTTCAACCGGTTGAACCGATTTCATTTTTTTTTCAAACAAGCAAATAATCCCCTTGTGCCTTGTGCGGGTGCACGAACGACGTAAGCATTAAATTACAAAGCTTTTACCCTGTTCCAGTAGCAATTTTTTCAAAAAAATAATGGATTACAGAAAATATTGGATTACAACTTATGGCAATCAACATTTGTTTGCACACTTACAAATCTATAAACATACTTTTAAAAAAAAGTATTCAGACCGCAACAAAAAAGACACGTTGACAAAAAGCATATTCACATGGCACTTATGAATAAAACATTATCATGTTATGTGTGTAGCAAGTTCGCCCACAGATATCTGAACAAAAAATAAAAGCTCAACCATAGCTGCTGAATTCCTTCATAACATCTCATTTAGGCTTCTCTACCTTACTGAATATCTCCCTGTATACAACATTGGTAGTTGTACTCTTTTGATGATTACTATCATCATGTATAAGAATTTTCAAACCTGTAATATTCTTAACTCTTGTTAAGGCGACATATAATTGTCCATATGTAAACACTGGCTTCGATAGGTATAACCCAACATTTTGTAATGACTGACCTTGACTCTTATTAATTGTCATTGCAAAAGACAAAGCAATCGGGAATTGCCTTTTCTTCATCTGAAAAGGAAGACTATTGTAAGAGGGATTCATATCCATTCTATGAATCAAAACCTTTTGATTTGGGTTTGACCCATTCAAGGTTATTGCTTCAATAACATTTTTTCCAAGAAGTGTAATACGTAACCTGGTTTCGTTACATAACCCACTAGCTTGATCTATATTCCTTAATAGCATTATTGGTACTCCAACCTTGAGAATAAGATTATACTTGGGCATTCCTGAACATTCAATCGTATTTAAGAACTCTATGTTGTAAAGATCTTCAAATCCATTAACTTCTTGTGATGACTTGGAAATAGTATCGCAACTGTAATACTCCATCACGTCTCCAGGTAATAAAGAGCACATGTATTCATTGGCATGGTTTACACTCTCGATGGTAGGACATAGAATGGCACAGCTGTTGAAGTAATCTGAATTACCTAAATTTTCCAACAAGTCGGGGTATGTCACAGACACAATAACATGCATAAGATCTTGATAATTTCGAATGAGGAATTCTTCAGGAATGTCAACCTTTGCAATACCATCATGTGGCAAACCCAATTTACCATCACCCAAATCTAGAAGCCACTCCGAAAACACTTGCAATTTATGACTATCTGGATTCAATGAAGAACACAGTCTCATGTTTTTTGTGAGATGAAAGATTGTACATGAATCCTACAAGTATGACAAAGTAATGCAAGCATTGACTATAGTAGCTCACGACCCCTTTGGGATAATAGGTAATAGTTGTCGAAAGTCACCACCCATCAAAACAATCTTCCCACCAAATGGACAGTTGCAATGCATAATGTCCTTTAAAGTCTGGTCGAATGCTTTGATACAAAAACGTTGGACCATTGATGCTTCATCCCAGATGATCAATTTAGTGGACTTAATTAACTCAGCTAACATGGAATTTTGTTTAATATTGCACATTGAATCTTCGTTAACTGCAATGGGTATTGCAAACCTTGAATGAGCTGTCCTTCTAGACTGTAACAATGTGGCCGCAATACCACTTGACGCAATGGTTAGCACTATTTTACCATTGGAGCGAATTAATGACGTAAACGCATTCCATAAAAAAGTTTCCCCAGTTCCTCCATAACCATACATAAAGAAAATCCACCAACACCAGCGTTCAATAAAGACATAACTACGTCATAAATAACTTTCTGCTCTCCATTCAATGAATTCATTATTTTTTCTGATCGTGCTCGAAGTTCACTTTGTCATAATTTAATTCTTGACGAATCAAATGATTACCAACATCAACATGACTGCCCGATGGAAGTAGTGGGAGCGAAGGGAAATCTGAAATGATCTTTCCATTCAGCCGCAAAAGGCTTTCAATCTCAGTAAGGGTAGCTTGCTCTTTTTCTACTGTTGATATATCTATCCCTAAAGCAGTGAAAACATACAGGTCAAAACAGGTGTGTTAAAATATAAAGTTTTCAAAACAGGTGCAACTAATATCAACATACTTGATGAGATAGGATCTTCACGTGGGATGTATAATAGATCCTCTGAAAGAATTTGAGAAGTCTCTTTCCAAACAACCTCAAGTCGCCCTAAACAACTGCATAATAGCATGGTTACGAACATGGTTCGCAATGAACAGCCTGTTGCCCACACTGAAGCTTCTTTTAAAGCAGAGATAAATTCAGCGACATCATCTAATAAACCCAATGTAATACATGCAGCGCGATATGTTGGATGAACGATACCATCAACCGTCCTAATGGCTACATAAGATGAAGGACCTTTTAATTTAGTCAATAATATCCTTAAGTAATATAGTTCTCCAGATGAAGGTGAAATATGAGTAAGTTGTCCAATTGCAAATCCTCTTTTCCTTTTTTTCCAGATTCGCTGCCTCCAATGATACACATAATATTGAGGGAATTCATAATAATACAGCAATTTAGCCACATCATCATCTTTGTTCTGTTTCATCCAAGCAAGGAACATAGACTTACACATTCTAGGGTTGTCCAAAAGCTCGGCCATATCATCAATGTTAGAATGGATGAAACATTATTGGTCTGGTAGATGAAAACTTAACCTTTCCATAGGTGGGAACCTATGATAGATATCAAACCCAAATATATGCCAAGCTGCCTCGCACGCAGAGATATAACGGAAATTATAATATTGTTGGATTTCATCCAATGATGTTTGAAGATTCCCATTTCTATCACCATCATAGATTGAGGCTACCACACGGTCATTCCCTTTACTGATATACTTGAATAGGTACTTGATTGCAGTAGAATGATTGCATTTTTCAACATTAATGTGAGCATGAAACATGGACAACAACATAGGATTAAATGGAACTACGAACCTGTTATCTAGCAGAATGCCTTTTACTTCAATAGACTTCCCGTCGTCCCTTCTTCTATATGTAGGAAACCCTTCTTAGTCAACAATTGTTCTTTCATTAAATTTCTTAGGGAAGAACTTCTTGCATTTCTTATTAGCCATACATTGCGCTTTTGGATTGTGAAGTCCACAAGGAGAATGCATCATGAATCTCTGTACCAACTCGTACAACTGAGGATTATAATCCACATATGGGATTTCAGCGGATATAATGTTGTCAATATCAACAGGGTCTTTCAACTATTCACGTTCTGCAAGCCATATAAGGATATGTGCATGTGGCAAACCTCTTTTTTGGAATTCAATGGTATACACTTCTGGAATAAATGAGATAGGAGAAAAACAGAACTAAGTTAGAACATTTGTGATTGAAATATTATTAATGGAATATGTAAAAAGAAGCATCACACAACTGGGCCCATGTATATATACTTGCACGAATTTTACCAAAGATATTCTTCTTCTTAATAGCATTCATTAAAGCTCACAGTTTGAGTTTGAAAATTCTAGATAATATATCAGCTCTATTCGCAGCAGACAGATTCACTCTATTGCATGTAAATGTTATAAATAAATATGGATACCCAACAAATATACATATACTCATCGCATCTTGATAAGCCTGGATCATGTAACGTGCTCCACCGGTAAATGAAGAAGGCAGAACAATGCGCCTCTCAGTTGCTGTTGCACTTCTTTCCCCACTAAATAAAGCATCTAACAATCCTTGGTACATGTCTGCCCGCAATTCTTTCTGATGTGTCCTAACCTATAACAACCTTTGGGCCTCAATCATTGTATATGCATCAACCACAAATTGCTGAAAAAGCCTTCCAGCATGCAAAATAGTTGACACTTCATCATATCTCGCCATCAGCTTGAATACAAAGTATTCTCTCATACTAACTCGTTTCCTTGGTTTATTAGAAGCTATGATGTTTGTTTGAACATGTTCTATATCGTCTCTATAACTATCTTCTCCTCTAGGAAATAAAATAGGGTACTGCAATGGAAGATATGATGGGTGCAACTCATGTAGCCTTTGAGGTGTATCAAATAGCTCCTCAACAACAATGTCTCTCTGTTGGAAATTTATATCAATATCTCCAACTATTAATGCTGCTACTTCTGAAGCGGAAGGCAAATTGTGCGTTCAGCCATCATGATTTCTGTTGCTTATTAAACATAACTTTAATACAAGAGGACGAGGCCTGCTAACCATTGTAGCCACCATCCTATATTGTTGCACGTATGGATTAAATTCGTCTAAGACATTTTTAATTACGCCAACTAAAACCTCATTGATACTTGAGTCCTTCAAGTGCTTGCTGAGGAAGAAGGAACGGAGTTGCATGAGATAAAGGATACAGTTGTTAATTGGAAAATAATACTAACCAATACATAAGAAGATATAATATATGTACCTCACCGTAGAAATCCGATTACGAACTTCATTATTTGTGTCATAGATATACATTTGTGAATACACGGGTTTTGTTCCATGTTCAAGTAGAAGACTACCAATGTAATGGTAATTGAGGCCGGATAGTACAAATGTGTATGGCCCACATCCATCATTTTTAGCGTGATCAATTTTCCCTCCCATAGATGTAAATGCGAACATGTTATTGTACGACCTAATATTTGCATGGAAATTTTTAGACATTTTAGAGTTTTTGTCAAAGAATAAATCAAACAAAACCGACGGAGGCTCTTTGTTTTTTGGAAGCTTTACTTTTCCTCTATGGCAACACATTGTAAAAGTTGGCCATGCAGCAATGTTTTGATTCAGAACCTTTTCATTTGCACTACAACTATGGCAGATATAAGTTGGATCTCCCTCATCAATGTACTCTACAATATTAGATACATATGTTAAGAAAACCATTTCCTTGTCATTAATGACCGGTCAAAACTAATGTTCAAAATCTTTCAATGACCTACCAAGAATAAGTGGTCGCTTCCTTGATATCTTTTGAAGTGTGTTTTGTGAGGCAACACCAACCTCTAATACTCTTTCATCAGTATATGAATCTGAGCCTCACAATATGAGTAAATCATACATGAAAAGCATACATATACTTATCATCTTTGATAGTTATGATACCTTCAGCTGAATCTTCTTGGCACTCACTTGCCTCATTATCAGTATCCAATTTATCGTTATAGGTGAAATCAAGATCTGGATAATATTGTTCAGGACCTATTCATCCATGAAAATTATATGTAATTATATGAAGCATACAGAAACTAAGGAACCGTGATCATAAAAAGCCCACATTCTAACATAAGTGAAGTATGATAGAACAATTAATGTATTTCTCATACCTATGAAGTACGATTTCATTTAAGAGCTTTTTGAAAAGAATTAAAGAGAATGGTTTAAAATTACAATAGTGGTTACTGAGAAGCAGTGACAGGTATGAAGACAAATGGAGGAACACAACATGGCTAAAAAATTTGACATTTTTGTTTGAAGTAGTAGAAACTGGCTTGCTTAACATGCCACCTAAAAGAGGACAACCTAGTTGCTCTATTATTGTTGAGATATTACTGAAGGAAGCATGTTCGGTTGTGACATGTCTTGAAGTACTACATGCATTGAAGACATCTGGAGATGAACCTGTATAGATATGCAGAAGTATTACTAATTGTTAGAGGATAGAGAAACATTTTATAAACATATATAGATTTTGTGTTTAGGTAAAATTTTCTATGTAGCATGAACTACCATAAACTTATGCCTATCTCAACCATAAACAAATATAGACTGGAAAGCAGGTTTTCATATGAGATAACTTAATTACCTTTCGTTGATGACTCAAAATTGAAATCCAGGCGTCGGGCGTCCTCAAATGCATGGAAAGCTTTTCTTGGACTACTTGGTGAAGGTGTGAATACTGTGGTTCGTTGGTCAGAATTTACTTCCGTTAAGCGGAATCTGTGGCTTCGGCGTCTTGTTGTACTGTTCCTGAAGTCTATCTCCTCTGTAGAAATGCATTCTTTAGAAAATACAGCAATTACAACCTGAACTGAAACGGTTAGAGAGCATATCAGAGCTTGACATACCAGG
Source organism: Inga oerstediana (assembly GCA_963210345.1). NCBI lineage: Eukaryota > Viridiplantae > Streptophyta > Magnoliopsida > Fabales > Fabaceae > Inga > Inga oerstediana. Next base: position 58,137,257 of record OY723407.1, on the reverse strand, counting down.
ACTTTTGAAAGATTGAAATGGTGACTTGTTAGAAGTGACCACATTTATGATATCCTCAAAAACCCTCCTCCTCGCCTGTTCTTTATAGTCAATTGCGACTCCATTATTTAAGAGTGCTCTTTTCTTGGGAGGCATCTTCAAGACAGATGTTAATGGAAGTAAATAGTTATAGCAAAATGTACAGGCCAAGTGGGTGTGATGCAGTCACATTGGAACTGCCCATGTCTATAAATGGTAATGGAATAAGTATATGTTCATTGCAATGCTATAAGGAAGGTGCAATTTCGGTGAGCATCTTTCAACTAATGATATGAAGTGAATATGAAGTCCACCTTAGCCAGAGCATGTATGACACAATGGACAAAGTTATTGAAGAAGGCAAATATAGATACTTGATAACTCTCCATATTTAATACATTTAATAGATATTTTGAAGATAATTGGAGAGTTATATATGCAATTTTGGAAGAATTCAATGAGATTTTATTATTTTAGGATTAAATCAAGGTTGAGACATTATTTAGGGATTTCAAATAAAACATCATAATTTTGAATTAAATAGAAATATTTAGGTTTATAATAAAAAAATTAAATAAATGATAGAGAATATGGTTTTTTTTTCTCTTTTCTTTTATTTTTGTTTTTGTTTCTTTTCCTATCTTAATTAGGCACGGTTGGTGGAGGAGATGACCAATTTAAGTGAAAGGTGCTGATTTAAAAGCTTAGGAGGATGACAACATTTTGGGGGAGCTAGAATTGAAGACCTAAAGAGAAAGGGAGGCAGCCGCACAGTGAAAGACAAAAAGAAAAGAAACAGAAGGCAACCGCATCGTGAAAAGAGAAAAAAAGGGGAAAAAAAGAACAGAGCAGGCACACAATGATTGATGATCTTGAGTGGACGATGGTCATCCAGGAGCTGTAACAGAGAACATGAGCGGCAATTTACATTGAAGAAATTAGCGGAGAAGCATAGAGCAGTCGACATTGGACATCTTCCTTGAGCTTGAACGGAGAAAACTAGGGACGAGGAGCAGCGAGAGAGGTTGAATCCGGCGCCATTATTGTCGGAGGAAACCAAAAGGCAGCTATGGATTGTTCTGGAGGTTTTTTTTTTCATCGTCTTCAACTCTGAACCCAGAGACCAAGAGCGAGAGCTTGGAGAGGTGAACTGGTCATCATTTTGATCTTCTTCTTCATAAGAAATATGAACTGAAGTTACATAATTCTGTTCTTTGGATTATTTTATTTGATTTGTTTCCAATTTATAATTATCTTCATTATGTCACTGAATTTGGTTATTATTGTTGAGATTGTGATTTTGGTTAAAGCCATGTGTGGTTAGGCTCTTTTTCAACCTAGAGTAGCTATGAACTAATTTGGGAATTTGAATATGTATGAACTAATTAATTGTGTTTAGTGTTATTTTTGTTTACTTAATCTGTTCTGTTTTGTCTACTTAGTGCTTGATCACCACTAAGTATGAAATTGGGAAATTTAGATTAACCTTAGAAGATGGATCTTAATTAGACTATAGGATTAAGTAATGTGGGATTAGAATTTATTCTAATTTGTCAATAGGATAGGAATATACCTATTGGACCCATATAATCATATTAGAGTGAATTTGAACATTTATTGCCTCTTGAGTAAATTAGTTAGGAATAACAATTTTAACTTGAGAGAGGGGTATAAGTGATTGGAAGATACTTATATCCATTAATACTCTAGATTAACAAATTAACATTAAGTGCTTTTAATTGGGTAAATACATGCTCTAAAACTTAAAGAAGGGATTAACCACGCTAGGTTGTTTTTATCAATTGAAGTCTTTAAATCATTATATTTGTTTCTTTTGCATTTATTTAAATTGTCTTTCAATCTCTTTCTTTGATTTGCTCAACTTAAATGAAAATGGGAATTTTAATGCCTAATTATCTATTACCTTGGATCTCTGTGTGATGACCTTGATTTGCTATTATACTATTCCAATGGCCCGTACACTTGCGGTGCATATTTAAAATTTAGTAGCATCAAGTTTTTGGCGCCGTTGCCGAGGAATTTGACCGCTTAGTAGATCTGCTAGTGACAAGTAAATGATTGAGTAAGAGCATAAATTATGTTTTATTAGCAATGATAAAAGTACTTATAGAATGTTAAGGAAATCTGTAATGCAGTATTTTTTCCAAGTTATGGTGCATATAAAATATCCCAATTAATTAAGTAAACGGTATGTTGAAGTTGTTAGAGAAGGAAACTGAAAATGCTGTGCCAATTACATTTATCTTGTCTATGTAACCATTTTCCATTGTAACAGCAAGACATATATATAGTTGGAAACCACCCTCTTGGCGACATGGAAAGAAAAATCCTGACCACATGAAGTGTAAACATTATTATTACCATACATAGAGTAAATATGATAGTAAGACAAAGTTCAAACCTTGGCTACCAAAGAATACACTTCGTTCTTCAAATCACAACCATTAACCATTATAACAGCAGTATATATGAAGCAAGAAAATGTTGGAAAAAATGCAGCATGATTAACCATAGGCAGCAGTAATAGAAGGCATTAAATGTAATCACCCCCATTCAACAAATGAGCTTATAAGGTTAAAATAGAGCAGACTTGAGGGTGGGAAAATGTTATAACAAAGCATCCTTACATCGTAGTAGAAAGTTGTTGCTATGGCAAAAGTAATTTTCCATATGAAACAATCATACTAGTGAAAATGCAGTATACACATTGAATGAGGGCTGAGTATGCATGTTTGACCAATATGGGACAGACCTGGTTGATGATTGTGGAAGGCTAAAATTTGTTGTTCGTGATTAGCTTCTCATTAGCATTTTTAGACAGCAACTTTCCAGAATGAGGAATGACAACAGCTTCACGATCATTGGTTCTACTATAGTTAACCATGCACAATGGACATGTACTTGTTTTATATCAGTGTTTCCAATATTGTTTCTGACTTCCTGCGAAATATCATTAAAAGCCTGACATAATGTAGCTACAACCTCACATGCTATAAAGTGCAACAGTAGCAAAGTGGAACTGACATTAAGTCAAACATGCAGAACCTATTGCAGCTATGAAGCCAAACAAAATCTTCCATCAAGAAAGAAATCTTTAACATACATTGTCATGTGTAGAAAAGATCTTTACCAAGATAAAGATACTATCACTACACCTACTGCAGTCCTAGTATAAAATTGATTTAAACCTACAATTGAATAACCTATTTAATTAATAATACAGATATGTGGAAACTTGGAAGACCATAACACCACAAAACCCATACTGTAGTTTTTGTTTAGTGCGAAGATCATAACTCATAATAAAAGTACCTAGGCAGAGCATATCGGAAGAACAATGAGCTGTACCATTTTCCATATAACAAATATGATCAGATATCTTGCAGCTTAGTCATAAGTAAAAATGAATTTGCAGCATGTGAAAAAATAAGAAGTAGATAATCATGGCTGAACACTCTTGTCCCAAATGTTAACTATTGCAGCAGGCACAAGTCTCTTTGGCAGTATAAGTTTCCAAAAAGAACAACATGACTTAATGACATCCACCAATATTGAAAGGCAACTCATTTGATAAACACACTTACAAAGTTCCCGTTGGTCATATAAAAAACTATATTGTCAAGGGTCCATTTGCTCATACCTCAAAAGGGTGTATTAAAACCGTCAACCTGCAACAATGCTATAGGATCAAGAACTGGTTATGTTAATGGAGAAAGCACAGATAATGACTTGAAACAATCAATTGATTAAGTCAGTTCATGTCTGGATAGAAATGGCACAAATGTGACATTATCTCAATACATATATTTGTCTCTAAATCATTATGGCAGGTTGTGAATATTTAGGTGATTGTTTTTGCTAATGAACTTGAACCATGATAATAAATGTACTTGAGAACAGCAGTATAAGTTCATACTATTGAAATGCAAAGTTAAACAAAACTGTGTACATAAAAGGCCCATCATATGCATATCTTGATGGTAGCCTCAAGTAATTCATAACAAAAGGGTTTAAGAATGAAAACATACAGTGCAGCATATTTTGTTCCTTGATTACATTGACAAAAAGGATAACTACCTCCAACATAAAAGGGCATTTTACAAAACACGCATGGAGGAATATATTGGAGGAACAGGTTTTTCAAAAAGCTAAGTAATACAGGCTACATCAGAGATAACTACTTAAATTAATGAAGCTAGTAGAGTAATATACTCAATTCTTCTCCTGCTTAATAGACTTCAATGGTTTTGCAACAATTTGGCTGGAGGTTTATCTCCCAATGCGACACTCTTTGAACCCTGAGCATAAGGTTTCTTCGAAAAAACCTTCCTCTTCCCCTTTAAAGGAACAACGGGCATGACGTCAGCAGCAAAAACTCCGTCCAGCACAATAGTGGGGAAAGTTTCGGATAGCACAACACATTCATCAGTATCTACTCTTCCTTTCTCCTCAACTATTGCATTCCTCATGAAGATAAAATCCTCTTCCTCATCATTAACTAATCCACTTGGTTTTGCAGCCTAACAGACATTGTAATGGCAATAAGTATAAACTACAAGATTTTGCAAACAGTACCATTGAGCAATATTATCTATGAAAAGTAACAGTGAACCTGTGGATCAGCTGCATTAAACTCATTTATAAGGTCTGCACACTCAGCATATAATGCAACTAATACACTTGAATTTGGGTGATCCTTATTGTACTTGTTCTACTTCATCTTTAGTATCATTTTTTCCCAATCAAGCTATCTACTTCACTTCGAAATTCATATTTGAGTGCATCCTAGATGTAACTGTGAACAGCAAAATCAGGAAGTGGAAGTGACTATAAAAAAATACAAAGAAATAATAAACAGACCTTAGGAATATCTGCTTTGAGCTCAGCTGCAGTTTTCTTCATAAGCTCAATTGTATGCTTGTCGAAAAGGACAACTGAGGCAGTTCTAGAATCGTCACCAATCAAGTAATTAAGCCTCAGCCTGAACAGAACAAAATCACAAAAATATACTACTTAATGGAAATAAAAATAAGCATAACTGATCCAAAGTAGACATATGTTTATTCCCCATACTTGGATTGGATCCTACACGATTTCCCCTTACAAAAGTTGCTGGAACATGAAGTTGATCTAGTCTCAACTTTTGGTTTTGTGCCACACCTTGAACGGCCTTCGTAAAGCCAGCCATGAAGGGTCTCTAATTTCTTAAACTCACATAACACATCAAAATATCTCTCCTGCACACAATAGTATTTTACTTAATTCAAATTGCTACACAAGTGAACAAAGGGGGAAATCTCGCAAAAACATACCAATTCCTGATTAAGGATGTCAGTAACTTTAACTCTAGGTGTGTTCCTCAGAATGCTTTCAACAGCAGAGTTAGACCTCTGTGAATCGACACTTTGACTCAGTGAACTTACCATTAGTGATGGCAAGTTTTTAGCACTGTTGACAGGTAAATTGAAGGTCATAACTAAATCAAGTTAAAAACATGGAACGAAATATGCAAACAAAATACCCATCACATGTATGTAGGAAGTAAACATTCTAACCATTTAAAAAATTGAAATCATCAACGAAATACCATAAACATAAGTAAAATGGTATACCTCTTTAGAAAATTTTGAACCTCTAGAAACTTCCCATTCAAGTAGATCTTAGTGGCATAAAAAGAGGTACAAACCTCCGGTTTACCTTAAGAGAATGTTTACATATAGCATTAGCAATTATACCTATAAGTACAGTGAAGTTCATTAAACATGAGGGCTAGTAGGAAACAAACCATTGTCATCAAAACCAACCCTTGCTAGCTGGCAACCAACACTATAAGATTCTGTATACTAGTGAAATCATTCATACAAAAATTCATAGCATACTCATCATACAACACCATCTGCACAGTATTTTCACTGCCACACATGGATTCAGAAACGTTAATATTATGTAACACCATATTGGTATACAATAAAAGAATAGTAGACATAGAGTGCAGATACCTCTCATCACTCAATGTCAACCGCATCTTACTCTTAACCTCAGATCCTGAATGATATTCCTCCAAGGGGCCAATACTTATCACAAAGCCAATGATATATAAGAAGAAGATCATAAATTAACAGGAGGATAAATTGAGATAAGCAACTTAGTAAGCATGAAAACTCACCAAATAGGTACATTGTATGCCTATTAACAGTTTGAGTCAGTATGTCTCTAATAGGGAAGAAGCTAAAAACAGACAGTGGAATAGAAGAAGTCTTTTCTTTGACATAAGTTGCTGAATTAAACAGGATTTTGAACTTGTGCTTAGCAGCCTTGTAATCCTTCCCGTTACGTATGACCTCCATATTTGCAATGAAGTAAGAACGGCCTTCAATAGGGTCTTTCACAAACTGAGACAACAAAAATTTGTTCATTATTGAAGCTTGTATCTTACTTCCTTGCAAAGGAACATGGATAAATGAAAAGTGTGATGTAATCATACACATTGAGGCTAAGATATACAAGATACTTATTAAAACTACTGACCTCTTGGTCCACTAGAAGCAAACAGATAGCATACAACTGAAATGGAGAGTCCTTTTGATAGCTATTCCACCTCCTCAGCACACGTACTACAATTCTCAACATATCAGTGCCATCATCAATATCTTTAATAATTGAACACTTCCTACCCGCCATTGATGACAATAGATTAGCTCACAATAAAAACATAAACGAAAATGGTGAATCATGGGCAGACTAGCAAACTAATGCCCCTTATATAGAAGAACTGAAGCTGGCATGCGCATTCAAGAACAGACACACACATTATTTTTAATGGTCAGTATATTAGTCAGTGGTTAGGTATTAACCATTTTGACACAGTTCTAAGTGAGTCCGCATTAGGCATTAGGCATTAGGCAGTAGGCTTTTTAATAATAGTTTAGGGGATGGAACTGTGCCAGAGACAATAAGTATTCATACTTAGTAATGTAATGAGCAACTGTAGCAACCACCTTTTTATTCATCATAGTCAAAATGTACACCTAATAGTCATATCATATAACCCTTTCTACTTGTAAAACAAATCAAGGAAAAAATCTTGAGTGAAGTCTGTACATGACAAGCATTTAACTTGTACTCAGTGAAGATATAAAGAGTTACCTAATGTATCATAAATGAAAGGATTTGAAAACGGTGGTAATTAGATATTGGACCAAAAACTACTGCCCTTCATTAAATGTACTGGTTGATAGGTTTGGGCCGAGAGAATAGGAGAGAAATGTCAGTGTCAATGAAATTTCTTGGGAACACATTCAATGCAAAATGAGAAGGTCCATCAGCCCAAAAGTATTGTTGGTGTAATCTATAATGTAATGGTTAAAGAAGTAGGGATGATGATAATTAAAATGACAGGGGCGAAATAGGATAGCTCAAATAAAATTCTCTAAAGCTGAAAGGAGTAAATGGCAGGCAAATAAGTATGAGGCATGATATTTTTAAGAGAAAAAGAAACATGATAACCTGTGGCATAGATATTATAATGTAGTTGATACTATCATCCATAATGTTAATAATGCAACACTACCAGATACACCTAAGCAGTCGGTTGTATAGGTGGGAATTAAGCTTCGAATGTAAACATAAAATGACCTAGCACACATCAAGAAAACTCACTAATTGATTTGACTTATATACAGGAGCTCAATCCAACATATGCATTAAGTTATAAACCACTATAAGTATGAGGAAAAATTAACAATGACAACCTCAAGTAGTTATATGATAAGGTAGTTCAACATAATGAAATTCTTGATCATGTAGTCCATATTGTTCATACTTGTACCCTATCAGTAAACTGTATATATTTGTGTCACAAAATAAGTTTGAGAAAACATTAACAATGATAACCTGTAGTAGTAGTATTATAAGGTAGTTGAGCATGATGAAATTGTTGATGATGTAATGCATAATGACCATGCTTGTGGCCTATCACAGACAACTAAGAAATACACTCTATATCTTGGGATTAAGCTACCAATGTAAAAAAAGAATGTCCTAGTACACATCAAGAAAAGTTACCAACTGCTTTGACTTATATACAGTACCTCAATCCAAGATATGCAGTTAATTGTAACACGGACTCTAGTGTGTAATTAGTTTGTTAGTTTGCAAGGGATTAAACATTTTGATTAAGTCCTACAGCAAAAGTCATTAATCATTAATAATTATCCATAAATAAAATATTAGCAGTAGGGTATAACTGTACCATACATAATTACTCTTGACACAGTATGAAGTATGGAGCTTATGTACCTCCAACTTGCCTAGAAATGACAATCAGCTGCTACTTTTCATTTCAGGTAACCTATTTTGCATTTAGGAAAGATGAGGGGGAAAATTAATGAGGGCATAACGAATAAGATATATTTAAGTTTGCAAGGGATTAAACATTTTGATTAAGTCCTACAGCAAAAGTCATAAATCAGTAACAATTATCCATATATAAAATATCAACAGTAGGGTATAACTGTACCATACATAGTCACTCTTAATACAGTATGAAGTATGGAGCTTCTGTACCTCCAACTTGCCTAGAAATCACAATCAGCTGCTACTTGTCATTTCAGGTAACATGTTCTGCATTTAGGAAAGATAAGGGAAAAAATTAAAGAGGGCATAGGGAGTGACATATATTTAAGTTAAATTCAACTTCTAACCAATCACCTACTCCATCAGAAATGAGATGCAATAGGTTGAAAATGGTTGGTCCAACAGGAATGAATGCCCTTCATGGACTCTAATCCTTCTATAGTTCAATGTAATAAGTCAGGAAGAAATTATCATAATGTTTTTGGTCAAATAAATAAGTTAAATCTTTAGAACATGGATAGATCAACTAAACTAATAGAAGAGTCTTTATTTTTTGATACCCACATGTAGCATTGTTAAAAGGCAGACAAATTAAAAAGTATAGTGAACAAATCAGGTCCATATTTAGTTTGTGAGTGCAACCTTATGAAACCAGTGTCACATTAAGAAGTACATTAGAAAGCACACGAGTTAATTTAGTTTGATTCCTTATAGTTTTAGAAAAGGTATGAACTGATAAGAGGAAATACATTGTGAATCCTGCAGTCAATTGGGGAGAGATTTTAGACCGTTGTATAGTGTGAATGAGGATAGCTCCATTAGAGTTGTATGAAGCTGAAATAAGTCAATGACAGGCATATAAGTATGAACCACTATATCTTTGAAAAAAAATGAAACATGATAACATCTGGCATCAATATTATAATGTAGTTAGACATGATGGAGATCTTGGATTGACTTATTGACAACGAATCATTCCAAGATATGCAGTAAATAGTGACACAGACTTCAGTGTGTTATTAGTATGTTAGTTTGCATGGGATTAGGCATTATGATTTAGTCCTACAACAAAGGATAACTACTTTCATTAATAATTATCCATAATTAAAATATCAGAAGTTGGGCGGAACTGCACCATATCAAGTCACTCTTGATACAGTATGAAGAATGGAGTTTTTGTACCTCTTGCCTAGAAATCACAATCAGCTGCTACTTGTTATGTCAGATAACCTGTTATGCATTTAAGACAGGTAAGGGAAAAAATATACTGATGGCATATCAAATAATAGGCATTTAAGTTAAATACATTCAAGATCTAACCAACTACCTAGCCCATCAGAAATGAGATGCAATATGTAGTGGTTGGTCCAACAGGAATAAATGCCCTTCATGGACTGTAATCCTCCCACAATTCAGTCTGGAAAGACAGACCTGAATTATTAGAGTAAGGAAAAATCAGTAAATCAATGGTTTTGGTCAAATAAATAAGTTAAATCTTCTGAACATGGAAAGATGAAGTAAACTAATAAAAGAATATTTATTTTTTGAGACCCACAGGTAGCATTATTAAAAGGTGGACAAATTAAAAAGCAGAGTAAACAAATCAGTTCAATATTTAGCTTGTGTATGCAACCTTATGAAGCCAGTATCACATCAAGAACTAAGTTACAAACCACACAAGTAAATTTAGTTCAATTCCTTATAGTTTTGAAATGGCTTCTGTATGTACTAATTAGGTTACTTACATATTGGAGAAGAGTTAGCTATTTGGAATGTGCACCTCCTCATTGCGAAGACATCACAATTAGCTGCTGCTTGTCATGTCAAGTAACCTATTATGCATTAAAAACAAATCAGTTAAGAATAACTTGATGATGGCATATGAAATGACAGGCATTCAAGTTATACTCATTCAGCTTCTAACCAACTACATACTCCATCAGAAGTGATATGCAATACGTTGGTAAGTGGCTGGCTCAACACAAATGTCTGCCCTTCACTGACTCTAATCCTTCCATAGTTCAGTTTGAATTGACAGAAACATAGTTCAGTTTGAATTGACAGAAACAAATTATCAGAGGCAGAAAAAAAACAGGAAATAAGCCATTTTAGTGAATTAAATAAGGTATTCCATTTTGAGCATGGTGAGATCAACTAAACTATTAGAACATGCTTTAATTTATGATGTTCAGATAAAATAGCGGTGAAGTAAACTTTTTAGACTGTGATGAAGTGAAACTAAGAACTGATTCATGAAATGTATATTGAGGAACCCCTATACAGATTTGGTGTTAACTGGTAATTGTGCACAGAATCGGTAAGCTGTCCATTTAGAGCAACTGTACTTGACTTTTCCCAATCACCAAACCATAATGCTAGTGTCAGATTAAGAACTAACTTAGAAACCACATGAGTAAATTCAGTTCGAACCATTATACTTTTTAGTCAGCACGTTTATGTACTCATTAACCTTCATCATATCAATAAAGCCGCATAATACATAGTGGTGAAGTCCTAACTCCTTGCATTGTTAAAGAAGCATTATGTTCTTTATCCAACAATGAAAGCTGATGGATTGATGATAATTTAACACAATTATGATGAACAACGTCAACTTGATCTGGATGACACCTTTGGATTTACTTAATATTAGGTAGTAATTTGTCTCATCTAGACAACGTACAACTAATATGGCAGCAAAATACTTTGATTTCAGTGAGATGCAAGTGAAAAAAAGCATGAATGTTGCAACATACACATGTGTTCAAAAAAGGCCATGCAAGACCATATATCTACTAATTTAAAACAACCATCGCCCATACACATCTAGCTCCTACACTTTCCTGATACGCCTCTTTGACAGCAGCAAAACCCTCAAGGGAAGTATCTCATTGAATTTAGGGTTCCAAAAACCCCTTGTTGCAGACCCATAGTTCACCATAGTCACCTTCCTTGTGAAATGTCAATAGCCCATAGTACAATTCGAAGCTAATTGGCCAAAAAAAAATTAATGGTCGGTAATTATATACCAGTCACTCTACTTATTAGCCCAAACTGCACAATGAGAATCAGATTGGACAACTGAGATACACCCTCAAACTCCTTCCTAGCATCCTTGGCCGACAGACTATGAAGGACAACAGACAAACGATTGCCACTGAAACAAAAAAAAAAGAAGAATAAAAGAACTGGTGTGGCAAATGGAACTACACCTTTACTATGAAACTCCAACCAAAATAAAGAATTACCGTCTATCTCCAACCACAAATGTAAGCTTATATATCATCATTCCTCTGACTCTGACTTTCTTAAGAGGACCAATACTAGAGAATAGCAAATGACATTTAACAAACCCAAAGGAAAGACTTCGACAGAATACTTCACCTGTGACCATGCAAGGATGACGACACTGCTCTTGCAAATCAGCTACATCACAGAGCTTGAAACAGTGCTTTGGCATCAGGGCACGATATTCCGCTACCTTCAAAGCAGAGGTCAGCATGATAAGGAACTTGTTATGAATCCCTTTACCATAGCAAGTCACCGCAAAATCATGGACAAAATACTCTTGGCCTTCCTTGAGAATGTTACAGAATTGATCAATGACCTCGTCATCAGCTAGCCTCATTATCATACGATCCCCCTTTCCAACATGCACCAACAATGCTTCATACGATCCCGTTTTATTAAAAGAAAGAACTTGCAATCCCAAACAACATTTTCATTGAAAAGGGTCATAACCACAGGCTTATCCATGAAAATGGCATAATAATGCTTCATACGATCTTGTTTCATGAATGTTTAATGACATGAAATAAACCTAAACCTGAATACATAAATAACTTACCTTTTTATCGAATACAGCATAATCAATACAAATGATCTTTCTCGGATAACCACAGGTTGACCCATCTGACTCGTCATCTGACCTCCAAAACTCCCGATCAACCTTCACCAGCAGAATGACTTCATTTTTGTCAAGAGCTACAACATCAAGACTGTGGTAGGGGAAGATCGATGGCCGGCAAAAGAGGAAAGCATGTAAGTCAGCCATGGCAACATATTATTGGAAAAATGCTAGATCAGAAGGAGAAGAAATGGAGAAAATGAAGACTCTGAACTTTATAGATTACCTAAACGAGAGCGTCGTCCTCCGTCGAAAGCATGATCGCAGGTCCTGGAAGAAAGACATTGCAACCAAATCACACTCAAGTTGCTTTCCTTCGTATCAGCTGTATGCGTTGTCTTCGGTGGAGTAAATGGTTCACCCACTCCTAATGAATGACGGACAGTGAAAGAAGCAAATATGAAGTGACGTTGGAGTGATTTTTTCTTCAGGAAATAGCTTTTTGTAAGTAAGCCACGTGCAGCTGGCAAAAAAAGTAAGTAATCACTATACATATTTAGTTGAGGAATTAACTTTTTGCATCAAAACACTGCTCACCTGGCAAAAAGAGAAACAAAGCACGGTAAATGTTTAGATGATCTGAACGAAGCCAATGTGTGAAGAAATGGCTTAGCCCTTAAGCCAACACTGTTGTTATAAACAGTGAAATGTGAGAGTATAAACAGTGCAATGTAAGCATCAGCTTATTCCCCTATTGCTCTTATGTTGATATTGATGATTTTTATTTTGTAATTTTTAAGGAGAAAATGGAAGGTTGAAGACCAAAATGAAGAGAAAAGTAAGTAAAGAAAGAACAAATCTAAAAAAATGAAGAAGATAATGAAAAAAAGTATTTAAAAAGATATAATAATTATAGGAAATGAGATATCATTGCATAAGTATAGGTATTATAACTAATACTAATAGATTTTAAGCATTTCTTTTTCTAAAAATCTTCATTTTTATCTATAAAAGTTTAAAAATATATTAATATATATTGTCACTAATAAATTATAATATTTTAATATGACCGGTTCAACTACCGATTAAACTCCAATTGACCCATTAACTCTTAAACCTGTGCTGTGACCGGTTCTTTATCAATCCCATTTTTCGTTCCTTGGATTTTCTTAGATTTTGGGAGTGTTTGGTTTCACGTTTCAAGCCCAATAAGTCCGTTTTAAGCATAAAAAGCCCAAATAAAACTGTAAACCCGTTTTGTAAGTGTTTGGTACAGCGTTTTCGCAAAAAAAAATAAGCCCGAATTCACTGACTTATTGATAAGCCCAAAGTTGAGGCTTATTTTTGAAAACAAGCTGCGTTTTTTTTGGCTAAATCTGAATCTCATATTAGTTCCATCTTTTCCTCACGTGGGACCCAATAAACTTAGTCAATTTTATCTCTTTTCCATATAATAATATAATATATAAAGAGATACGTGAGACCCACGAATTTTCTTCAGCATTTGAATTTGGCATAAGCTCTTATCAACGATTTCCATCTCTCTTCCAATATAATAATATAATATATATATTTATATATATTATATACACACATATTGAATTCTCAGAGTGATGTTAATTTCGGCGCAGCAGAAGCTGCCAATGTAGCTCATGAAGATAATAATACTGTAGACGATGCGGCTTCCTCGTCCAATGTTGCTGCAACATCTTCAACCAGAATGAATCGCATTCGTGACATGATTACATATCAACTTGTACGGAATTTATGATCCCAATTAGTTATGTAATATTTTTATGTGAAATTATGTAATTTGCCAATAGAGTGAATCACAATGTGTTTATGCTGTTATAATTTCAGAAATTTCATTCTTAGTTTGGATTTCATCTCTAGAGTTACAAGTTTGCATTTTCAGATATCTTCCTGGGTCAGATGATATGTTACTGTTGGATATCGCATATATGATCTACCTAAAATTTGAAGAATATACAAATGCTCTTCAAGTTTTTACTTTTAAAAACGCACTTATACAATTGCTAATCCAAACACGTTTTGACTTATAAAAAATCACTTATTCAATCGCTCATCCAAACATGTTTTGACTTATGAAAAATCACTTATTCAATTGCTCATCCAAACATAAATCACAAATCAAAAATTAACTTTTTTTAAGTCATTTTTAATAAGTCAGAATCACAATAAGTCATTTTTTCTACCGCTATACCAAACACACACTTTATTGATTGCTTCTGAACTTGGAAGTTGAGTGGTCCCCAAGTCTCTTTCCATTTTTCGCGCTCAAGAAACAAGAATTTCCCCTTTCTTATAACCGCCTTCTTTGTCCTTTTGAAACATTCTCTTCATTACCGATTACTTCTTGGGTTTCGTTTCGACTTGCCGCTTCGATTGGGGTGTCTCCTTCGTCAGGGATCGACGGTGTTCATCTTTTTACCGTATGTATCTTTTCATTGCCGTTTTTCGGTGATCTCGTGCATCGGCTGCCTTCTGCTTAATCTTCTCGTTTTGTACCTGATGTCGTTGTGATGCTATAGATTAAGTTACTCGGCTGTGGTTTATTCATGGACAGTAAAATTTGGGGGCAAATTTGAAGTTATTCTTTTTGGGGTTTAATGACATTTTGTTTTGGTGTTCTTGATTTGGGTGTGGATGTTTTGAAGTTGTCATCTGTTTGATTGGAATGTTCGTTGGCATTTAAAGATTTTAGGTCTACTTTGCAGATTTTGGTATCTGGGCTGAAAACGTGGTTTGCTGAAATGTCGATGAGTGAGCGCAAGATCATCGACCTAGAACAAGGATGGGACCTTATGCAGAAAGGCATCACGAAGCTGCAGAACATTCTAGAAGGGCTGCCGGAAGAACAACTCAGTTCTGAGGACTACATGATGCTATATACGTATCCTTTTCGTAGTTGTTATAATTCCTTACATGATTGAATATTTACTAGAGGTGATTTTATATTTCTTATCAGGAGCTACATTTCCCTTAAATCGTATCACAGGACCATCTACGATATGTGTACTCAAAAGCCTCCCCACGATTATTCCCTACAACTCTACGACAAGTGTAGGGAGTCTCTTGAAGAGTATATACTATCAACGGTGAGTAATGCCATCATATGGGTATTGATGAGGAATACGTTTATTACTGGGCTATATGATATCAATGTTGGGATTTATCATTCCTACATGATTACTGAGTAATGTGGTTGGCAGTTTCCTGATTTCTTGCACAATTCATTTCTGGAATATGTTATTTTTATTAGTTGTCAATTATTTTGATTGATATGTTTCATACAAATTTCAGTTCTAAATTTCATGATTTCATGTGATAAGCTTTCTTACTTTTTTGGTTTAGGTTCTACCTGCTTTGAGAGAAAAACATGACGAATTTATGTTGAGAGAACTTGTAAAGAGGTGGGCGAACCACAAAATTATGGTTAGGTGGCTGTCTCGCTTCTTTCACTATCTAGATCGGTATTTCGTTGCTCGGAGGTCACTTCCACCCCTTAATGTTGTTGGATTGACTTGCTTCCGTGAGCTGGTATTGTTACTACTTAACCTGACATTGTGTTCTGGCTATTCTCTATCTATTTTTGTAATGATTGCCTTGTAGTGCTACTGCTAATTAAATTTCTATTGCATTGTCTTTGTTTCTGTTTAATACTGCTTAATTTCAAGATAATCTAATTTGCTGTGCTGTTTCCAGGTTTACAAGGAAATAAATGGGAAAGTGAGGGATGCAGTAATTTCTCTTGTATGTTTTTCCGCTTTATTATAACCATGATTTTCAAATTTGCGAAATTAGATTGTTATTAATCCAATTCATTGAAACGTAAAGATTGATCAAGAACGCGAGGGAGAGCAGATTGATCGGGCTCTGTTAAAGGGTGTCTTAGATATATTTGTTGAAATCGGTATGGGGAAAATGGATTGCTATGAGAATGATTTTGAAGCTCCCATGCTCAGAGACACTGCTTCCTATTATTCCCGGAAGGCTTCAAACTGGATCTTAGAATATTCTTGCCCTGATTATATGCTGAAGGTGTGGATTCTCAGTTATGCATGATGTGTCTTGTTATGTTGTTTTGTTACTGGATAATTATAATTACTACTTGTTCTTGTAACTTCTATTACAGGCTGCGGAGTGCTTGAAACGGGAGAAAGAGAGGGTTGCTCATTACTTGCATTCTAGTAGTGAGCCAAAGTTACTTGAGGTTTGTTCTCGGCTTCTAGTTTCATATAAAACGTGTTTTAACATCAAGGATGGAATATGTTTAGTATTGTCCATGTTGATGAACGGACAAGGGCAATGAGAAAGTGGGGAAGAAAAGAAGAAAAAGTGAAGGAGTGAGGAAGTGGGAGAGAAAAACACAGAAAAATAATGATGTAATTTAAACGAATGCCGACTTACGCTACTACAAGGCTATTTATAGGGAGCCCAAAATAGGAAAAAGAAAAGAAATAAAATTTAGAAAATACGTGAACCTAGGACACCGCAATTTTAGAAATTTATAATTTCCTACGCCCAGGGTAAGTCTTCCATAATTTCATTTCTCCTAATATTCTCTTCCTTTCTCCACTTCTATCTTCTTATTGTAGCTCTGGATTTCTCCTTTAGAAAGTTCAACATGAGCTGTTATCCGTGTATGCAAACCAGCTTCTTGAGAAGGAACACTCTGGATGTCATGCATTGCTTAGAGACAAGGTAAGTGGTCAAAATCTCACGATGCTCAAGACATATATGATGCCGTGTTTTCATATCTTACTTGAATTGCTTAGGTCGAGAATTTCTCTAAAATTGCTCGATGATTAGATCCTGTTTCTGGTATATTTAAGCAGGTTGGTGCCATTTTTTCCCCCATTTGTTTTTCTTCCCTTCTTTACTATCCTCGCCTATATTTCAATTTCAGTAACTGATTAGGATATACTCCTCTAGTCTTTAATCTAGAACATAATTGGAGAGTTGATCTTGGTGCTAAATGTAATACCCATGTCTCATATTTATTATTTTTTTCTAAAATTACCCCTATTGATGCTCTCTCAACAATGATTAAATAAGAGAGAGATTGAAGGAATTAAGGAAGATAATTAGGGTATTTTAGAAAAAAAATGTTATATTAACTAACTTAAATAACTTTCTTAATATAATCAAATTAGGTAAATAGGTTTTAGATCAAGGACCAAAGGGGTAGCAGTTTGGAAATTTGACCAAAAGAAACCAGTTTACCTATCCGACACTTGGCTAGAATGTTACAAATTTATGTTGGGAGGGATATGTTGTAAAATCATGGAATATATTAGATTATCATTCAGACAAAACTTGGAGTATTGAGTATTAATCATGGGTATTTTTTTCTTTGTTTTCCTCCTTGTGCTGCCCTGCCCCACTATGCTAATTAATTACCGGATAACTAATGGTTGCAGGAAGAAAAAATAGAAGATCTTCCAATAAAGCCAACAAAGGAAGTTTTTTTGAAGAGCTCTGGTGGTGATATATTTGCAGTTGATTATGCTGTTGCACTTATGCTAGAGTCAATCAAGGACATGGTTGAATCTGAAGCCAATTCTACAGCCAATAGCACCATTCCTCTTGAAGTGAGCAGCAAGATCTTGATCAAGGTCATCCAGTACTGCCATAAGCATGTTGAGTCTTCCAATTCCGATGACAAAACCTCGGGCACTGATCTCAAGGAATGGGACGCCAAATTTGTGGATGTTGATAATGCTACGCTGTTTAATTTCATTCTGGCTTCAAACTACTTGAACATCAAGAGCCTGCTGGATCTGGCATACCAGAAAATAGGAGACTTGATGTTAAACATTTCTTTAGGAAATTCGCTAGATGTTAAACATCAAGGATGAATTTCACCCCAAAGAAGAAAAAGAGGAATTTCTCAAGGAGATTCGGTGATCAAATTAGAGGGTTAGCTGCTGAAGTTTCTGAGATTTTCTCAGTGTTATTCCTCGTATCCTTGTATCATTTTGTTGCACTCTGTTGGCTCATTTGGCGTTTTAAAGTGATCATCTTTCCTTGGAGCCATTCAATTTTGCTGTATTTTTGTTAGTGTTTGATGTACGAGAATCAAGAAGATACAGTGTAAAAAAAATTTAGTAAATCAACCATTATCGTGGTATATACTTCCAGTAGTTCTTAGTTTTTCGTTTTTGATACAACTAGAGAGTTTGAACCTGCATTTCTATGCACGGCTCGTCTTATTCTGCCTTTTACCATTTAACATTGGATGGCTTAGATACGTTTGGTATGATGGAATTGGGTCTCAATTCTATGAAGATGATTGTTTGGTATGATGGAATTGAGCCTCAATTCCATTTTCATGTGGAACTCAATTTGCCCAATTCCATCAAAATGGGTTCCACAAAAAAAGCTTTGATTTGTAATTCATGTTCTCTTTTCCCGCATTACCCTCCCTCCTTTCTTAGTCACCAAGCTCGACCCCTCCCTTCTCAGTCACCATGCTCGACCGGCCAACCACCTGGACTCACCACGCTCACATCGTCTCACCCCGCTGCCGGCAATGACAATACCTCCGATGATCCAGGCGAACGACGACGATGGCCGCCAGATCTACTCCTTCTTCATCCCCTTCGACGGAGGCACCAGATCTGAACTCCTTCTTCGAGTCCCTCCGCCAGTAAGCTTCTCACTCCACTTGCGACGGCGTGGTGCAGATGGAGGGGGTCGACAGACGCAAGCTTGAGTTGGAGATTCTAAGTGGAGATGGTGAGTTGATGTGGTGATGAAGATGGGTTCATGCGTGGGCCCGTTGCTTTTTTGGCTCAGTCTAGAGGTGGGAATGCGGGCTGGGAGTTTAGACGGGGCGGGCTGAAGTAGCCCGCCCCCTTCGCGGGCTGGCTTTAGCCAGCCCGAACCCGTTTAGGCGGGCTGGCGGGCTAGCCCGCCAAAATTTTTTTTTTTTTTTAAATTTCACTCTTTTTTTAAAAAAATCTACCCTCTTTCTTTTTCACCCTCTCATATCACACTTCTTCTTTTTATATATTTATATTATAAAGTCAATTTCATTCTTACTTTTCTTTTTTTATCACAAAACTATATAAACACATATTTTTTAAATTTAATAATAGTAGAATAAATAAATATAATATGAAAATAAGTGTCAAATAAAATATATGGGGAATTAATTAAACACATTATCAAAGGAAAGAAGATAAAAGATACTAAGAGAGCATTTGAGGAAGAAAAAAAATCAAAAAAATAATTTTTTTGCGGGTTGGCTGCCTGGCCCGCCAGCCCGCCCCAACCCGCGGGCTAAACGGGCTAAGCCCGTTTAGCCCGAATCTAAACGGGCCGCCATTTCGGCGGCTCGAACCCGCCTATTTTTGGCAGGCTGGCGGGCCAGCCCGCCCCGTTTTACCGCCTCTAGCTCGGTCTTGCGTGAAGTTTAAAGATGAAGATTTAGAAATCTCCACGTGAGGCCCGTTTTGGTTAAGATGAAGAAGGGTTGATATACTGAAGATTTTTTTTTTTTTAAAAAGGAGGGCATTTTGGACTTTTGATATAAAAATTAAGTCTCACTTTTATCACATACCAAACATACTTTTAAATCTCATTTTCATCTCCATATCCATATCCATTTCTATTTCAATTTCCATCAAAATTAATTCCAACATACCAAACAGACCCTTAATCTTTCATATATCATAGTAGTATTAATCAAGATTATATGATACTGTTTTTACTATTCGCTTACTGTGTTTTCTTGGACTGAGTTTTTTTTTTTTTTTGGGTAAGAAGAATATAGAATTCCTCAATCATTGAAAAATACGGCAATCAAGTAAATTCAAGCGGAATCATTGCTTTCAACGTGCAAATTCTATAAAAGTGAAGGTTTTTTTTTTTTTGTCTTATTTTTTTTCTTAATTTTCCTAATGTCATTTCAGCATAATTTAGAATATATTACTAAGTATTTGGTTCAACTGAGTTGGAATTGTACTTAGTTTAATCAAGCGTCTCAAGTCAAGTTGAGTCTTTAAAAAAATGCAAAAATGCAGCTGTGCTGTATATTTTGTTGAAAAGCTTTGTATTTTCCTAAACATGCTCAAATCCTTGGCAAAAAAAAAAAAAAGGGAGAATTGTTGAAAAATACTTTGGAAGCAAATTAATTGCTGATTGCTACCAAGTGTGCAAGGGATCTTCCGTGTGTGCAAGCGATCTTCCGTTTTGTGCAAATCATCTTCCGTGTGTGCAAAAGTCTTTCGTATAAATGTGCAAGCAATATTTCGTTATGTGCAAAACATCTTCCGTTATGTGCAATGGTAGCATTCAGCAATTAATTTGCCAAAAAGGTATTTATCAGCAATTCTCCCACTAAAAATACATCGATTAAATCCAATATTTTGCTTAGATGTGACAACTGACAACTGGTTTCCTGATCTTCCACTCAATATTTTTTTGGCAGCGAACTTCCACTCAATTCAATGGTATATATTTGAGGGGAAATAGAAATAGTATACAAAAGGTTTTTTTTCCATGTCCGTTTATTAGTATTTTTTTTTACTGATAATATCAATTATAATGAGTTAAGTTATTTATTTAATAAAATAAAAAATGAGCGTATGCAACCAAGCATGCATATTCAAAATAATGTTGATCATTCACGAACAGGAGAGTATAGCTTGAAATAAAATTCCAAAATTTGCTTCTTCTTTTTTTTTTTTGGTTTTGGTTCCTACTTGTACGCTTTTATAAGCATTGCAAACTTTAAAAGAAGAATTAATATTTTTCTGTGCCTTGTTGAGTACTTATGGCGAAAAAACGTTATTTTTTAATATTGAATAAGAGTTTATTACATTTGATTGAAAATATTTTTGAAAAGATGGGATTATTTTAGCAAATAAAAAATATGGGATCATCAATTAATCAATTAACTGTTTTGAGACGTATCTGAATTAATTAAAAGGCGAGTCAAAAATAATAAAGTAGGAAAGTAGAAATAGTAATAAAATAGGAAAGCGTAGGAGATTTAATTGACGATGGATGTTTTTGTGTGTGTTTGGGTATTAGCAAAATCATAGTTTTAAAATTGGTTTTCGTAAATCAAGATAAAACTCCTCTCATATATTTATCTCGTAAATCGTAAAAACTATTCTCCAAAAGTTAATCTGAACATACATTTAGAAGTGACAATATAGTGTTTTAAAGTTAAACAGGATATGATTTTATTTTTAGGAAAACCTCACTCAGGTCCTAAAGACAAGAAAAAAATATAAAAAAAAGTCTTAGATTTTTCTTTAAAAAAGGCTCTATTTATCTTATTGACATAAATAAGCTTGTCAATAGCCATCATATAATTTGTTAATATATTCACATACCTTGACCAAAAAATATATTTATATAGTCACATACACTTGTTAACGAAATCTGTTTTAATTAATATAAATGAGCTTTTCAATAATCATTATATGACTTGTCAATATAATGATATACATTTATCAACTAGAGCTGTTCAATTAATATATATGGGCTTGTTAATATCCACTTTCTAACTTATCAATATAGTCACCTACACTTATCAACATGAGCTGTTTTAGTTAATATATATATATATATATATATAAACTTGTCAATGACTGCTGTTTGATTTGTCAATATAGTCACATACACTTGTTAATAAAGTAAGTTTATATTTGAAATTTATATCACTGAGGTCCTTAAAGATTTTTTTGATAAAGGAATAGGACTTTCCTATATCTTTTTTGTTTCTTGGACCTGAATGAAATTTTCCCTTTATTTTTTTCCAACAGTAGATGAATTATCATGAATTGTACATTCCAGTTCTAGCCTTCAAGGTCGGGATTCTCCCTTTCAGATTCAATGTGTGTTTAAATTAGCTTTTGAGAATAATTTTTATGATTTATGAGGTAAGTGTGTGAGAAGAGTTTTATCTCGACTTGCGGAAAATAGTTTCTGAAACTATGATTTGGGTGTTTCCCAAACACTCACTCAGAGCAAAAAATTTCGACCCAATACGTTTTTGTTTCCGCCCCTATCTTAACTCCCAAGTTCCGAAGTAGTCAATAATTTTAGATTTTATTTCAATTCGATTTTTATGTAAAATCATCGAGAGAGAGGCTTTTCCATTTCCCTTATCATCCACTAAAGTCGGGAAATCAGGCCGAGGCAGTCGAGCCAGCCCATTTAGGCTCGAACCCGTTAAGGGGCGGGCTTGTAATTTATGGCGCAAAAAAGGATGCGGCCTAAAAGGGCCAGCCCTACTGCAACTCTGTAGGGCCGGCCCTTTTAGACCTGTTTAACTTTTTTTTTTTTAACTGGGTACAGGGCAGTAAGCAGTGGTCAGGGGGCTGAGTTAACCTAACTTAACCCTCATATCAGAAATGCTCTCACACTTACTCATACCTCATTCGAAGCTTCTCTTCTTTGATTTTTTTTTTGTATGTGTACGCCAAAATCTAAATCAGGTATTCTATTATTACTAACATTTGAAGCTTGTAAACTTGCTTGATTGTAGCTGTAGACTTGTTTAATTGGTTTTGAACATTAATTATGGTTTGGACTTAAGTCTTAATGTTTGTTTTTTACTCCCTCCGGTACTAATTATAAGGCATATTTACCTAACTTTGGAGAAATTAAGGATAATGATTAAATTAGTTAATTATATTTATTTTTCCAAAATACCCTTATTTAAAATTTAAAATGACATTGAATTATGTTGATTCTCTGTTTTTTCTTATCCTCTTCTGCTTCACACACGACTTTTCCAAGTTCCCACAAAATCCGGCATCGTCAATCTCCCTCAACAACTTCCGATATACACTTATTAAATTATTATTGTGTTTAATTATTATTGAGAAAGTATCAATATGGGGTATTTTAGGAAGAAATTGACAAAAATTAGAACTTTGTCCTATAATTAGGACAAAGATCAACTCTCAAATATTGTTCTATAATTAGAATCGGAGGGAGTATTAAAATTGGATAATATTTATGTTTTGAATTAGTTTTGATAATATTTATGTTTTAAATTAAATATTTTAGTCTCTAGGAGAATAAGGGAAAAAAAGCATGGCAAAAAAAAGGAAAAAAATTTAAATGGGCCTAAAGCCTGCGGGCTTTACTTAAATGGGCCAGGCCGCATATTTAGGATACTTTTTTGGACTCCAGCCCACGAGCCCGTCATGGGCAAGCCCTGCAGGACCGGGCTAGCCTGTTTTCCAGTTATACCGTCCATTTCCCTCCATTTTTTTATTCACACAGTTAAATTAACTCTGAATAGTTGAGATTTAATATCTTATAAAAATATTAATATGATATTAAATAATAAAAAATATATATAAATAAATTTAAATTATTAAAATTTGATATAACTAGTTCATATCTTTACAATTTTATTAAAGTATTATATATATATATATATGCTTTTTATATGATATTAAATTTTAATTGTTTAATATAATCTAACAGTAAAAATAAAGAAGTGGAAGGAAATGGAGGGAAGGAAAATAAAGAGGCCCTCTCCCAACCTCATCTGAATCCGAACCGGAGAAACAGGTGCCTATAGACCCCAAATCCAAGGTATTAAAACTCAGACCGGATATTGAATCGGTCGGGGTACTGGATTAAGGGTCAGTGGATCAGAGACTAAACCAGTGAAAAATTAAAAATTTTAGACTTATAGTATAAAATTCTAAAAAAAAAAACTAAAATTTTTTTTTCTAAATATGAACCTGAACCGGATCAAATTTACCGGCTGGTTCGTCGGTTTTCAGTCCGGTTTCAAGAACTGGCCCAAATCTCTTTCAATTTTTCGTGCTCAAGAATTTGCCCTTTCTCATCACTGTCTTCTTCGTCCTTTTGGAGCATTCTCTCCTTTACCGATTATTTCTGGGGTTTCGTTTTGACTTACTGCTTCGATTGGGGCCGTCTCCTTCTTCAGGGTACCAACAGTGGTCATCTTTTTATCGTATGTACTTTTTTCATTGCCCTTTTTCGGTGATCTCGTGTATCGGCTATCTTCTGCTTAATCTTCTCGTTTTGTACTTATGGCGGTGTGATGCTAGAGGTTAAGTTACTCGTCTGTGGTTTGTTGATGGACAGGAAATTTTGGGGGCAAAAAGTTGTATATTTTAGGGTTTAGTGACATTTTGTTTTGGTGTTTTTGATTTGGGTATGGATGTATTGAAGCGGTCATCTGTTTGATTGAAGTTTGGAATTCTCGTTGGCATTCAAAGATTTTAGGTCTACTTTGCAGATTTTGGTATCTGGGCTGAAAACGTGGTTTGCTGAAATGTCGATGAGTGAGCGCAAGATCATCGACCTAGAGCATGGATGGGACTTTATTCAAAATGGCATCACGAAGCTGAAGAACTTTCTAGAAGGGCTGTCCGAAGAAGATCTCAGTATTGAGGACTACATGATGCTATTTACGTATCCTTCTGTTACAATTCCTTACATGATTGAATATTTACTAGAGTTGATTTTATATTTTTTTATCAGGAGCTAAATTTCCTTAAATCGTATCACAGGACTATCTATAATATGTGTACTCAAAAGCCTCCCCACGATTATTCCCAGCAACTCTATAACAAGTACAGGGAGTCTTTTGAAGAGTATATACGATCAACGGTGAGTAATGCCATGATATGGGTATTGATGAGGAGTACGTTTAATACTGGGATATATGATATCAATGTTGGGATTTATCATTCCTATATGATTACTGAGTAATACGTGGTTGGCAATTTCCTGATTTCTTGCTCAATTCAGTTCTGGAATATGATGATGTTTATTAGTAGTTAATTATTTTGATTGACATATTTGATACAAATTTCATGATTTCATCTGATAAGTTTTTTTACTTTTTTGGATTAGGTTCTACCTGCTTTGAGAGAAAAACATGACGAATCTTTGTTGAGAGAACTTGTAAAGAGGTGGGCAAACCACAAAATTATGATTGAGCGTTTGTCTTACTTCTTTCGCTATCTAGATAGGTATTTGATTGCTCGGAGGTCACTTCCGCCCCTTAATGTAGTTGGATTGACTTGCTTCCGTCAGCTGGTATTGTTACTGCTTAACCTGACACTTTGTTCTGGCTATTCTCTATCTATTTTTGTAATGATTACATGTCATGAAGTCATACTAGCCTTGTAGTGCTACTGCTAATTAAATTTTGATTTCATTGTCTTTGTTTCAGTTTAATGCTGCTTAATTTCAAGATAATCTAATTTGCTGTGTTGTTACCAGGTTTACATGGAAATAAATGGGAAAGTGAGGGATGCAGTAATTTCTCTTGTATGTTTTTCTGCTTTAATATAACCATGATTTTCAAAATTGCAAAATTAGATTGTTATTAATCCAATTCTTTGAAAAGTAAAGATTGAACAAGAACGTGAGGGAGAGCAGATTGATCGGGCTCTGTTAAAGAATGTCTTAGATATATTTGTTGAAATCGGTATGGGGCAAATGGATTGCTATGAGAATGATTTTGAAGAAGCCATGCTCGAAGACACTTCTTCCTATTATTCCCGGAAGGCTTCAAACTGGATCTCAGAAGATTATATGCTGAAAGTGTGAATTCTCATTTATGCATGATGTGTCTTGTTATTTTGTTTTGTTACTGGATACTTATAATTACTACTTGTTCTTGTGCATATTACAGGGTGAGGAGTGCTTGAAATGGGAGAAAGAGAGGGTTGCGCATTACTTGCACTCTAGTAGTGAGCCAAAGTTACTTGAGGTTTGTTCTCGGCTTCTAGTTTCATATAAAATGTGTTATAACATCAAGGATGGAATATATTTAGTATTGGTCCATGTTGATGAAAACGTGAAGGGTAATGGGAAAGAGGGGGAGATAAAATAGAAGGTTAAAGGGTGAGGAAGTTGGAGAGGAAAACACAAAGATAATGATATAATTTAAATGAATGCCAACTTACGCTACAACAAGGCTATTTATAGGGAGCCCAAAATATAGGAAAAAGAAAATAAAGAAAATTTAGAAAATACGTAAGCCTTGAACACCACAAGTTTAAAAATCTATTATTTCCTACGCCTAGGGTTAGTCTTCCATAATTTTATATCTTCTAATATTCTCTTCCTTTCTTCGCCATTTCTATCTTATTGTTATTCTGGACCTTTTTTCTCCTTTAGAAAGTTCTACGCGAGCTGTTATCCGTGTATGCAAACCGACTTCTTGAGAAGGAACACTCTGGATGTGATGCATTACTTAGAGATCACAAGGTATGTGGTTGAACTCTCACGATGCTCAAGACTTATATGATGCCATATTTTCATATCTTCCTTGAATTGCTTAGGTTGAGGATTTGTCCAGGATGTTCACGATTCAATTTTGCCGTATTTTTGTTAGTGTTTGATGTAAGAGAATCAAGAAGATAAAATGTAAAACGAATTTAGTAAATCAACCATTATCGTAGTATATACTTCTAGTAGTTCTTAGTTTTTCCTTTTGATACAACTAGAGAGTTTGAACCTATATTTCTATGCACGTCTAGTCTCATTCTGCCTTTTACCATTTGAGTTAACATTGGATGGTTTAGTCTTTCATATATCGTAGTAGTATTAATCAAGATTATATGATACTATTTTTACTATTCGTTTACTGTGTTTTTTGGACCGAGTTTCTTTTTTTTTTTTTGGTGAAAAAGATATAGAATTTCTCAAGCACTGAAAAATATGGCAATCAAGTAAATTCAAGTGGAATCCTTGTTTTCGACATGCAAATTCTATAAAAGTGAAGTTTTTTTTTTTGGTGTTGTATTTTTTTTATCTTAATTTTCCTAATGTCATTTTAGCATAATTTAGAATATATCACTAAGCATTTGGTTCAACTAAGTAGGAATTGTACTTAGTTTATATTAGTGCATAGAGCTTCAGATTACATTGATCTAAAATAAGAGATTATAATGCACATATATATAGTAAATAACATATGTGAAACGAGGAAAGAGAAACAGAGACAATGAGGAGTGATTGAAGGAAAGAGAGAGAGATTTCGGTGCAAGTCAAAAACTTCAAGCTTGAACGGAAATTCATTATGACTTTTAACACTCCCTCAAAAGTTGGAGAGTATATGTCGATCATTCCCAGCTTACACCGAAATCCTTCAAATTTAGTTCTGCTTAGTGGTTTTGTCGTCATATCTTCAATGCGATCATCGAATCGTATGTGGAATAAATTCATGATGCGTGCT
This sequence comes from Inga oerstediana, assembly GCA_963210345.1. NCBI lineage: Eukaryota > Viridiplantae > Streptophyta > Magnoliopsida > Fabales > Fabaceae > Inga > Inga oerstediana. Next base: position 58,109,793 of record OY723407.1, on the reverse strand, counting down.
TCAATCTTTTCTTTAATGAAGTGTCTGTCTATCTCAACATGTTTTGTTCTATCATGATAGATTGGGTTCTTGACCATTTCAATGCTGACCTTGTTGTCACACCAAACTTGTATTGGTCCCTCATGTGGAATCCCAACTCCTTTAGTAATCTGATGACCCAAATTCCTTCACGTACTCTATTGTTAACAGCTCTCAGTTCAACTTCTGCACTACTTGTTGACACCACGGTCTGTTTCTTGCTTCTCCAAGTAACCATATTTCCCCACATGTATGTGCAGTCCCCTTAGACTGACCTTCTAGTCTCCCTGTGTTTCGCATGATCTGCATCAGTGTAGATTTCAATATTTCTAACAGTGCCTTTATTAAAGAAGATTTCTCTTCCAGGATTAAACTTTAAATAGTTTAGGATTCTGTACACAGCTGCCACGTGTTCTTCCTGTGGCTGGTGCATGAATTGACTTGCTATTCCAACTGCATAGCTAATGTTTGGACGTGTGTGGGTCAAGTATATGAGTGTCCCGACAAGTCTTCTGTACTGTTCTGGGTTGATTGGGACATCATTTGGTTTGATTCTTAAGTGACAACCTTTTTTTATTGGTGTTCCTTCAGGTTGTGTTCCTTCAAGTTGTGCCCCTAATATTCCTGTTTCATGCAACAGATCTAGGGTATACTTTCGTTGAGATACGTTGATGCCCTTTTTAGTTATTGCCACTTCCATACCTAGGAAATACTTCATTTGTCCAACTTTTACTTGGAACTTAGTTGACAAGTCTTGTTTTAGTTGAGCAATGGATTCTTCATCATTCCCTGTAATGACTATGTCATCAACTTAGATGATCAAGATGGTGACTTTGTCATTAACATGTTTGATGAACAATGTGTCATCTACTTGTCCCTGAGTATACCCAAGTTCTTTCATTGTTTTGGTGAATCTACCGAAACATGCCTTTAGAGACTGCTTGAGTCCATACAACGACTTGTTGAGTTACCCACAGAGTTGTTAGGAGCTAAAATTCCATCTGGAATCTCCATATATATTACTTCTTCTAAGCTTCCATTCAAAAAGGCATTCTTCACGTCTAGCTGGTGCAACGACCAATCCAAGTTGGCTGCTATTGATAATAGCACTTGGATGATATTTAGCTTGGCTACTGGAGTAAATGTCTCTTGATAATCAATTCCATATGTCTGGGTCATCTTTTTATCGTATGTATCTTTTTTCATTGCCCTTTTTTGGTGACCTCGTGTATGGGCTATCTTCTGCTTAATCTTCTCGTTTTGTACTTGATGGCGGTGTGATGCTAGAGGTTAAGTTACTCGTCTGTGGTTTGTTGACGGACAGGAAAATTTGGGGGCAAATTTGAAGTTGTATGTTTTGGGGTTTAGTGACATTTTGTTTTGGTGTTTTTGATTTGGGTATGGATGTATTGAAGCCGTCATCTGTTTGATTGAAGTTTGGAATTTTCGCTGGCATTTAAAGATTTTAGGTCTACTTTGCAGATTTTGGTATCTGGGCTGAAAACGTGGTTTGCTGAAATGTCGATGAGTGAGCATAAGATCATCGACCTAGAACAAGGATGGGACCTTATGCAGAAATGCATCACGAAGCTGCAGAACTTTCTAGAAGGGCCGCCTGAAGCAGAACTTAGCTCTGAGGACTACATGATGCTATATACGTATCCTTTTCGTAGTTGTTATAATTCCTTGCTTGATTGAATATTTCCTAGAGGTGATTTTATATTTTTTATCAGGAGCTAAATTTTCCTTAAATCGTATCACAGCACTATCTATAATATGTGTAATCAAAAGTCTCCTCCCCAACAACTCTATGACAAGTACAGGGAGTCTTTTGAAGGCTCTATACTATCAATGGTGAGTAATGCCATCGTATGCGCATTACTTGCATTCTTGTAGTGAGCCATAGTTACTTAAGGTTTGTTCTCGGCTTCTAGTTTCATATAAAATGTGTTGTAGCATTAAGGATGGAATATATTTAGTATTGGTCCATGTTGATGAAAAGGGGAAGAGCAATGGGAAAGAGGGGAAGATAAAATAGAAGGTTAAAGGGCGAGGAAGTTGGAGAGGAAAACACAGATAATAATGTAATCTAAATGAATGCCAACTTACGCTACAACAAGGCTATTTATTGGGAGCACGAAATATAGGAAAAAGAAAATAAATAAAATTTAAAATATGTAAGCCTAGAACACCGCAATTTTAAAAGTCTATTATTTCCTACGCCTAGGGTTAGTATTCCATAATTTTATTTCTCCTAATATTCTCTTCCTTTCTCCCCCACTTCTATCTTATTGTTATTCTGGACATTTTTCTCCTTTAGAAAGTTCAACATGAGGTGTTGTCCGTGTATGCAAACCAACTTCTTGAGAAGGAACACTCTGGATGTCATGCATTACTTAGAGATGACAAGGTATGTGGTTAAACTCTCACGATGCTCAAGACATATATGATGCCATATTTTCATATCTTCCTTGAATTGCTTAGGTTGAGGATTTGTCAAGGATGTTCAGACTCTTCTCTCAAATTCCTCGAGGATTAGATCCTGTTTCTAGTATATTTAAGCAGGTCGGTGCTATTTTCTTATTTTTCATCTTTTCCTTTGTATATTTCATTCCAAGTTTAATTCTCTCCTCTAATACAGCATGTTACTACTGAAGGCATGGCGTTGGTAAAGCTGGCTGAAGATGCAGCTAGTAACAAGAAGGTCTGAGTCTGCATTAGTAATATTTCTTCTCATTTCTTTTTGGAAAGTTCATTATCCTCAGTAATTGGGAAAGACTAGTATATGCTAGTATGCACCTATCTTTGGGTGTTTATGGGTTATCTTGAATTTTTGATTTCTCGTATCTGTTACATACTATATACTGTTTACCCAAAGAGGCCTGTTTATGGAAGGAAAAAAGACGAAATGAAAGTTCAAATCTTGGGTTTGAATATCTTTTTGTCTAATTTTTTTATCATTCCATGGAAATGTTTTCCTTGAACAAATTCAGAAAATATGTTTGTTATCATATCAAGATAGTGATAATGGAATTGAAACGATTTGTCTTGCATATTTTATGCTCAGCAAAGCCATTGAAACCTGATCAAGTTGTGTAGTGCACTGTACTCCATTTTTATTTATTTATTTATTTTGGCTGACCTTTGGTTTGTTCCTTTTTTTTTTTTGAAACTTGGGATATTTGCAGGCAGAGAAAAGGGATCCTGTAGGTTTGCAGGAACAGGTAAAATCCGTAATTATTAATTTTCGAGTTTACTATATTTTCATTCAATTGTAGAAATTGAAACTTGTCTTTTCAGATGTTTGTTCGGAAAGTGATTGAGCTGCATGACAAATACCTGGCATATGTAAACGAGTGTTTCCAGAACCATACTCTTTTCCACAAGGTTTTGATCAGAGGATGGCTTGAAGCTGTTATATTCTACTTCAAATTATTCTTGTGCCCCTGAAAATCCGAATTTTTTTTTCTGCAGGCACTTAAGGAAGCTTTTGAGGTGTTCTGTAACAAGGGTGTTGCTGGAGGTTCAAGTGCAGAACTTCTTGCCACGTTTTGTGATAATATTCTCAAGAAAGATGGAAGTGAGAAATTGATTGATGAAGCAATTGAAGAAACACTTGAAAAGGTCTCTGCTCCTCTGTGTGTTATAGACACTTGACAAAAAAACTAACTAGTTTTTTTACTTTGGAATTGTTTTCATTCCCCTTTTTGCAGGTGGTCAAGCTGCTTGCCTATATCAGTGACAAAGACTTGTTTGCTGAATTCTATAGGTAAACAAGAGAAAATAGCATTTTAAGGGGTGATTTGGCTGAGTGGTATTGCTTCTCAGGGTTTGCTTCTAATTTTGTTCTAGCAATAGTTTGATGTCCCCCCAATCTCTTTGGCAACTGAATTTTTAAAAATTGCTGCTGCTCCCAGATTGATAGCTCAGTCTGTCAAATTTTTAATTATTATTTTTATACCAAAGAGCTTCATAAAATAATACTAAAAAAGGTTGGTTTTGACATTGTTTCAAATGCTATTCTCACAGCAATCTCCAGTGGTGTCTTTTGAAATATCAAAAACACCCTTTTTTTCTTGATAAGATATTTTGAATTGAATACTTGTAGGATTCTTTTCTAATTTCTTGCAGGAAGAAGCTTGCACGGAGGCTTCTGTTTGACAAAAGTGCCAATGATGATCATGAGAGAAGCATTTTGACAAAGTTGAAGCAACAATGCGGTGGTCAGTTCACATCAAAGATGGAGGGAATGGTCAGTGTTCTCAATTTATTTTTTAAGTCATATCTTCAATTCTAGTGCTTCTGTAGGATGTTGAATGAGATTATCCAATCCACTAGGTTACAGATTTGACACTAGCAAAGGAAAATCAAGCCAGCTTTGAAGAGTATTTGAGCAGTAATCCAAATGCAAACCCTGGAATTGACTTGACAGTTACAGTTCTGACTACTGGCTTCTGGCCTAGCTACAAATCTTTTGATCTCAATCTTCCAGCTGAAATGGTACATCCGGATCTTGTTTATATGAACAACAAAGCTAAGCTTTCAATATTAGTCTAGATCTAGTTGATTATATTAGACCACTTATATGTTGTTTATTTCTGTTGTTTTAGATAAGATGCGTTGAAGTTTTTAAGGACTTCTATCAAACAAAAACAAAGCACCGAAAACTCACATGGATTTACTCATTGGGTACCTGTAACATCAGTGGCAAATTTGAACCGAAGACCATGGAGCTGATCGTTACAACCTATCAGGTTGTATTTCGTACCATGTACTTACCTTTACACATTTATCTAGTGCCCCTTTTTACCTTTGAATATTTACTAGTGTTCCTTTTGTTAGCCATTCTTTCATGCTGTACATTTATGAGGTCTTTAGTTTCTTGCGTGGTTCTGTAGGCTGATTCAATGCTGTGTCTTGTTTTTCAATAGGCTTCTGCATTGCTGCTTTTCAATTCCTCAGATAGATTGAGTTATTCGGAGATAATGACTCAATTGAACTTGTCGGATGATGATGTTACTAGGCTACTCCACTCCTTGTGCTGTGCTAAGTACAAGATCCTTAACAAGGAACCGAACACAAAATCAATATCTTCTACTGATTATTTTGAATTCAATTCAAAGTTTACTGACAAAATGAGGAGGATCAAGGTATTTCATCTTATGGTTTTATTTTCTTACTTTATTTTTATCTTTGGTTATCTTATTTTCTCTGTGCAGTCTCCTGTGATTGAAATTTGAATGACATGATGCATCATCATGCAGATTCCTCGCCCTCCTGTGGATGAGAAGAAAAAAGTAATTGAGGATTTAGACAAGGACAGAAGATATGCCATTGATGCCTCAATTGTTCGCATCATGAAAAGTCGGAAAGTTTTGGGCTGCCAACAGTTAGTCATGGAGTGTGTTGAGCAGTTGGGTCGCATGTTCAAGGTCTGTATGGTGTTGCTTATATCAAATTGTATCTCCACCCTCTCTCAGTCTCTCTCTAATGGGGTTGTTGATTTTGTAATTTTACAGCCTGAGGTGAAGGCAATTAAAAAGCGAATTGAAGATTTGATCTCTCGAGACTACTTGGAAAGAGACAAAGATAATACTAATTTATTCAGGTACTTGGCATGATTTTGGTCTTGGTTGACCAAATGAGTGGCGAATGTTTGCCACAATTAGCAAAAAGGAGATGATCATGTTTGGCCATATCGATGAATTGGGTCCCTCTAAAGTTCCTTGTTGATGGAAATGCAAGTGCTTGTACATTTTTGCCACCATGCCCAACCCAGGTATGGACTACTGTAGATGCGTGCTCTTCTCTTGTAGAGTATACTATTCCAGCACACCACCAGGACCTTCGCGGCCTTTTTATTTTGATACTCCTTTCAGTCCTAATTATAAGACAAAGTTGACTTTTTTAGAGAAATTAAGGAAGCTAATTAAATTACTTTAAAATATTTTTATTTTTATTTTTTTCTTCAAATTAATTAATTTGACTAATAAATTAATATTTAATCTAAGGATACATAACATGATATGATTAAGTAACTTATTTAGCTTCTTTAATCTCTCCAAAAAAAGTCAACTTTGTTTTATATTTAGGATTGGAGGTAGTATTTTGTTGCAGCTCCATCTCATGGCATAGTCGTTCCTTTTGCTAATCTTCTCTTACCTCCCCCGGTAGAAAATAGGTATTGTGTACAAGTTTATCTGTCTTTCTGTTCTAGAGAAATTGTATTTTGCTCGTCCGTTCGGACACTATGAAGTGAATAGCCTGCCTTCCGAATACAAATCCTGCAGTTATATGGTGCTTTAGTTTTGTTGCTCACAATCATCTTTTACAACAGTGTCTAAGGTCTATTTGTAGTGTCCGACCTTGGCTACATGAGAAAACCGGGTCGTTTGCTTCTGTTGCGTCAAGGATTCGCTGGCTTTCTATGGTTTTTGCGTTCATATGCAACATCGCAGCGTCACAAATGTACTCTGGTCTTGATTTTGAAGGTTCATGATCTAACCAATCCAACCCCCCCCCCCCCCCCCCCCACACACACACACACACACACACACAGCTTCCCTTCCTCCACTCCCACTCTCACCCTTCGTTTTTCCCCCTCTGCAAGTCTTAAACCCATCCTCTCCTTTTTTCAAAGTCTAAGTGAGTGTTTGGGTAACCTGTTTTGTGGTTTCAAAAGTTATTTTTCATAAGTTGAGACAAAATTCCTTTTAACACATTTGTCTCATTAATCGTAAAAGCCATTCTTTAAGAACTAATCCAATCAGGCGCTAACTTTCCCTCCTCTTCATTCATACCCTCTCTCTCTTTCTTCCTTCAAAACCAAACACCATCTCTTTTAAAATCTCATTCACAGGCTCTCCTTCGTTCATCAGCTTAATGGCTTAATCTTATGATTTAGAATCACCTTGACACCCACACAAAAGCTCTATTATTACAGCAAAATCCTAAATGTTATCTCTTTCTTGTTTATGCCTGTACCTGAATCTTAAAACCCAACATCACATATTTGGCCGTTACAAGGTATATCTTTGATCTTTCGGCTTCGTCTCTTGTCAGCCTATGTTTTTGCCTTCTCTCTGACATGCCTTTGTTCATTGTCCTCTCCAGACGTCCTTTGAGTTGGAAGCAAATTTCATGGAGCATAGGATGACTCAAAGTGAGTTATAGATTATAAGGGTAATAATATAAAAAATTTAAAGATAAAGGGTTGAGTTATAGGCGAGTCAATAATCTAGGATCTGAATTACATTGAGTCATAATTAGGGGGATTAAGTTATAAGTGAGTTAAAATTTTTTTGTTTTAATTTGATCAAAGGTTTTCCTGTGACTCTTAGAGGGCAAAGAGTTAAAACCTTTTTAATAATGAAGTTTTTCGCTGTTTTGCACAACTCAGTTTTAAAATGTGCAAATTGCAAAATTAACAATATTTTAAAAAGGAGTAATTTTAACAATTTCATTTAATTGGTCCAATCCCTTGTAATAAATGTTAGGGTGAATTTAATGGAATTGCTAAAATTGCATAGATTTTAAAAGAGTGTGTCTACTTTTGCATCTTAAACTCTCACGATGAAAAACATCGTCGTTAAAATTACATCTTAACTAGTTATTTATTATAATTTATTATGTTGTATGTATTGTGGTTATGAATTATGCATATAAGATTTTAAGGATTTAAATTTATTTATTTATATTAATAATAATAATTTTATAATATATTGAATATGAAATATCTATATTTTTTAATCAAAAGGTGGATATGAGATTATGAAAAGAAAAGAAAGGATAGAACCAAACACCTTTGGCTTAGTGATAGCATTATATTAAAATGCCAAACTTTAATTTGCTGATTTATTTAGGACGATCTTTAATGGTTTTTCAATAGCTAGGATCTCTATCAAGTGTGCCTATGTGTGTTGATATTGTCCAATTCCGCTCGCATCTAAACCTTGTACAAGGCCTAGGGAAAAAAAAGGGGGAATAAGTGGGCATAATATAAGAATGGTTTTGAACTTCAGCTCATAGCTACCACCCATGTAGCAAATTTTGGATCATTATCATCATTGTAAAGTGCCATATGCCTTTAATCATAGGTATTTTGCGTCAAGTCTCTGTTAAGGCTTTTTTTGTTTGTTAATCCGCATGTTTCTACTGTTTGTCAACCGATCTTACCTCGGTCTTTGCTCCTTTGTACATATATAACTCCAACTCACATGTATAATCTTTTGAGTCGTTATGAATTTATGATAGCTAAATATCTTATTTGTACTACTTGAAAAATATTCTAACTACCAATATGACTCAATTCAATGACTGCAAGCATATGATTCTAGCACCACCAATAACTATTGCAGAACTATAACTATGCCTTTTACTTGAAAAGTATTATTCTCATGTTTTAAATGTATGGATATGGCTTAAAAAAACAGAAACGAGTTGAAGAGAGAAAAAGGAGTTAAAAAATAAAAATGTGAAATGAAATCAGTGTTTTAAAAAATTTCCGATGAGATGGTAAATTAAAATATGCATTTTATTTTTGAATGTTATGAAAAAAAACATGCATTTTTCATTTGTAATTATGAAATTAAGAGAATAGAATAAAAGGACTTTGAAAATGAACAAAGATAAGGCTATTTAATAACATTCAATCTTATAATGAGCCATTAATATTTATTCGGAGTACTCTCATGAAATTAAGTAAAATGTATGGGAGAAGGAAAAAATTATATGAAAAGGAAGAAAAACAAATGAAATTTAAAGAAGAATAATGTGAGAGAGAATAAAAAACTTTTCATACGGGTTGGTTGAGTTTTAAAAGGTTGACAAAAAAAATTGAATTTCATGGAGTGTTGAAATTACAAATGAATTTCAGTTTCACATGCAAGGAGCAAACCCACTTTGTTGCTGTGCGATTTGTTCCTTCTTCGTCTCAAGTTGCTGACTGTGTCATCAAAGCATTAACTTACACTCAATTTTCCTATTTTCGAAGCAAACTTGGGCTGATGATAACACCCTCTCATTTGACTAGATGAGGGGAGATGTTACGGTATAATAGGAAGTGGCAAAAAGAATAAACTACAGTGATAATCTACTCCCACTGTATGCACGTGAATGGCTCACATTGAGCTATTGTACTATATGTAACCTATTATATAAAGCAAAGAAAAAAGGTCTCAGCATTTATTACAGATAAACCTATTCTATTAACCTATTCCTCATCTTCTCTTTTCTCTCTTTCTTTCCGGATTTGAAATGATCCGTATAAAATAGCTAGCTACATATCTAGCTCTTAGTCCCTCCCACGCTGTATATCCGATCGGTAGTTAAAGGAGGTTTTGCTTTCTTAGAAAGGAGGTGTATTAAAGTTGAAGGAGAGGAAAGGTTAACTATGAAACAAGTAACAACAGAATTAGAGGATACGATGCCTTAAGAATGTGAATACTTCCTTGGTCACGTGCTGGTGGATATGGGAAATGCTAGTGCTAGCCCTTCAACTGCCTTTGATAGTATGCTAAGTGAGTGTTTAGAATGGTTTAGTTTTAGGAAATAAGCACTTATTACATAAGTCGAGACAAAACTCCTAAAAATAAATTATCCCAAACAAGCACTAAAACAAATAGCATTTGAGATTGCACTTTAAACTCACAGGCTCTTTCAGTGCTCTTGAACTCTTTATTGCACTTTAAACTCACAAGCTCTTTCGGTGCTCTTGAACTCTTTCTGTTTCTTTTCCCTAGAAGCGTATTTTCCGGTGTATTTGCAGATGGGCATTAGGATCATTTAAATTATTTTAATGTTAGTATTTTTCTTGTGTGTTGGAGCCAATGTTTTAAAAGCCGGACCGGAAGTCGAGCCGAAAAGGTCAACGGGTCATGGTTCAACCAGTTGGAACGGTTGAACCGTTCGGTCGGACCGGTGACGTAATAATTAAATTTAAAAATAATATATATTATATATTACAATTAATCTTCAGTCCAATTTCATATGAAGTTAATAAAGTAACAAAATATCATTTAAGGAAGACCATTAAATCAATCATCAACCTAACAAAATGTATTAACAATAATAATTTCATGACTTGCCAAATATTGATGGTTCTTGATTGATCCAAGCATGAGTTTCTTGAAAGATATTAGACCATATCACTTAGCTTGAGGATAAACATCATTACCTTTTTCTTCAAAAGCATTTTTATAAAATAGTTTATAACAAACCAAATTATTAAAATTAGTAACATATAATATACTTGGCAAAAAAAATAGTAACATATAATATTAATAAAATAAAATAAAATAACATGTCAAAAATTTATATGCCATTTTTTAAATTTTTTTCAGCATCAAATATAAAAAAAATTGCAAAAAAAAAAATTTCCTGCTTTTTTATTGGACCGGACGGTTTTTGAAAAACCGGTCTGGTTTCCGGCTCAATAACGGTTGACGGCTCAAAACCGGCTAAACGACGGTCCAAAACGGCTCCTTAAGAAAAACGGCTCAATGCATAAATCCGGCCTGCTTCAATGACCGGCCGACGGTCCAACCGGTCCGACCGTCCGGTCCTCTAAACAGTGGTTGGAGCTACTCTTTCCACTCTTTGCAAATGCAAGTGTTTTAGATTATACCGTCTTAGCAAGCTTGTAAAATTATTAAAAAGGTTCTAAGAGAAAAATCACAATGTCTTTGTTTAGAATAATAATTGAAATACTTAAAAATAGATTTTCAATTATGATTTACGGTATACGAGCTAAATATATGAGAGAAATTTTATCTCGATTTATGTAAAAAACAGCTTATAAAAAATTTCAACACTAAAACAAATATGTCCAAATATTTGCGAGGAAGATGCTCAAAAATCTGACCACGACTTTCACAAGAATGATGATATTCAGTTTTGTAGAAAAACAAAAAGGACAGCGCGATAATTGCAGAAGGACGATACTCAAAGTCTAGGGTTTGGCTTCTCTCCGCTACCCATACCATCTGCTACCAGTTCGCTGCTTTAAAACGGCTGTGTTTTAATTTGAATGAGTGGAATGAGATGCAAATCACGCAATACAAGTGAAGGAGAAAAGATAGTGAAAGGAGCATTGATGAAGCTCAATGCTTGGATAGTTGGATTCATTCGCTTTGGATCATTTTTGGCTAAAAAAATGTAATTAAATAATTTTTTGTGCAATTTTATTCTTATGTTTTAAGAAGCAATTTTACCCTCATAATTTTGAAAACAATGTGATTTTAACTTTGCATTCAATATCTTAAAATATCTCTTATGTTACATTTAATACCTTAAAATAATTTGTTGTCCAATTTTGCTCTTAAAGTAATTTCTTAGTTAATTTTTACCACTTTTTTCATATTTTTAATATTCATCTTCTATATTTTTAATATTTATCTTTAAACCACTTTGCATTATCTATTACATTTGAAATAGATATAAAGAATTTGACCATATGTAATTGAAGAATTTGATATAATGGATATAAGGAACTTGAATTAATTATGGTCCTTAAAAATGAAATAGATAATTCATTTCAAATCCTTATTTTTTAGGAAGCAATTTTACCCTGGTGATTAGAGTACTAAAAATATGAAAAAAGAGTGATTAAAAATTAAATAAGAAAATTCTTTAAGAACAAATTTTGATAAAAAAGTTATATTAAGATGTTAAATGCAGTTTAGAAGATATTTTAAGATACTGAATGTAAGATTAAAATTGCATTGTTTTAATAATTTTTTTTCCACATGGATTTATAGTTAAATAATTTTGTTTTAAAAATAGGATACATGACAACATGTGATTGGAGAATTTGACATAATGAGTATCAGAAACTTAACCTAAGTATATATCCCTCTTTTTAATATTCATCTTCAACATTTTCAATATTCATCTTAGATACTTTTTACCTAATCTTCTATGTTTTCATCCTAAATTAAAGATAAATATTAAAAATATAGAATATAAATATTAAAAAATATGAAAAAAGTGGTAAAACTTAACTAAGAAATTACTTTAAGAGTAAAATTGGACAACGAATTATTTGAAGGTGTTAAATATAACTTAAAAGATACTTTAAGATATTGAATGCAAGGTTAAAATCACATTGTTTTCAAAATTAAGGGAGTAAAATTGCTTCTTAAAACATAAGAATAAAATTGCATAAAAAATTATTTAATTTTAATATATATATATATATATAGATATAAACTTTATAAAAATAGAAGTTTTTTATTATTTATCTCATAAATACAGTTTTATATTGTTTAACCAAAAATAATCCAAAACCAATGAATGCAACTATCCAAGCATTGGGCTTCACCAATGCTCCGGTTGCTATTTTCCTCCTTTACTTATGTTGCGTGACTTGCGTCTCATCCCACTCATTCATATTAAAACACAGCCGTTTTAAAGCAGAGGACAGGCAACGGATGTATTATCAGTTCCTAGGGGTGTTCGGGATCGGGATCGGGATCGAGAAATGCCATTCCCGATCCCGATCCCGAAAAGTCTTTGGGAAGCAATTTGATTCCCGATCCCGATCCCGAAAATTTTCTGAAATGTCGGGACGGGAATTCCCGAGCTTGGGATCAGGAATTTCCCGAAATGCCAAGGTTCTTTACTTTTTTTTTTTTTGCCAAGTTTCTTTACAAAAACATGCATGTCAACAAATACATATATTCAAGGCAATATATGTTGGACCCAGTCGGCCAATCTTAGGTAAATGATATTCAAGGATCATTATGCCAAGTCCTTGTACAGTTTTGACCCAATCTGAGGTAAAATGATGATATTCAAGGCAATATACATTTGACAAACCAGCGCCCCCTGATTGTTAATGAGTAATAGGCAGTAGATAAAGTTGGGCTCTTTCTTTTATACCCAAATATATATAATTAAATGCAAGTAAAAGGGGGGGAGACAATAAAAACACCTGTAAAAATCAAAAGCTGCATGAAAGGGAAAAATGAATATGCCCATCGTGACAATGCCAAAGCTTAAAGCTTAAAAATTCTGATGTTAAAACATACAACAAAAGGCATATAGATCTGCAACCCATGAAATGCCCATCGTGACAATATGAGGCCTAAAACATACCCCAACCCGTGAGAATGAGATGTTGGAATCAGTAACAAAAATCAGTAACAAAAGCATCATCACCAACGGAAAAAAGTATCATGCAACAAAGAAAACAGATTAGCAACTAACATATCCAGTGATTCCAACATATCATCACATTCATCCAAAATGAAATGCCTAACATATTATTTGAAGAAAGGTCCTTGTGAGGGCACTCATTTTTCAACAGATCCTTGTGAACTTTAATGTTGACACCACCATAGAAAACAGCAACCTTGAGATCAAGGAAGTAGGTGTTGAACCTCTCAAACTCATGACATATCTACACAAAATTAGCATCAAATTGCAGCAACCATCTATTGAAAATAAATTAAGCTAAATGAAACAAGAAGAAAACTAACCATTAATGGGAGGGAGAATAGACCATTCAATCAACTCTGGCGAGGGGCCTTACACTTATGTCTTATCAGGAGTAAATTATCATACTATTGGCACATTAATTCCACCAGAAGGTGCAAGACCAGTCTACTCTCAACTATACATTCATGACACTGAAAATGAAGTGTCCAATAGAATTGATGCAGTGAGGTAACTCTCATACATTGCAATACATTATTGTTTCTACAACACTATAACCTAACACTCAATTCATTCCATTTTTTAGTGTGCATCAAAGAGATCATAACATTGACCCCATTATTGTTCAGAAGGTTAAGGACCAATTGGATGAGATAAATCCTTTTGTGAAGCAATTTCGAGTAGCAGGTGAAATCCTTTCAAATGCAAATCATAGTTCATTGAAGATGTGCTTGCTTGGAAACAGACAACATGATAGACGAACTTACAATTTGCCAACAACTTCAGAAGTTGCTGCATTAATTGTTGGAGACTTAGACATGAATTTTAATGTGAGGAATATCATCTTGAAGACCAAAGAAGGTACCCTACAATGAATAAATGAACTACATGCCTCTTATTTACCTCTACAATATCCTATTCTTTTCCCTTACGGAGAAGATGGATATAGAGATGATGTCCAACATAGAGAGGAGACATTAATCATAACTAAGACAAGGAAAAGAGTAAGTATCCATGAATTCTTAAGTTACAGATTGATGTTACGAGAACATGAGATATGCACACTACACCATGCCTCTCGGTTGCTCCAACAATTTATTGTTGATGGATATATAATGATTGAATTACAAAGATTATTATGGGTTAGGACTCATCAGAAGGAGTTAAGGGCTGATTTGTACCAAGGATTATCTGATGCAGTGATCAGTGGAGAGACAAATGCTGCTACTATAGGAAAAAGAATTGTCCTCCCTTCATCATTTACTGGAGGAGCAAGGTACATGATTCAAAACTATCAAGATGCAATGGCAATTTGCAGAATCGTTGGCTACCCTGATTTGTTCATAACATTTACCTGCAATCCAGCATGGCCTGAAGTAACCAGATTTTGTGAGAAGCACCATTTAAATCCTTCTGATTGTCCAACAGCATTGTCAAGGATTTTTGAGATGAAGTTGCGAGCATTGCTTAAGATATTGAAGACACAGAATATATTTGGGACAATATGTGCAGGTAATTCTTATAGACTTTACTAAATTCTAAGCATTTATTTCTAAACTGTTATTAATGTCACATTTGATAATACCCACTAATCAACCCTTTTCCTCATACATGTCACAGAGGTGTACACGATTGAGTTCCAAAAGAGAGGGCTTCCTCACGCACATATACTTTTATTCTTGGATCCGAAAGATAAATTCACAGATGCAGAAGCTATTGATAGGGTCATCTCAGCAAAAATACCAGATACAACAACATCACCCTTGCTTCATGAGTTGGTCAAGAAATTCATGATTTATGGGCCATGTGGAAATAGTAGGCATAATGCTCCTTGCATGAAAGATAAAAAATGTAGCAAGTACTTTCTGAAGAAGTTCAACAACAACACAACAATTGATAAAGATGGTTACCCTACATACAGATGTAGAGATGATGGAAGGTCAGTTGAGTTAAAGGGGGTTCAGTTGGACAATCGTTATGTTGTACCTTATAATCCACAACTACTACACATGTTTCAAGCACATATTAATGTTGATAAGTGCAACCATTCAACTGCTATAAAATACTTATTTAAGTATATTAGCAAAGGGAATGATAGAGTTGTCCTAGGGATATTTGACAATAGCAATCATAGATCGACAAATGGTGTGATCGATGAGATTCAACAATATTATAACTGTCGTTACATTTCTGCATGTGAAGCTTCTTGGAGAATTTTTGGCTTTCCTATCCATCACAGGTATCCTGCTGTCGAGAGACTAAGTTTTCACCTTTCAAATAGGCAATTTGTCATATACTCCAATACAGACGATGTCACTGAATTGCTTAAAAAACCTCGAGTCTCTGAATCATAATTCTTATCATAGATGAAGTTAAATTCATTAGACACTTTTGCCAGAACACTAACCTACTCAGAGTTCCCAAATTATTATGTGTACCAAAAGACAAGCGTGAATGGAAGAGAAGGAAAAGAGGAGGTTCTGTGGGTAGAATGGCACATGTCTCACCGTCAGCTAGAGAGTTGTATTACTTACGAGTTCTACTAACACAGGTGTGAGGACCATCATCTTATGAAGAAATTAGAATTGTTGATGGTGTCTGCCATAATACCTTCAAAGAAGCATGCTTTGCACAAGGACTTTTGGATGATGACAAAGAGTACATTGCTGCAATTAAAGAAGCTTCCTTTTGGGCCACAGGTCCAGCCTTGCGGAAGTTATTCGTATCAATGTTGCTATATGGTTCCCTTCAATGACCTCATTATGTCTGGAAAGAAGTTTCTAAATTACTTTCCGAGGATCTACTACACATCCCCCGAAATGATTTAACAATTTCAGGTTCGTTTACTTCATTATATCAATTTTTCTCTATTCATTTCAACTTTGTGCCAGCACATTATGATGCCATTACATATATCTTTTTTTCCTTATCATTATGTATAGGTGTTCAAATACCGATGTCGGCTAAAGAGGAAGCTGCTCTCAACGAAATTGATGCCCTACGCAAACAAAATGGGAAAAGTTTGCATGATTTTAATGGACTCCCAATACCGAATGAAATGCCATCGCTTGATGTATCAAATCACATGATACTACAAGAGTTAAGTTATGATAGTGATGCTCTACAGATGCATGCAACTCAACTTTTACATGATCTGAACCAGGACCAGAGGAATGTGTTTGACAATGTCATGGCTGCATTGCAATTGGATGTGAGCTCTTCTTTGTTTATGGTTATGGAGGCACTGGCAAAACTTTCTTATGGAATGCTTTAGCCTCAGCATTGCGATCCAAGGGAGATATAGTTGTAACAGTAGCATCGAGCGGTATTGTTGCGACATTATTGCCTTCTGGAAGGACAGCTCATTCTAGGTTTGCAATCCCTATACAAATTAATGAATCGTCTACATGTTCAATTTGGCAAAATTCACCATTAGCAAACCTCATAAAACAAACTAAATTGATTATCTGGGATGAGGCACCTATGATGCAACGGTATTGCATTGAAGCATTTGATAGAAGTTTGAGAGATATCATGCAATGTTGTGCACCTTTGGAGGCAAATGTATTATAATGGGTGGTGATTTTAGGCAGATACTTTTCGTTATTCCCAAAGGAACTAGAGCAGCTATAGTCAATGCTTGCATAATTTCCTCCCACTTATGGCATTATTGCATAGTTTTCTGTTTGACTCGAAACATGAGGCTTAACTCTTCCAATGACCCCAATGTCAACAAGAGAATTGAATGGTTTTCGAATTGGTTGTTAGATGTTGGAGATGGGAATTTAGGAGACTCTATTGATGGGGTTGCTGATATTGAAATACCCAACGATGTTTTGATACCTTACTCAAATGATGCAATTAATGCCATTGTGCAGGCAACGTATCCCAACCTACTGGGCAATTTGATGGTGAATGAATACTTTAATGACAGGGCTATTCTTGCACCAACCACTGAGATGGTCGGGAAAATCAATGATCATATGTGTTCCATGCTTCCTGGTGCAGAATATGAATTCCTTAGTTGTGATAGTGTATGCAAGTCAACAACCGATCGAGACAGTTTTGACAACCTGTACACTACAGAATTTTTGAACACAATCAATTCCTCTGGTTTGCCACCACATAGGCTTATTCTCAAAGTTGGTACCCCTATTATGTTGCTTAGGAACATAGACCAAGCAGCTGGATTATGCAACGGAACACGTCTAAGAGTTTCTATGATAGGAAAGAAAGTCATTGAAGCAATCACTTTGAATGGATCAAAGCCAAATGAAAAAGTACTCATTCATAGAATGGACATGAACCCTTCTGAATCTAGATGACCATTTCGCATGCAGAGAAGACAATTCCCAATAACACTCTCATTTGCCATAACAATTAATAAAAGTCAAGGGCAGTCATTACGTCATGTAGGATTATATCTTTCAAAGCCCATCTTCACACATGGACAACTTTATGTGGCGCTGTCTAGAGTAAGAAGCATGGAAGGTTTGAAGATTGTGTTAGAAGAGCAACTGTCTGGAGGCAAAGCAACAACCAAGAACGTGGTTTACAAGGAGGTTTTCTGGAATGTAGATGTACTCTCTTAGGATGTTCTTAATCTAACGTTTCATTGAGTCTATTAAGTAATTTTATTTGTTAATGTGGATGAAGAACATCATTGTATCCTTTACGTTTCCAAGTGACGTTTAATTAATTGTTTGCTGTTTGGATTACCCACATTAATTTGTCATATTTGCTTATTGGATTGAACACACTAATTTTCCAACCACTCAATAGATTTGAATTTGATGATTGGAAAGCGGGTGTTGGCTTAATTGTCTCCTATAGCTGTCTTGAGTGAGAAAGAGCTCCCGTGCAACGCACGGGTAGGCCATGCTCGTTTCATATAAAACGTGTTTTAACATCAAGGATGGAATATGTTTAGTATTGTCCATGTTGATGAAAGGACAAGAGTAATGAGAAAGTGGGGAAGAAAAGAAGAAAAAGTGAAGGAGTGAGGAAGTGGGAGAGAAAAACACAGAAGAATAATGATGTAATTTAAACGAATGCTGACTTACGCTGCTACAAGGCTATTTATAGGGAGCCCAAAATAGGAAAAAGAAAATAAATAAAATTTAGAAAATACGTGAACCTAGGACACCGCAATTTTAGAAATTTATAATTTCCTACGCCTAGGGTATAAGTTTTCCGTAATTTCATTTCTCCTAATATTCTCTTCCTTTCTCCACTTCTATCTTCTTATTGTTGCTCTGGACATTTTTCTCCTTTAGAAAGTTTAACATGAGCTGTTATCCGTGCATGCAAACCAACTTCTTGAGAAGGAACACTCTGGATGTCATGCATTACTTATAGACAGGGTACGTGGTCAAAATCTCACGATGCTTATGACATATATGATGCAATGTTTTCATATCTTACTTGAATTGCTTAGGTCGAGAATTTCTCTAAAATTCCTCGATGATTAGATCCTGTTTCTGGTATATTTAAGCAGGTTGGTGCCATTTTATCCCCCATTTGTTTTTCTTCCCTTCTTTACTATCCTCACCTAGATTTCAGTAACTGATTAGGATATACTCCTCTAGTCTTTAATCTAGAATCTAATTGGAGAGTTGATATTGGTGTTAAATGTAAGACCTATGTCTCATATTTATTATTTTTTTCAAAATTTACCCCTATTGATGGTCCCTCAACAATAATCAAATGAGAGAGAGATTGAGGGAATTAAGGAAGATAATTAGAGTGTATTAACTTTCTTAATCTAATCAAATTAGGTAAATAGGTTTTATATCAAGGACCAAAGGGGTAGCAGTTTTGAAATTTGACCAAAAGAAACCAATTTACCTATCCGACACTTGACTAGAACGTTACAAACTTATGTTGGGAGGGATATGTTGTAAAATCATGGAATATATTGGATAATCATTCAGATTCATACAAAACTTTAAGTATAGAGTATTAATCATGGTTTTTTTTTCTTTGTTTTCCTCCTTGTGCTGCCCTGCCCCACTATGCTAATTAATTACCGGATTACTAATGGTTGCAGGAAGAGAAAATAGAAGATCCTCCAACAAAGCCGACAAGGGAAGTTTTTTTGAAGAGCTCTGGTGGTGATATATTTGCAGTTGATTATGATGTTGCACTTATGCTAGAGTCAATCAAGGACATGGTTGAATCTGAAGCCAATTCTATAGCCAATAGCACCATTCCTCTTGAAGTGAGCAGCAAGATCTTGATCAAGGTCATCCAGTATTGCCATAAGCATGTTGAGTCTTCCAATTCCGAGGACAAAAGCCCGGGTGCTGATCTCAAGGAATGGGACTCCAAATTTGTGGAGGTTGATAATGCTACGCTGTTTGATCTCATTCTGGCTTCAAACTACTTGAACATCAAGAGCCTGCTGGATCTGGCATGCCATAAAGTAGGAGACTTGATGTTAAACGTTACTTTAGGAAATTCGCAAGATGTTAAATATCAAGGATGAATTTCACCCCGTAGAAGAAAAAGAGGAATTTCTGAAGGAGATTCGGTGATCAAGTTAGAGGGTTAGCTGCTGAAGTTTCTGAGATTGTCTCAGTGTTATTCTTCGTATCCTTGTATCATTTTGTTGCTCTCTGTTGGCTCATTTGGTGTTTTAAAGTGACCATCTTTTCTTGGAGCCATTCAATTTTGCTGTATTTTTGTTAGTGTTTGATGTAAGAGAATCAAGAATATACAGTGTAAAAAGAATTTAGTAAATCAACCATTATCATTGTATATGCTTCCAGTAGTTCTTAGTTTTTTCTTTTTGATACAACTAGAGAGTTTGGACCTATATTTTTATGCACGTGTAGTCTCATTCTGCCTTTTACAATTTGAGTTAACCTATATTTCTATGCACGTGAGTCTCATTCTGCCTTCACTACAAAAAAACAGGAAATTAGAGACGGAAATTAGCGACGGAATTAATTCCGTCGCTATTCCGTCTCTAAACCGTCAATAAATCCGTCTCTAATTTTAGAGACGGAAATTAGCGACGGAATTATTCCGTCTCTAATCCGTCTCTGATTCCGTCTCTAAATTTTTAGAGACGGAAATTAGCGACGGAATTATTGACGGATTTATGATGGAAATTCTGTTACAAATTTTTTTTTTAAAAAAATTTCACTTTGTAATGGATTAGTGACCGAATCTATTTCAGAAATTAATAATGAAATTAATTCTTTTTTTTAATTTTGTGATGTATTAGAGGCGAAAATCAATGCTAATTTTGGACAAATTAGAGACGGAAATTCCGTCGTTAATCCGTTTCAGAAATTAATAACGAAATTAATTTTTTTTTTTTTGTGACGGATTAGAGACGGAAATTCCGTCGTTAATCCGTTTCAAAAATTAGTGATGGAATTTCCGTTATTAATCGTCTCAAAAATTAGCGACGGAATTTGTCATCAGAGACGGAATTTTCGTCACAAATTAGAGACGGAATTTCCGTCACTAATCCGTCTCTAAATTAGAGACGGAATTTCCGTCGCTAATCCGTCTCTAAATTAGAGACGGAATTTCCGTTTCTGTCGCTAATCCGTCTCTAATTTAGAGACGGAATTTCCGTCGCTAATCCGTGTCTAAATTAGCGACGAAATTTCCGTCGCTAATCCGTCTCTAAATTAGAGACGGACTTTCCGTCGCTAATCCGTCTCTAAATTAGAGACGGAATTTCCGTCGCTAATCCGTCTCTAAATTAGCTACGGAAATTCCGTCGC
The DNA here is from genome assembly GCA_963210345.1 of Inga oerstediana. Taxonomy (NCBI): domain Eukaryota; kingdom Viridiplantae; phylum Streptophyta; class Magnoliopsida; order Fabales; family Fabaceae; genus Inga; species Inga oerstediana. The sequence continues at coordinate 58,088,878 of OY723407.1, read as the reverse complement.
TAATCCGTCTCTAAGTTAGCGACGGAATTGAAAATTCCGTCGCTAATGGAATTAGTAACGGCCTTTTTAGGGACGGACCATTTTCCGTCGCTAATCCGTCGCTAACAGATTAGCGACGGAAATTCCGTCGCTAATATTATTAGCGACGGAATTTCCGTCGCTAAATTCCGTCTCTAATACCCAGTTTTTTTGTAGTGCTTTTACAATTTGAGTTAACATTGGATGGCTTAGTCTTTCATATATCATAGTAGTATTAATCAAGATTATATGATACTATTTTTACTATTCATTTACTGTGTTTTCTTGGGTAAAAAGGATATAGAATTTCTCAAGCACCGAAAAATACGGCAATCAAGTAAATTCATATGGAATCCTTGTTTTCGATGTGCAAATTCTATAAAAGTGAGGGTTTTTTTTTTTTTTTTGTCTTATTTTTTTTATCTTAATTTTCCTAATGTCATTTCAGCATAATTTAGAATACATCACTAAGCATTTGGCTCAAGTAAGTTGGAATTGTACTTAGTTTAATCAAGCGTCTCAAGTCTGAGTCTTCAAAAAATGCAGCTGTGTTATATATTTTGTTTGTTTGTTTGTTTGTTTTTTTTTTTGCCTTCTGTGTTATATATTTTGTTGAAAAGCTTTGTATTTTCCTAAACATGCTCAAATCCTTTGCCAAAAAAAAAAAAACTAGGATCAAATCCAATATTTTGCTTAGAAGTGACAACTGACAACTGTTTTCATGATCTTCCACTCAATTTTTTTTTTTGGTTAAGGAGCAAAACTAACATTAAACTTTTTTTAAAAGTGCACCTATTACCATAAATTTTTTTTTTGTGTGCAAAAATAACCATAAATTTTCAAAAAAAGGGTAAAAGTGACACTACCGTTAACGACCATTTACTCAAAAGTTTTTAAGGGGCAAAAATACCCATAAACTTTTCTCAAAAGTGCACTCACTACCATAAACTTTTTTTTTGGTGTAAAAATAGCTATGAACTCTCAAAAATGGGGTAAAAGTAACAATTCTCTTACTGGGTTCAAATGTAATATTTTGATTATTCTAAATCCAGGAAAACAGCACCTCGACTTGTCCATTATGATTTTTCCAAACCAAAAATTGAAAAACTGATCTTCAATGAAGATAACGTCGTCATCCTGCTCTCATCGACATGTCGTAAATGGAATTGTTGATATCAATAGTGCCGTAAACTCAGTTGCCAAAATTATTGATGGGAAAGGATCTCAACAATTCCATTTACGGCATGTTGGTGATAGCAGGATGGCGAGGTCATCTTCATTGAAGATAGGTTTTTCAATTTTTGGTTTGGAAAAATCATGGTGGGCAAGTGGAGGTGCTTTTTTCCTGAACTTAGAACAATCAAAAGATTACAATTGAACCCCAGTAAGAGAACCGTTACTTTTGCCCCATTTTTGAAAATTTATGGTTATTTTTGCACCTAGAAAAAAGTTTGTTGTAAAATCCTGTCCTTAATTTTATAATATTAACTTATATTTTAAATATTACTTTTTTTTAAAAAAAAAGATTACCATGGTAAAAAAGAGTTCAACTAACTATTTAAAAACTCTATCATAGTAATAAAAAGATTACAATTCATCTTTCATAAGATTGCCATGGTAAAAAAAAAAAAAATTAACTAATCATTTGAAAACTCTACCATAATAATAAATGATTTAAGTCCCTACAAAGAAAATATTACAACTCATCTTTCAAATATTAATCCTGGCAAAAATTAATTCTACCATTATCATACCAAAAATTCCCATTTCAAAACTAAAGTCACCTAGCTTCATATAATATCCAAATAAAATATGACAAACGAAGTATGTAGTCGAATTATAGTTTACAAAATATGGTCCCTAATAAGTGGCAACATACATTCATTCAACGCATAATAAACTACAGGAGGCTATACAGATATATATAAAGATATATCTACACCTTAGAAGCTCCTCTCGACACCCTAGTAGGGGAAATAATACTTGGAAAAAATGTTAAATTGACGGGGTGAGACAAAAACCTTGGTAACCAGCTATCTGACTCATTACACATGCTAACATGTGTTCATGAGGTGTTAGGTGGAACAATTTATATAACAAATTATAATCGATAAAAATTCAATATCACAGTTTTATGAATTTCATACTATAATTCCCATTGCCTCCCATCAATCCAGTCAAACCGCCTTATTTCTGCTGACTAGACCCATGGGTTGAGTTACCAACCATGTGATTGGTCACTCAAAAAGCTCACAGATCACGTGATGAGGATCGGCCAAACCTTCAGAGCACGTACCCCGGATCATGGGTCTTTCCCCTCATTAAACTGGTGGGGTAGTCCCTTATTGAATTGGTAGGACAATAGAAAGCCAACCATTATGTACCAACGGAGGCTATACCACATGATAAAATAATATATTTCATCTTATCCCAAACTCATTACCACAATAATTTATCAATAATTATTTCAATAGAATTTTCCTAATATATACATATTTTCATTTCAAATCATAAAAATTCCACAAAACAAATTTATATCAAAATACTTTACAATATAACGATAACTTTCTCAATTACAATAAAATTTACTTATTAGAATATTTAATAAATATCAACATACCATTGTCCAAATTCAAATCATTTTATAAAATCCTCACACACAATATATCAACACACAAGAAAGTTGTTACGTTTCTCATCACTGTCTTTTTCGTCCTTTTGGAACATTCTCTCCTTTACCGATTATTTCTAGGGTTTCGTTTTGACTTATTGCCTCGATTGGGGCTGCCTCCTTCTTCAGGGTACCAACAGTGGTCATCTTTTTATCGTATGTTTCCAAATTCAAATCATTTTATAAAATACTCACACAATATATCAACACATATAAGTGGAAAGTTGTTACCTTTCTCATTAGTGTCTTCTTCGTCCTTTTGGAACATTCTCTCCTTTACCGATTATTTCTAGGGTTTCGTTTTGACTTATTGCCTCGATTGGGGCTGTCTCCTTCTTCAGGGTACCAACAGTGGTAATCTTTTTATCGTATGTATCTTTTTTCATTGCCCTTTTTCGGTGATCTCGTGTATCGGCTATCTTCTGCTTAATCTTCTCCTTTTGTACTTGATGGCGGTGTGATGCTAGAGGTTTAAGTTACTCGTCTGTGGTTTGTTGATGGACAGGAAAATTTGGGGGCAAATTTGAAGTTGTATATTTTGGGGTTTAGTGACATTTTGTTTTGGTGTTTTTGATTTGGGTGTGGATGTATTGAAGTGGTCATCTGTTTGATTGAAGTTTGGAATTCTCGTTGGCATTTAAAGATTTTAGGTCTACTTTGCAGATTTTGGTACCTGGGCAAAACGAGTTGGTCAAAATGTCGATGAGTGAGCGCAAGACCATCGACCTAGAACAAGGATGGGACCTTAGACAAAAATGCATCGCGAAGCTGAAGAACATTCAAGAAGGGCTGCCCGACAATATGGACCTATATACGTATCCTTCTGTTACAATTCCTTACATGATTGAATATTTACTAGAGGTGATTTTCTATTTTTTGTCAGGGGCTAAATTTTCCTTAAATCGTATCACAGGACTATCTATAATATGTGTACTCAAAAGCCTCCCCACGATTATTCCCAACAACTCTATGACACGTACAGGGAGCTTTTAGAAGACTATATAGTATCAACGGGGAGTAATGCCATCATATGGGTATGGATGAGGAGTACGTTTAATACTGGGATATATGATATCAATGTTGGGATTTATCATTCCTATATGATTACTGATTAATACGTGGTTGGCAATTTCCTGATTTCTTGCACAATTCAGTTCCGGAATATGATGATGTTTATTAGTAGTTAATTATTTTGATTGACATATTTGATACAAATTTCATGATTTCATGTGATAAGTTTTTTCACTTTTTTGGTTTAGGTTCTACCTGCTTTGAGGGAAAAACATGACGAATCTTTGTTGAGAGAGCTTGAAATAAGGTGGAAATACTACAAAAAGATGGTTGCGCGTCTGTCTCGCTACTTTCGCTATCTAGATCGGTATTTCATTGCTCGGAGGTCACTCCCACCCCTTAATGTGGTTGGATTGACTTGCTTCCGTGAGCTGGTATTGTTACTACTTAACCTGACACTTTGTTCTGGCTATTCTCTATCTATTTTTGTAATGATTACATGTCATGAAGTCATACTAGCCTTGTAGTGCTACTGCTAATTAAATTTCGATTGCATTGTCTTTGTTTCAGTTTAATGCTGCTTAATTTCAAGATAATCTTATTTGCTGTGTTGTTACCAGGTCTACGAGAAAATAAATGTGAAAGTGAGGGATGCAGTAATTTCTCTTGTAAGTTTTTCTGCTTTAATAATACCATGATTTTCAAAATTGTGAAATTAGATTGTTATTAATCCAATTCTTTGAAATGTAAAGATTGATCTAGAACGCGAGGGAGACCAGATTGATCGGTCTCTGTTAAAGAATGTCTTAGATATATTTGTTGAAATTGGCATGGGGCAAATGGATTTCTATGAGAATGGTTTTGAAGCAGCCATGCTCGAAGACACTTCTTCCTATTATTCCCGGAAGGCTTCAAACTGGATCTTAGAATATTCTTGCCCTGATTATATGCTGAAGGTGTGAATTCTCATTTATGCATGATGTGTCTTGTTATTTTGTTTTGTTACTGGATACTTGTAATCACTACTTGTTCTTGTGCATGCTATTACAGGTTGAGGAGTGCTTGAAACGGGAGAAAGAGAGGGTTGGGCATTACTTGCATTCTAGTAGTGAGCCAAAGTTACTTGAGGTTTGTTCTCGGCTTCTAGTTTCATATAAAATGTGTTATAACATGAAGGATGGAATATATTTAGTATTGGTCCATGTTGATGAAAAGGGGAAGTAATGGGAAAGAGGGGAAGATAAAATAGAAGGTTAAAGGGTGAGGAAGGTGGAGAGGAAAACACAAAGATAATGATGTAATTTAAATGAATGCCAACTTACGCTACAACAAGGCTATTTATAGGGAGCCCAAAATATAGGAAAAAGAAAATAAATAAAATTTAGAAAATACGTAAGCCTAGAACACTGCAATTTTAAAAATCTATTATTTCCTACGCCTAGGGTTAGTCTTCCATAATTTTATTTCTCCGAATATTCTCTTCCTTTCTCCCCCAATTCTATCTTATTGTTATGCTGGACATTTTTTCTCCTTTAGAAAGTTCAACATGAGCTGTTATCCGTGTATGCAAACCAACTTCTTGAGAAGGAACACTCTGGATGTCATGCATTACTTAGAGATGACAAGGTATGTGGTAAAATTCTCACGATGCTCAAAACATATATGATGCCATATTTTCATATCTTCCTTGAATTGCCTAGGTTGAGGATTTGTCAAGGATGTTCAGACTCTTCTCTAAAATTTCTCGAGGATTAGATCCTGTTTCTGGTATATTTAAGAAGGTCGGTGCCATTCTGCCTTTCAGACTCTTCTCTATGCACGTCTAGTCTCATTCTGCCTTTTACCATTTGAGTTAACATTGGATGGCTTAGGCTTTCATATATCATTGTAGTATGAATCAAGATTATATGATACTATTTTTACTATTCGTTTACTGTGTTTTCTTGGACCGAGTTGCTTTTTTTTTTTTGGTAAAAAAGATATAGAATTTCTCAAGCACTGAAAAATACGGCAATCAAGTAAATTCAAGCAGAATTCTTGTTTTCGACCTGCAAATTCTATAAAAGTGAAGGTGTTTTTTTGTGTCTTATTTTTTTTATCTTAATTTCCTAATGTCACTTGAACATAATTTAGAATATATCACTAAGCATTTGGTTCAACTAAGTAGGAATTGTACTTAGTTTAATCAAGCGTCTCAAGCTTGAGTCTTAAAAAAATGCAGCTGTGTTATATATTTTGTTGAAAAGCTTTGTATTTTCCTAAACATGATCAAATCCTTTGCCAAAAAAAAAAAAAACATGGATCAAATCCAATATTTTGCTTCGAAGTGACAACTGACAACTGTTTTCATGATCTTCCACTCAATTTTTTTTTTTGGCAGCGATCTTCCACTCAATTCAATAGTATATATTTGAGGGGAAATAGAAATAGTATACAAAAGGTTTTTTTCCCATGTCCGTTTATTAGTATTTTTTTTACTGATAATATCAATTATAATGAGTGAAGTTATTTATTTAATAAAATAAAAAATGAGCGTATGCAACCAAGCATGCATATTCAAAATAATGTTGATCATTCACGAATTGGAGAGTATAGTTTGAAATAAAATTCCAAAATTTACTTTTTTTTTTTTTGTTTTGGTTCCTACTTGTATGCTTTTATAAGCATTGCAGACTTTAAAACAAGAATTAATATTTTGTCTGTGCCTTGTTGAGTACTTATTGTGAAAAAACGGTATTTTTTAATATTGAATTAGAATTTATTACATTTGATTGAAAATATTTTTGAAAAGATGGGATTATTTTAGCAAATAAAAAATATGGAATCATCAATTAATCAATTAACTGTTTTGATACATATATGAATTAATTAAAAGGCGAGTCAAAAATAATAAAATTGGAAAGTAGAAATAGTAATAAAATAGGAAAGTGTAGGAGATTTAATTGACGATGGATGATTTAGAAGTGACAATAGTATTTTAAAGTTTAAACAGGATATGATTTTATTTTTGGGAAAATCTTACTCAGGTCCCAAGATCCAGAAAAAATATAAAAAAAATTCCCATTATAGATTTTTCTATAAAAAAGTCCCTAGTTATTTTATTGACATAGATAAGTTTGTCAATGACTATCGTATAATTTGTCAATATAGTCACATACACTTGTCAACGGAAGCTGTTTTAGTTACCATAGATGAGCTTGTTAATGGCCACCATATGACTTGTCAATATAGTGACACGCACTTGTCAATGAGAGCTGGTTCAGTTAACATATATGGGCTTGTTAATGACCATTTTATAACTTGTCAATATAGTCACATACACTTGTCAACGGGAACTGCTTTAGTTTATATATATATATAAGCTTGTCAATGGCTGTTGTTTGACTTGTCAATATAGTCACTTACACTTGTCAATAAAGTAAGTTTATGTTTGAAATCTATATCACTGAGATCCCTAAGGACTTTTTTGATAAGGGAATCTATAGTGGGACTTTCCTAATATCTTTTTTGTTTATTGGGACGTCAATGAGATTGTCCCTTTATTTTTTTCCAACAGTGGATGAATTATCCGTGGCCAAAGAGATGAATTGTATGTTCCAGTTCTAGCCGTCAAGATCGGGATTCTCCCTTTCAGATTCAGAGCAAAATATTTCAGCCCAATACATTTTTGTTTCCGCCCCCAACTTAACTTCCAAGTTCCGAAGCAGTCAAAATTCGATTTTAATGTATAATCATCCGAATCCAGACCGGAAAAACAGGTGCATATAGCCCCCAAGTCTCTTTCAATTTTTCGTCCCCAAGAATTTCCCCTTTCTCATCACTGTGTTCTTCATCCTTTTGGAACATTCTCTCCTTTACCGATTATTTCTAGGGTTTAGTTTTGACTTACTGCTTCGATTGGGGCTGTCTCCTTCTTCAGGGTACCAACAGTGGTCATCTTTTTATCGTATGTATCTTTTTTCATTGCCCTTTTTCGGTGATCTCGTGTATCGGCTATCTTCTGCTTAATCTTCTCCTTTTGTACTTGATGGCGGTGTGATGCTAGAGGTTAAGTTACGTGGTTTGTTGATGGACAGGAAAATTTGGGGGCAAATTTGAAGTTGTATATTGTGGGGTTTAGTGACATTTTGTTTTGGTGTTTTTGATTTGGGTATGGATGTATTGAAGGGGTCATCTGTTTGATTGAAGTTTGGAATTCTCGCTGGCATTTAAAGATTTTAGGTGTACTTTGCAGATTTTTGAACCTGGGCAAAACGAATTTGTCAAAATGTTGAAGAGTGAGCGCAAGACCACTGACCTAGAACAAGGGTGGGACTTTATGGAAGAAGGCATCACGAATCTGAAGAACATTCTAGAAGGGCTGCCTGAGCAACAATTCAGTTCTGCGGACTACATGATGCTATATACGTATCCTTCTGTTACAATTCCTTACATGATTGAATATTTACTAGAGGTGATTTTATATTTTCTTAAATCGTATCACAGGACTATCTATAATATGTGTAATCAAAAGCCTATCCACTATTTTTCCCAACAACTCTATGACAAGTACAGGGAGTCTTTTGAAGATTATATACTATCAACGGTGAGTTATGCCATCATATGGGTATGGATGAGGACTACGTTTAATACTGGGATATATGATATCAATGTTGGGATTTATCATTCCTAAATGATTACTGAGTAATACTTGGTTGGCAATTTCCTGATTTCTTGCACAGTTCAGTTCTGGAATATGATGTTTATTAGTAGTTAATTTTTTTGATTGACATATTTGATACAAATTTCATGATTTCATCTGATAAGTTTTTTTACTTTTTTGGATTAGGTTCTACCTGCTTTGAGAGAAAAACATGACAAATTTAAGTCGAGAGAACTTGTAAAGAGGGGGGCAAACCACAAAATTATGGTTAGGAGGCTGTCTTGCTTCTTTCACTATCTAGATTGGTATTTCATTGCTCGGAGGCCACTTCCACCCGTTAATGTAGCTGGATTGACTTGCTTCCCTGAGCTGGTATTGTTACTACTTAACCTGACACTTTGTTCTGGCTATTCTCTATCTATTTTTGTAATGATTACATGTCATGTAGTCATACTAGCCTTGTAGTGCTACTGCTAATTAAATTTCGATTGCATTGTCTTTGTTTCAGTTTAATGCTGCTTAATTTCAAGATAATCTTATTTGCTGTGTTGTTACCAGGTCTACGAGAAAATAAATGTGAAAGTGAGGGATGCAGTAATTTCTCTTGTATGTTTTTCTGCTTTAATAATACCATGATTTTCAAAATTGTGAAATTAGATTGTTATTAATCCAATTCTTTGAAATGTAAAGATTGATCTAGAACGCGAGGGAGACCAGATTGATCGGTCTCTGTTAAAGAATGTCTTAGATATATTTGTTGAAATTGGCATGGGGCAAATGGATTTCTATGAGAATGGTTTTGAAGCAGCCATGCTCGAAGACACTGCTTCCTATTATTCCCGGAAGGCTTCAAACTGGATCTTAGAATATTCTTGCCCTGATTATATGCTGAAGGTGTGAATTCTCATTTATGCATGATGTGTCTTGTTATTTTGTTTTGTTACTGGATACTTGTAATCACTACTTGTTCTTGTGCATGCTATTACAGGTTGAGGAGTGCTTGAAACGGGAGAAAGAGAGGGTTGGGCATTACTTGCATTCTAGTAGTGAGCCAAAGTTACTAGAGGTTTGTTCTCGGCTTCTAGTTTCATATAAAACGTGTTTTAACATCAAGGATGGAATATGTTTAGTATTGTCCATGTTGATGAAAGGGGAAGAGTAATGGGAAAGAGGGGAAGATAAAATAGAAGGTTAAAGGGTGAGGAAGGTGGAGAGGAAAACACAAAGATAATGATGTAATTTAAATGAATGCCAACTTACGCTACAACAAGGCTATTTATAGGGAGCCCAAAATATAGGAAAAAGAAAATAAATAAAATTTAGAAAATACGTAAGCCTAGAACACTGCAATTTTAAAAATCTATTATTTCCTACGCCTAGGGTTAGTCTTCCATAATTTTATTTCTCCGAATATTCTCTTCCTTTCTCCCCCAATTCTATCTTATTGTTATTCTGGACATTTTTTCTCCTTTAGAAAGTTCAACATGAGCTGTTATCCGTGTATGCAAACCAACTTCTTGAGAAGGAACACTCTGGATGTCATGCATTACTTAGAGATGACAAGGTATGTGGTAAAATTCTCACGATGCTCAAAACATATATGATGCCATATTTTCATATCTTCCTTGAATTGCTTAGGTTGAGGATTTGTCAAGGATGTTCAGACTCTTCTCTAAAATTCCTCGAGGATTAGATCCTGTTTCTGGTATATTTAAGAAGGTCGGTGCTATTTTCTTATTTTTCATCTTTTCCTTTGTATATTTCATTCCCAGTTTAAATCTTATTTTAATTTTTGCTAGCTTGCTCATTAATTACTTTCTTTCTGTCCTCTAATACAGCATGTTACTACTGAAGGCATGGCATTGGTAAAGCTGGCTGAAGATGCAGCTAGTAACAAGAAGGTCTGAGTCAGCATTAGTAATTTTTCTTCTCATTTCTTGTTGGAAAGTTCATTATCCTCAGTAATTGGGAAAGACTAGTATATGCTAGCATGCACCTATCTTAGGTGTTTATGGGTTATCTTGAATTGTTGATTTCTCGTATTTGTTCCAGACTATATACTGTTTACCCAAAGAGGCCTGTTTATGGAAGGAAAAAAGATGAAATGAAAGTTCAAATCTTGGGTTTGAATATCTTTTTGGCTAATTTTTTTATCATTCCATGGAAATGTTTTCCTTGAACAAATTCAGAAAATATGTTTGTTATCATATCAAGATAGTGATAATGGAATTGACGATTTGTCTTGCATATTTTATGCTCAGCAAAGCCATTGAAACCTGATCAAGTTGTGTGGTACACTGTACTCCTTCATTTTTATTTATTTATTTATTTTGGCTGACCTTTGGTTTGTTCCTTTTTTTTTTTTTTTTTTGAAACTTGCAGGCAGAGAAAAGGGATACTGTAGGTTTGCAGGAACAGGTAAAATCCTTAATTATTAATTTTCAAGTTTACTATATTTTCATTCAAGTGTAGAAATTGAAACTTGTCTTTTCAGGTGTTTGTTCGGAAAGTGATTGAGCTGCATGACAAATACCTGGCATATGTAAACGAGTGTTTCCAGAACCATACTCTTTTCCACAAGGTTTTGATCAGAGGATGGCTTGAAGCTGTTATATTCTACTTCAAATTATTCTTGTGCGCCTGAAAATCTGAATTTTTGTTTCTGCAGGCACTTAAGGAAGCTTTTGAGGTGTTCTGTAACAAGGGTGTTGCTGGAGGTTCAAGTGCAGAACTGCTTGCCACGTTTTGTGATAATATTCTCAAGAAAGGTGGAAGTGAGATATTGAGTGATGAAGCAATTGAAGAAACACTTGAAAAGGTCTCTGCTCCTCTGTATGTTATAGACACTTAAACAAAAAAACTAACTCGATTTTTTTGGTTTGGAATTGTTTCAATTTCCCTTTGTGCAGGTGGTCAAGCTGCTTGCCTATATCAGTGACAAAGACTTGTTTGCTGAATTCTATAGGTAAAACAAGAAAAAATAGCATTTTAAGGGGTGATTTGGCTGAGCGGTATTGCTTCTTAGGGTTTGCTTCTAATTTTGTTCTAGCAATAGTTGGATGTCCCTCCAAGCTCTTTGGCAACTGAGTTTTTAAAAATTGCGGCTGCTCCCAGATTGATAGCTCAGTCTGTCAAATTTTTAATTATTATTTTTATACCAAAGAGCTTCATAAAATAATACTAAAAAAGGTTGGTTTTGACATTGTTTCAAATGCTATTCTCACAGCAATCTCCAGTGGTGTCTTTTGAAAAATCGAAAACACCCTTTTTTCTTAATAAGATATTTTGAATTGAATACTTATAGGGTTCTTTTCTAATTTCTTGCAGGAAGAAGCTTGCACGGAGGCTTCTGTTTGACAAAAATGCCAATGATGATCATGAGAGAAGCATTTTGACAAAGTTGAAGCAACAATGCGGTGGTCAGTTCACATCAAAGATGGAGCGCATGGTCAGTGTTCTCAATTTATTTTTTAAGTCATATCTTCAATTCTAGTGCTTCTGTAGGATGTTGAATGAGATTATCCAATCCACTAGGTTACAGATTTGACACTAGCAAAGGAAAATCAAGCCAGCTTTGAAGAGTATTTGAGCAGTAATCCAAATGCAGACCCTGGAATTGACTTGAAAGTTACAGTACTGACTACTGGCTTCTGGCCCAGCTACAAATCTTTTGATCTCAATCTTCCAGCTGAAATGGTACATCCCGATCTTGTTTATATGAACAATAAAGCTAAGCTTTCAATATTAGTCTAGATCTAGTTGATTATATTTGACCACTTATATGTTGTTTATTTCTGTTCTTTTAGATAAGATGCGTTGAAGTTTTTAAGGACTTCTATCAAACAAAAACAAAGCACCGAAAACTCACATGGATTTTCTCATTGGGTACCTGTAACATCAGTGGCAAATTTGAACCAAAGACCATGGAGCTGACCGTTACAACCTACCAGGTTGTATTTCTTACCACATACTTACCTTTACACATTTATCTAGTGCCCCTTTTAAAACCTTTGAATATTTGCTAGTATTCCTTTTGTTAGCCATTCTTGCATGCTGTACATTTATGAGGTCTTTAGTTTCTTGCGTGTTTCTGTAGGCTGATTCAATGCTGTGTCTTGTTTTTCAATAGGCTTCTGCATTGCTGCTTTTTAATTCCTCAGATAGATTTAGTTATTCCGAGATAATGACTCAATTGAACTTGTCGGATGATGATGTTACTAGACTACTCCACTCTTTGTCCTGTGCTAAGTACAAGATCCTTAACAAGGAACCAAACACAAAATCAATATCTTCTACTGATTATTTTGAATTCAATTCAAAATTTACTGACAAAATGAGGAGGATCAAGGTATTTCATATTACGTTTTTATTTTCTCTACTTTATTTTTATCTTTGGTTATCTTATTTTCTCTGTGCAGTCTCCTGTGATTGAAATTTGAATGACATGATGCATCATCATGCAGATTCCTCTCCCTCCTGTGGATGAGAAGAAAAAAGTAATTGAGGATGTAGACAAGGACAGAAGATATGCCATTGATGCCTCAATTGTACGCATCATGAAGAGTCGGAACGTTTTGGGCTACCAACAGTTAGTTATGGAGTGTGTTGAGCAGTTGGGTCGCATGTTCAAGGTCTGTATGGTGTTTGCTTATATCAAATTGTATCTCCACCCTCTCTCTGTCTCTCTCTAATGGGGTTGTTGATTTTGTAATTTACAGCCTGATGTGAAGGCAATTAAAAAGCGAATTGAAGATTTGATCTCTCGAGACTACTTGGAAAGAGACAAAGATAATGCTAATTTATTGAGGTACTTGGCATGATTTTGGTCTTGGTTGACCAAATGAGTGGCGAATGTTTGCCACAATTAGCAAAAAGGAGATGATCATGTTTGGGCATATCGATGAATTGGGTCCCTCTTAAGTTCCTTGTTGATGGAAATGCAAGTGCTTGTACATTTTGCCACCATGCCCAACCGAGGTATGGACTACTGTAGATGCGTTCTCTTCTGTTGTAGAGTATACTATTCCAGCACGCCACCGGGACCTTCACCGCCTTTTTATTTTGATATTTATTTGCAGCTCCATCTCATGACATAGTCGGTCCTTCTGTTAATCTTCTCTTACCTCCCCCAGAAGAAAATAGGCATTGTCTATGAGTTTATCTGTAGTTCCGTTCCAGAGAAATTGTATTTTGCTTGTCAGTTCGGAAACTATGAAGTGAATGGCCTGCCTTTTGAATGCAAATCCTGCAGTTATATGGTGCTTTAGTTTTGTTGCTCACAATCATCTTTTACAACAGTGTCTAAGGTCTATTTGTAGTGTCCGACCTAGCTACATGAGAAAACCGGGTCGTTTGCTTCTGTTGCATCAAGGATTCGCTGGCTTTATATGGTTTTTGTTTTCATTTGCTATATTTAAATTTTATGGCATTGATTTGTATCTCACTGATATGAATGGTTTCCCCCCTCGGATGTACCATAACAAGATAACTGTGGACTCGCGAATTTGTTTTTCTTGGAGTGTATAACTTCTGCTCAAACGTGCAGGATCTCACATTTGTGCCCCTTATGAGCCTTTTTATTTTTTAGGGGGCCACCGAAAGTGGGGGCGCTTTTCAGCCCAATGAAAACTCTCAAGGTGGTCACAATTCTTGTATTCTCAATCATGTCTCGTTTTTCCAAAAAACTAAAGCCCTTTTTTTTTGCCATATAAAAAATGTCTGGTGGTTAATGGTTTTGATCTATGAAAACGTTGATGTTATGAAGCGAAAAACTGATGGTAGTTAAATGTGTTTAAGAAGCTCGTTTGAGTCTCGTTAGCTGGGAAACATCCCTCATTTTCCTTTAATTTTTTATATTACTATACTTGTAATCTATGACTCACTGAGTTATCTTCTGTGAGCTAGCTTCTAGCTACAAACTTGCTTCCACATAACAAAAGAAGGAACCACTGAAGCATAACAAAAGAAGGAACCACTGAAGCGGACAGACGAAGAAGAATCTGAACTTCTGAGACGAAAACTGTGTACATCGCCAACGTCTGCCTAGGCAACATCACGGCCTCACAAATCTGCAATGATCTTGATTGTGAATGTTCATCCCTCCCCCCCCACACACATCTTCCCTTCCTCCGCCCCTACTCTCACCCTTCGTTTTTTTCCCTCTTTAAGTCTTAAACCCTACCTCCTTCTGAATATAAGTTCTCCCACTTTCTTAGTCTTGGGTATTTGAGAAACCATAAAACCGTGGTTTTAAAAGTCATTTTTCGCAAGTGACAATTTCTCTCACAAACTTACATCGTAAATCGTAAAAGCTATTTTCCAAGAGTTAATCCAAACATACACTAACTTTCCCTCCTTCTCATACGTACCCTCTCTCTCTTCTTTCAAAACCAAACAACATCTCTTTTAAAATCTCATTCACAGGCTCTCCTTCATTCCTTAGCTTAATGGCTTACTCTTATAATTTAGAATAACCTTGACACCCACACAAAAGCTCTGTTATTATAGCAGAAACCTAGACGTTCTCTCTTTCCTATTTATGCCTATACCTGAATCTCAAAACCCAACATCACATATTTGGCTGTTATAAGGTATATCTTGTAGGCAAAATCTACATAGAAATAAGAAAATATTTGATTCGAGTCGCGTCCGAGGACACTGTCCTTAAAAGATATTCCGCAGTCCCCTTAGTAAATAGGAAGCAGCATCTCCTCAGGATTAAACAAACCCTTCCTGTAAGGATATAAGGCAGCAGAACTGGCAGAAGATAAAGTATCTCAATGAGAGATTACTGAGGCTTCTATTTCTCTTTCCCAAATGATGTCATGGTTGAGGTATTTATAAACATGAATCAATGCCTTGAAGAGGTGTCTCTTGAAGACTACATCTTTTCAATTAGAAGTCATAATCATATATTAAATTCATGAACCATGTTGATTCATTAATTAATACAAATCCCTTAATTTATTAGGATATGACTTTTCAAGACACATCTCTTCATTTTAAAATATTCCAATAATATTAGAAATACTCTTTCTTTGACACACCCATATGCAATATTTAAAACAATCCCCTATATGTGTCAAAGAAAACACACCATTAGCTGAGTTAAATCCATGGATATAACCATTGTATCTGGTGGTTCTTAGAACTATGAACCAGACGTAGACCAATAACACTTGATACACAGAAATGTCAATAAAGCTTGCTTCTATGAACCAACAAATCTTTAGTGTATACCAGAGGCATTAATGGTCAGATTATACCCTCGCATTTCCACTGTTGACAGCGATTTTGCACATTATGTCGGCCATGCGCGTGCCTGGTGTGTAATGAATACTCTAGAGATTTTGCCATGATTTCATAGGAGTGGCCACGCTCCACATTCATAGAGGTGATTTCATGAAAGTGTGCTTGCACTATGCACACTGCCTCGTTGACCTATGAAATCATTAAGAGCTTTGCTCAACCTACAATAATGCAGTCTAGCACATTCAAAGTGTCACAGGAATGAACGTAAAATATATTTGTGCTAGACAGAACTAACGAATGACTTGTTCTTACCCATTAAACATTCTTTATGGGATCACCAATCATAAAGGTTGGGTTGTCATCGCTGTCAATTAGTAGTTGGCTTTAGTCCCATTCCCCTTGACCAATTTATTTCATCCTGCAGGGTTTTGTTAACAGCCAATAGGTCTATTATTGGCCTCACCAAGTTGATTGAGATGATTCCATCACAATTCTTAAGCTAGCTTTATCATATCATATCTCAAATGATTTTCACTTACATCATTGTTCTTTCTACAATGGCTATCGCCATATTTAGCTAGCACATATCATCAACACTTAGTATTGCTTTCATACCAAAATATTTGTTAAGAGATTTTCAACATTCTTAGCATTTCATTCATTTTTAGAGTAATCAACTTTGACTCACATAATATTTTATTTTCGTCACCACTAAAGGTCAATGATAACTAGTGGATTTTCACACCTGGATTGAATTTTAGTTAACATTTGTGTACATACATCAATACAATGGGAATCCATGATACATGATGCTATCATTTATGACAACCCTTAACTATTTCTTTCTCTTCATGAGAGTTTATATATGCTCAATCTCCACATATTATCTGTTATGTCACAGGATTAACATTTATCAGTGCTACAAATTCTCAACAATTTGTGCATACATTGATTGAGCTCTAAAATCGTTTCAAGTAGCATAAATACTGACATGTTGATTCTTAAAATCAATCTTGAGGTACATTTCTCATATGTCATTATTATTCCTTTATGATCTCAATGCTCCAAATCATTTTTTTTATTCACTCATGATTTCAATTTCAAATGAAGTCTCATAATATCATACATGACCATGTATGCTATCCGCATTAAAATTCAATATGTGTTCACAATAATCATGCATGCTTATATCAAGATAAGTATATATATCCACAAATCATTAAAATCACAAATATATACACCATATAAATGACTAGATTTTTCGTGCTATAATTATTTCAATGCTTGTTTCAAGCCACCAATTGATAGCAAATAACATAACACATGTCGCATTGCAATTTATAATTTTCCGACATATTTTCTTCGGCCAAAATAATAATAATATATTTTTCTTTCAAGGTACCACAAGATATCCCATATCCTATCTTAGGCACCCTCACACTTTTAAATATTTTATAATCAATAAAATTCTAATTAAATTAGAATCTCACATAATATATTTATAAAGATTCACACTTTATAAAACTACATAATCACATGGTTGTCTATTACAACAAGAGGTTATACCAATTTAATCTTCCATTCTAATTAAATGAGAATGTCTCAAACATTGTCATTTATTTCACATAAAAAAATTCCTTTTCACAGAAAATAACAAAGCCTCAACTTAATATATATATTTAATAATATTCTGTCATCACACAGAATTTTTCACATAAATTTCTAAAAATTTAATTATTTTAAATACCTATATTTAATAACATTCACAAGTATTTAAACACGTAAAACCAATGCCACAAATTCTTTTTGAAAATTTCAAATGATCAGATTATAAAAATCACCAAAATATAAACATAATTTGCAGCATTAAAAATCTATGATTTTCAAGATTCAAACTAATTGATATGGTATATCAAAATAAATCACACAACATGCAACTAATTATTTTTATTCATTGATCATGGTAACAAATCTTTCTAATAAATCAAATAGTGGCTAAAATATTCACAAATATCACCAAATTTATTAAAACAAAATTTTGTTTCAACTTCCAACTATTATCACGTTAAATACAAAAAAAATCCCAAAATTTAATTCATCCATAATAGGAGATTCACAAAATTGTAGGATAGATAATAGGGAATTAGCAACTATTAAACAAAATAATATTTCATTGACGTTAAACCCTCCACATAAATATATTTAATTTCTGCAACTAGAAACCAAATAATAAAACAATGAGCACGAACCCAATAATGATCTTATCATCATCAAAATCTCATCTCCATATGATAACTAATTTAATTCAAAATATTCACTAATAAAAAACAATAAAATCTCCTGATGAAACCAAGGGCTTATTACTTGAGGAAAGGAAAACGTTTGCCTCATAAATCATAAGATATATATTATCTTCACTTTATTAATTTAATATTCATCAAATCCTCATTAAAATAAGGAGAGATAATAGGAGATTTATTAACTTCCCTGAATCCCTGTTAATCAAAACTAATATATTTATTGACAACAAAGCCTCCCACTAAAATAAATTTGCCGTCATAAAAATCTCATATTAGCGTAAATAATTAAATAGCATATTGATTTCTATGGGCACATCAACAACAACAAAGCCGTTATCCTATTAGGTGAGGTCGGCTCGCAAGACGCCATTGTGCTTTGTCGAAAACTATATCTAAATACTCAAAAATCGCACATCAAATATTGAAAGCTATAACCACATTACTAAATATTTTAATATATGCCCACCAATTATTCCCAATCAACGCGTACCTAGGTAAAGATCGGACGTCAATAACGGTAACTCCAAAGTGTCTCTTCTTCTTCTTCTTCTTCTTCTTCTCGTATCGTAGCAAAGACATTTTCTCTTTTTAATCAGACTTGCAGACTTCTTTTAAAGGGAAAATTGGATATTCGTCCATTACAGTACTGATTATGGTCCACCTTGATCATAGATTTATTTTATTATGTTTTCATCAGATACAGTAAGATCCAATTCTCACTCCCTCCATTCTCAAATATCATTGGACCAACATATATTTTTTCCTTTTCTGAGACAGCCATCTTTGCATCGCTTATCATGAGGCACCCCACACACAATTGGGTAATATACAACCATATTTTCTCAGAAATCTCAGAACTATTAAGAGAAAACAGGTCACAAGAGCGAGAGTTCTCAACAAGTTCTCAAATCCAATCCACTTCCTTTTGTCTTTATCGGAAGGACAAATCATCCAACTGTAGGAAAGAAAGAGCATCGCAACTTTCCAAAGGCTTATTGCCATTTAGTCAGGGTGAACAAATAAGCGACCATACTGGCCGTTATTTTTTTTCGGTTTGAGAAACAACCCTAACAACAAACGCAAGTCCATTGTCTCCATCAATATCTGAGACCCCATAAAGAATTGGGATCAAAATAATGAATAAGACTAATCAAAATAAAATACGGTGTTTATTGCAGATTTTGCCAAAACTAAATTATATCAAATATTCAGATTGCAACTTATGATTAAAATCCACAAATAAAAATCAAATATAAAAGGGTTTAGATGCAGTTTTTTACCCTAAAATTTAACACTTCGAACGGTCAAATGTTAGTTGACCATATTTTACTGACGTGGCTTAACCATATAAGATCGACCTCACTTTTTATGAGTCCCGTGTGGGTACATGTGACAAAATTCTCCTTAATTTCTCCTCCTTCCTCCAGAAGCTCCGTTCCCTTTTTTTTTTTTTTGTTTAACAACATTCTAGAAATTGTTTTCAAACCCCTCAAATCATTTGGGAGAGTTTCGATCAAGAAGGGAGGAAATTAACCATGTTCGCACCCAATTAACCATGTTGCGCCAACTCTTGCATCAATCGAATCTGCGCCAACGACCACCAATAATGCTTGCCAAATCGCATCTGGGGCTTGCGAAACTTGATAAGATTGATCTCGCTGTAGATTTGGTTGCTAGGGTTTCAATTTGCAAATATTTCTTACTAAAATTTTGGTTGTTTGTGACTTTGGAGGAAGATAACAACAAAGGTCATTGGAGTATGAAATTGTTCAGGTTTGCTATTGTTCGATTGTAGACCTTGCTTTGATTATATATGTGTTATATTTGTTTGACTTCTATCAGATGATGCTTTCTTTGGATTCCGTTTAAGATTATTCTTCCGCCTTATCCTTCTCTCACCCGATGGCTTCAACTTCATTGTTCTTAGTCCATATATTCTAAATCCAGCCACATCTCATGAGATTTTGAGATATGGTCAAGTGTTGATTTAATTTGCTTGTTGGTTCACTGCTCTCGGCCTCTATAATTTTTTTGTTTTGAACTTAGGCAATGTTTTTAATTTTTTGGATGTTCCTCATGATTATTTTTCTCCAAATTGTAAATATGGCATTGGGTTGATTTTTCCAGATTGGTTCATTTTATCAGCAATCTGAGCGATGGTAGAATCACCGTTAGATCACGGGTCATGCCTTTTTTTGTCTTTTACTTTGCAGATCAGAATCAAGAAAGAATTTAGTCACCTATGATGCTTCCCACCGGCCCCTTCTGATTGTTGTTGTTCCCCTTCCTGATTATTCTTTTAAGTTCTTCATTTTCAAGATGGTTTCTTCTTTTATGTTTGTTGATTATTTAGGTTGCTTGAAGATGGTTTGTGGTGATGAGATGGAGAGATGAGATGCCATGTGAATGCCACATAGGCATAAATTGGTCAAATATGAGATTTAACAATCAAAGATAACTATTGGTAACGGTTAGGGTTACATTGCACCAGATTTTATACTTTCAGGGTGATAATGCTCCATAAAAAACTTTTGAGGTAAAATTGCTCTTTTTGGACAACTTCCGGGGTAAAAATGGATATTAACCCAATATAAAAAGGCAGAGATTGGAATTAAAACTTATCTCCCTAATGCGCTCCAAAGATTAGCGAGAAATATCTTTTAAAATTGTAGGCAAAATCTACAAAGAAATAAGAAAATATTTGGTTCAAGTCGCGTTTGAGGACACTGTCGGACGGTGTCCTTACCCTCAGTAAATAGGAAGCTGTCCTTACCCTCAGTAAATAGGCAACGGCATCTCTCCAGGATTAAACAAACTCTTCCTGTAAGGATACAGGGAGGTAGAACTGGCAGAAGATAAAGTAACTCAGTGAGAGATCACCGAGGCTTTTATTTCTCTTTCCCAAATGGTATCACAGTTGGGGTATTTATAAATATGAATCAATGCCTTGAAGAGATGCATATTGAAGACTACATATTTTTAATTAGAAGTCATAACTATATATTAAATTTATGAACCATGTTGACTCATGAACCAACACAAATCCCTTAATTTATTAGGACATAACTTTTCAAGACACATCTTTTCATTTTAAAATATTCCAATAATATTAAAAAGATTCTTTTTTTGACACACCCATATACAATATTTACAGCATATCTTTGATCTTTCGGCTTTATCTCTGTTCAGCCTACGTTTTTGCCTTCTCTCTTACATGCCTTTGTTTGTTCGTTGTCCTCTCCAGACGTCCTTCGTTGAGTTGGAAGCAGATTTCATGCAACATAGGATGATTCAAAGTGAGTTATAAATTATAAGGGCAATAATATAAAAAAATTAAAGATAAAGGACCGAGTTATAGGTAAGTCAAAAATCCAGAAACTATATTACACTGAGTCATAATTAAGGGACTGAGTTATAAGTGAGTTAAAATTTTTTTTTATTTGATCAAGGGTTTCCCCTGCGACTCTTAGGCTTTGTTTGGTTCAACGAAGGTTAAGTTAAGTGAGGTTTACTTAAGTTAGGTTAGAAGAGGTTATAATGTTGTTTGGTTCAACGAAGGTTAGGTTAAGTGAGGTTTATTTAAGTTAAGTTAGGTTAGAGGAGGTTAAAATGTCCTTCTACATATTTTCCTTCTTCTTTTATAATATATTTATTATTAATAATAATTATTTATATAAAATAATTATTCGTGTAAGCATATAAATAATTATTTATAAAATTATTATTATTTGGAAAGTTCGTTGAATCAAGAGGTTAAGTTAGGGCAGTATTGGAATTTTAAAAAATTGTCATGGGCAATTTAGTCACAACTGAAGACAAATATTCTCTCACATAAGAAAAACCCCAATTTTGGAGGTTTCAGAACCTAGGTTAGGTTACCACTAGAAGACAAAAAAACATCCAACACCTAACTTAACCTCCTTCCAACCAAACACTACTTTTTTACCCCCAACCTAACCTAACCTCCAACCAAACAAAATCAACCCCATCCCAACCTAACCTAACCTCCAACCAAACAAAGCCTTAGAGAGCGAAGAGTTAAAACCTTTTTAATAATGAAGTGGCACAATTCAGTTTTAAAATGTGCAAATTGCAAAATTAACAATATTTTAAAAAGGAGTAATTTTAACAATTTCATTTAATTGGTCCACACCCTTATAATAAACGTTAGGGCGAATTTAATGGAATTGCTAAAATTGCATTAGATTTTAAAAGATTGTGACTACTTTTGCATTTTAAACGCTCATGACGAAAAACATCGTTATTAAAATTACAACCTAACTAGTTATTTATTAACAATTTATTATATTGTATGTATTGTGGTTATGAATTGTGCACATCGGATTTTAACAATTTAAATTTATTTATTTATATTATTAATAATAATTTTATAATATATTAAATACGATCTATCTATTTTTTTTTTATTCAAAAGGTGGATATGAGATTATGAAGAAAAAAAAAACCGAATAGAACCAAACACCTTTGCCTTAATGATAGCATTACATTAAAATGCCAAACTTTAATTTGCTGATTTATTTAGGACGATCTTTAATGGTTTTTTGATAGCTAGGGTCTCTATCAAGTGTCTATCTGTGTTGATATTGTCTAATTACGCTCTCATCTAAACTTTATTGGGAGGAGGGGACAAGGCCTGGAGGGGGAAAAAAGAATAACCATGCATAATATAAGATTGGTTTCGAATTTCAGTTCATGCTTCATAAATAATATGAAATTAATTATTTTGAAGTTCGCAAAATCATTTTTCCAACTAAATAGTGCAGTGATTTTGAATCCCATCTCATCCAACAAATTATTTATCAAGTTGATATAAGTTAATGTCCGAGCAGTTGGGATAGCCATAAGCATATCATAGCTACCACCCATGTAGCAAATTTTGGATCACTATCATCATTGTAAAATGCCTTATGCCGTTGATCATAGGTATTTTACGCCAAGCCTCTGTTAAGGCTTTTTGTTTTTGTTAATCAACATGTTTCTATTGTTTATCAACCGATCTTACCTCAGTCTTTGCTCCTTTGGACATATATAACTCCAACTCACATGTATAATCTTTTGGGTCATTATGAATTTATGATAGCGAATTATCTTATTTGTACTACTTGAAAAATATTCTAACTACCAATACAACTCAATTCAATGACGGCAAGCACATGATTCTAGCACCACCAATAACTATTGCATGACTATAACTATGCCTTTTACTTGAAAAGTATTATTCTCATGTTTTCAATGTATGGATATGACTTAAAAAAACAGAAACGAGTTGAAGAGAGAATAAGGAGTTAAAAAATAAAAATGTGAAATGAAATAAGTGTTTTAAAAAATTTCCGATGAGATGGCAAATTAAAATATGCATTTTATTTTTGAATTTTATGGAAAAAACATTCATTTTTCATTTGTAATTATGAAATTAAGAGAATAGAATAAAAGGACTTTGAAAATGAACAAAGATAAGGCTATTTAATAACATTCAATCTTATAATGAGCCATTAATATTTATCAGAGTACTCTCATGAAATTACGTAAAATGTATGGGAGAAGAAAAAGATTATATGAAAAGGAAGAAAAACAAATGAAATTTAAAGAAGAATAATGTGAGAGAGAATAAAAAACTTTCAATACGGGTTGGTTGAGTTTTAAAGGGTTAACAAAAAAAATTTAATTTCATGGAGTGTTGAAATTACAAATGAATTTCAGTTTCACATGCAAGAAGCAAACCCACTTTGTTGCTGTGCGATTTGTTCCTTCTTCGTCTCAAGTTGCTGACTGTCTCATCAAAGCTTTAACATACACTCAATTTTCCTATCTTCGAAGCAAACTTGGGCTGATGATAACACCCTCTCATTTGACTAGATGAGGGGAGATGTTACGGTATAATAGGAAGTGGCAAAAAGGATAAACTACAGTGATAATCTACTCCCACTGTATACACGTGAATGGCTCACATTGAGCTCTTGTACTATATATAACCTATTATATAAAGCAAAGAAAAAAGGTCTCAGCATTTATTACAGATAAACCTATTCTATTAACCTATTCCTCCTCTTCTCTTTTCTCTCTTTCTTTCCGGATTTGAAATGATCCGTATAAAATAGTTAGCTACATATCTAACTCTTAGTGTATGTTTGGATTAGCTTTTTTTAATAACTTTTACGACTTACGAGGTAAGTGTGTGAGAGAAATTTTGTCTTGGATTGCACAAACCATGGTTTGAAACCATGATTTTAAAAGTTACCAAACAGGCTCTTAGTCCCGTATATCCCACACTGTATATCCGATCGATAGTTAAAGGAGGTTTTGCTTTCTTAGAAAGGAGGTGTATTAAAGGTGAAGGAGAGGAAATCCGATCGATAGTTAAAGGAGGTTTTGCTTTCTTAGAAAGGAGGTGTATTAAAGGTGAAGGAGAGGAAAGGCTAACTATGAAACAAGTAGCAACAGAATTAGAGGATACGATGCCTTAAGAATGCGAATACTTCCTTGGTCACGTGATGGTGGATATGGGAAATGCTAGTGCTAGCCCTTCAACTGCCCTTCATAGTATGCTAAGTAAGTGTTTGAAATGACTTAGTTTTGAGAAATAAACACTTATTATATAAATCGAGATAAAACTCCTCTCATATACTCACCTCTTATATCGTAAATCACGAATTATAAACACTTATTGTCCAAAACTAAATTATTACAAACAAGCACTAAAACAAATAGCATTTGAGATTGCACTTTAAACTCACAGGCTCTTTCGGTGCTCTTGAACTCTCTGTTTCTTTTCCCTATAAGCGTTTTTTCCGGTATATTTACAGATGGGCAATATGATCATTTAAATTATTTTAATGTTAGTATTTCTCTTGTGTTAGAGCTACACTTTCCACTCTTTGCAAATGCAAGTGTTTTAGGTTATAAAGTCTTAGCAAGTTAGTAAAATTATTAAAAAGGTTTAAAGAGAAAAATCATAATTGTGCTCGTTTGGAATAGCGATTGGAATACTTAAAAACAGTTTTTCAATTGTGATTTATCGTATACGAGGTAAATATGTAAGAGGAGTTTTGTCTTGATTTATGTGAAAAGCAGATTATAAATAATCTTCAACCCTAAAACAAATATATCCAAATATTTGCGAGGAAGACGCTCTAAAATCTGGCCACCACTATCACAAAAATGATGATATTCAGTTTTGTAGAAAAACAAAAAGGACAGTACGATAATTGCAGAAGGACGATACTCAAAGTCTAGGGATTGGCTTCTCTGAGTTCTCTCCGCTACCAATACCATCTGCTTCCTGTTCGCTGCTTTAAAAGGGCTGTGTTTTAATCTGAACGAGTGGGATGAGACGCAAGTCACCCAACACAAGTAAAGGAGGAAAATAGCAACACAAGCGTTGGTAAAGCCCAATACTTGAATAGTTGGATTCATTGGTTTTGGATTATTTTTGGCTAAAAAATATAAAACTGTATTTATGAGATAAATAATAAATAACTTCTATTTTTATAAAGTTTATATCTATATATATAGTAAAATTAAATAATTTTTTATGCAATTTTATTCTTATGTTTTAAGAAGCAATTTTACTCCCTTAATTTTGAAAACAATGCGATTTAAACCTTGCATTCAATATCTTAAGTTATATTTAACACCTTCAAATAATTTGTTGTCCAATTTTACTCTTAAAGTAATTTCTTAGTTAAGTTTTACCACTTTGTCATATTAAAACACAGCCATTTTAAAGCAGCGGACAGGCAGCGGACGGTATTAGCGGCGGAGAAAAGCTGAACCCCAAAATCTATCACCGTGAAAAGCTAACGTCGTCAATGTTTTTCAATCTAAGAATGGCGCAGGTCGTGAATGCTTCTCAGTCCAATTATGCATCATAATTGCCTCTGTTTCTCTTGTTGCAAAAGTCAAGACTTACCACCGTTGCTTTTGGAATTTTGGAACAAACGGTGTGAACTTGGGCTCCTAAAATCTGAAGGTCTTTGTTTCTCGTGCAAATAGGTGGCTTTAGTGACTAGCCTTCATTTCCTTTAAACAGGTGGCGCAATCTCTGCTGACAAATCTCAGAGGCTCCTTTCTTCATTCAAAGGCTGTGATTCTTGATTTTCAGCTTGGGATTTCTTTATTATGAGAAGGAATAATTGGCTCGGATCTTGAGTTCTGGTACCATGTTGAACAACACAGCCCATAGAGAATCAGCCTTCCCATTAATCACAAACCAAAATGATTACACACGGACCAAATAACCAAGTCCTGTCCTATATATATACAGGCACTTACCGTATTTGAGATAATACAACACCTAATATATCAAGGTCCATATATAAGTAATTAAATGCAAAATACACAAATATTCTATTTCTAGCGGGAGAGGGGCCTCTCTATTTCCCTTACCATCCACTTCCCTCCACTTCTTTATTCTCACCGTCAGATTAATTCTGAATGGTTGAGATTTAATATTCTATAAAAATATTATTATAATATTAAATAATAAAAATGTATATAAATAAATTTAAATCATTAAAATTTGATATAACTGTTCATATCTTTATACTTTTGTTAACGTATTTTACGTATAAATTTTAATTTGTATAAGATATTGAATCTCAACCGTTTAGAGTTAATCTAATGATGAGAATAAAGAAGTGGAGGAAAGTGGACGATAAGGGAAGTGGAGAGGTGCCTCTCCCATTTCTAACATACCAAGGCCCTTTTTGAGTCAACATAGGTTAGAAAGGGACAAAATTGACAGCTATATGGCAGAGTTTGTGACTCATGTCGTGTAATATTTCAAGCTCTTTGCTTGTCAGTTAATTCTAAAAAAAATAGAGAGAAGACCAAGACCATTTGAGTCAATGAATTGGACGCGCCATCAATATGATGACATCGTTACAGATCAGATGAAGCTTCGTGTCTTGTTGAATGATCAGGATTTGAAGTGATCCATATACAATAGCTAGCTACACACCTAGCTCTTTATATCCCACACTGTAAATCCGATCTGTATATCGAGAAGAGAGATGGGTTTGTTGCACTTACTGCATTTGAAACTGGCATTGCTGGTCATTGCAGCGGCTGAATTAGCCCAGACGAAACTGGGTTGCAACTATACGTGTGGGAACGTGAACATCCCATATCCCTTTGGCACTAGCGAGAACTGCTACAGAGATGAAAAGTTCTTCCTCAACTGCACAACCACCACTTCCGCATCATCTGGAGAAGCCACAACACTATTGATTCGCGGCGATAATATACCAGTTCTCAACATCTCCCTGGATCCTCCTGAATTGACTGTTTCCGGAGACATCTCCAAGCATTGCTATGATTCAAAGGATAATTTATCTTGGAATGCAATGTCGT
This sequence comes from Inga oerstediana, assembly GCA_963210345.1. Taxonomy (NCBI): domain Eukaryota; kingdom Viridiplantae; phylum Streptophyta; class Magnoliopsida; order Fabales; family Fabaceae; genus Inga; species Inga oerstediana. The sequence continues at coordinate 58,061,613 of OY723407.1, read as the reverse complement.
TCTTTAACTTTCCTGTATCAAACACCAAGAACAGATTCACTGTGGTGGGCTGTGATACCCTCTCTCTCATCAGGGACCTGGACGTACGGCACGGTTACAACTGGCTGCTTGTCGATTTGTAGTGACATGCCGAGTTTTGAGGAAGGTGCTTGCTCTGGTGTGGGATGCTGTCAGACCAGTTTGCCTCAAGGGATCAGGAGCGATAATATCACCTTATCTAGCATTGACAACTACAAGGACGTGCATGACGTCAACCCTTGCCGCTATGCTTTTATTGCCAAGGAAGGATCCTTCAACTTCTCATCTCGAGAGCTGCTTGATCTCAGCAATAGAACAGAATTTCCCGTGGTTGTGGACTGGGCTGTTTCCAATCAGACATGCGTTGAAGCCAAGAAAGATGCAAGCAGCTATGCCCGCAATCAAAACAGCAGATGTCAAAACTCAAATGGTGGGTAATACTGCGTATGTGAACAAGGGTTCGGAGGCAATCCCTATCTCTCTGACCCCGATACAGGCTGCAAAGGTAAGACTCAGTTACCTTTTGCAATTTTCCAAACAGAGCTAATCTGTTTTCAACTTTCAAAACAATCACCCCTTCTGTCATCGTCCAAGACTTTAGGATCCTGGGATGTCCTGTTTCGGGGTATTATCTATTTTTTTTTTGAAAATAAAAATCTTAGTTTTTTAAACACTTTTGTATTGATATTGACATTCCTGTTAATTATTAGTGTGAGTGTATTCGCACTGAAGGCCCGTTTGGTTTAAGGAAAATGAGAGTAGGAAAAGAAAAAATTGGATTTTTTTTTCTGGCAGCGGTGGCCGTTTGGTTCGTCATTTCTGTCTGATAATATTTCCTCACCTAAACCCATTTTCATCTATGTAGATGAAAACGGATTCCTACTAATAACCTAAGGAAAATGAGATCTTCCATGGGAAAATCTTATGAAAATACCGATTTAACCCTGTTCTCGTTTCTGCTCCTAGTTGAACAGATCAATTGTGAAGGTGGGGGAATGAAAATGGAGGGTGGAAGGTGATCATCATGAGGAACCAAAACAAGAAAATTTACTACAACCTAAATTGCACCCAAAATATTTTGTTTGCTACTAACTACTATTGTTTAATTTTAGAGTTAATATACTTTTTAATGCTTCAAGTTTTGCCCCTATTGTAATTTTTAGTATCTCTGGTTTTAAATTATGATTTTGGTCTCTTATGAGACAAAATCGTTTAGATTTTTATTAAATTATAAGGATTAACATTTTATGTTAAAGTGTAATTTTAGCAACCAATGTTTTATTTTTGTACAATTAGGTTTTAAAAGATGCAAAAATAGATAAAATCTTTTTAAAATTAAGGAAAATCTCATATAAAGTTGCCTAAAATAGGGAAATTCAAAATCAAGTTGTTCAACTTAACAAATTCTTAATTAAGTTATTGACCCAATTTAGAATTTTAAAATATGAGTGAAATAACTTGATTATCTTCTTCTAGTCTCCTCTATTCTCTTAAAAGAGTTTTATTGCTTGGTAACTTAGTTTTTCAATAAATATATATATATATATATATAAACACTAATACATAATAAAAGAAGTATAATTCGCTTAAATTAAAGGAATTTTTTGTGTTTTAGAAGAATCATTATGAACAATTAAAGCCAAAAAGTGAAAATAAAATCATAACCTAAAATATTAATTAAATGATTTTTAGTTAAATATTTTGAATAGTAAATTTTATTTTTGAAAGAATTTGAATTATTTTTTTTTGAAAAAGAAAATCAAACTACATTAATCACACAATTTTGACTTGTGTGATATATGTGTTGCTTTTTTTAACGATGATGAAACTCTTTTTTTGTGTTGTTAATGAAATTCTTTTTTATTATATGTAGTTAATGAACTCTTTAATATATATTTTGATAAATCACACATATGTCATATTTTTTTTCTTGGGATTAACATAGCTTGATTTTTTTCTCAAAAAAAAAAATCAATTAAAATTTTTTATTCTTAATATTAAATTTAAAGTCGTTTAATTGATATCAGGGTTAAAGCTTCCTTTTAATTATTCTTGATCATCCTTCTGGAATAAAAAATTTCTTTGATTCAAGCGAGTCATATTTTATTTTATTATATGTTAATGTTTATGTGTGTGTGTGTAGTTGTTGGAAAAAAAAAAATTACAAAGCAATGAAACTCTTTTAATAGAAGAGAAGAAACTGGATAGGTCGGTAAAGTCATTTGAAACACATTTTAAAATCCTAAATCGGGTTGATAACTTAATTAAGGATTTATTGAATTTAGCAATCTAATTTAGAATTTTTCTATTTCAAGTAACTTTATATGGGATTGCATTTTTAGCAATTCCGTAAAATTAAAATTGGCTTAAATGTCCGTTATAAAGATGGAGGGAGAACAAGTGTATCCCATATAAAAAAAGAAGATATGTACGTTTGGATCAGTTTAACGGAATTGTTAAAATTGTTCTGTTTTTAAATATTGTGTCTACTTTTAAACACTTCAAAACTTTATTATGCCTACTTTTTTATATATATGTTACTTTAAATATTATGCCTCCTTTTCATATTTAGAGAAACTTTTGTTTTCATTCAAAGCATTACCAATTTGAGTTCAAAAACCACACACAAGCTTCTTTTTCTCTCTACCCACAAGACTCTCCTGCAACAAGAGAGAATCAACACCATTAAACCAGGAGATGATGGGGAATACACAAAGCATCACTATCATGTAGTGTTCAAAACTAAGGTTCATTGACAAACAACACCACTTATTAGCAACTCTGGATAATATTTTGAACATTGTTTGCAGGCATTTTTGTAGGCTTGCTTGTTATCTTCACATTGGTCTTTACATTATGCTGGGGAAACAAACAAAGAGCACTAAAACAACTTAGAAGACAATATTTTAAGCAAAATGGAGGAAGTTATATGCCGCAATAACTTCATCAACAATAAGGAGACATTGATAGAACGAAGATTTTTACTAAAGATGAGCTCAAGATTGTCACAAACAACTTTGATAAGAGTAGAATTCTAGGTCATGGAGGACAAGGCATGGTTTTCAAGGGCATATTACCGAATAACTCACTTGTTGCCATTAAAAAGTCTAGAGTAGGAGGTAACTCAAGACAAGTTAAGAATTTTACCAATGAAGTGATTGTTCTTTCCCAAATCAACCTAGGAATGTGGTTTTAAACTTTTTGGGTGTTGTTTTGAAATTGAAGTTCCTTTATTAGTTTATGAGTTTGTGAACAATGGCACCCTTATTGATCACGTAGACGCACTAAAGAATGAGCATTCTCTTTCATGGGAGACCTGATTAAGGATAGCTACAGAAATAGCCAAGGCCATTTCTTATTTACACTCTGCTGTTTTTATTCCAATTATTTATCGCGATATTAAATCTGCCAACATACTCTTAGGTCATAGGCATAGAGCAAAAGTTTTTGACTTTGGAGCTTCAAAATTTATTTCTCTTGATGAAACTCAAGTTACAACTGTGGTTTAAGGGACTCTAGGATATTTGGATCTAGAGTTCCTCCACACAGGTCAACTTAATGAGAAAAGTGATGTATATAGTTTTGGGATCGTGCTTGTGGAGCTAATCATTGGCAAGAAAGTGGCTGAATTCACTTGGCTAGAACAGAGAAATTTGGCTATGTACTTTGTATCTTAAAAAACGAGAAGATTAGAATTAAAAAACACATATAATATACAAAATTTATATAAATCTTAGCAGAGTCAAAATACACACTAATACAATACTAGTATTAGGAAAAAAAATTAAAAAACTCAAGGATGATTTCCGCCCGCGGCTTAGCTAGATCACATATATTTTTGAGATAAAAAGAATTTGTCTTAACTTTATATATAATGAATCTCTCTTTTTATTTTAATGTTAGAGTTAACATCGTTTTAACCAAGGTATTAAAACTCGGACCAGGCATTGAACCGGTCGGGGTACTGGGTTAATGGTCAGTGGGTCAAACTGGGGCCAAACCGGAGCTAAACCGAGACCAAACCGGTGAGAAATTGAAAATTTTAGACTTATAGTATGAAATTCTAAAGGAAAAATTTAAAAAAATATTTTTTTTTTAAAATGTGAACCTGGACCGGACCGGTTTACCGGCCAGTTCGCCGGTTTTCAGGCCGGTCCGAGTTCAGGAACATTGGTTTTAACCCCTCTCTCTCTCTCTCTCTCTCTCTCATGCATAAAATAAAAGAGAGAAAAATAAACTAACTAAAAGCAATATGCTCCCTACACATATTGAGCTAACCAATTTTAGCAACAATTCTCTTCTCTAAATATATGATCATAATAGGTGGTTGATCAGCTTCTCATGATAATACTCCCTCTGTCCCAAATATAATCTTTAAATTTTTGAATAGGCGTGTCCAAAAATATAAGGGAAAATCCTAGAAAAATATAATTAAAAATGGAAAAAAATAAATTGGTGCTGCTAATTTATCAAATCTCATATTAGAATTGAAATAAGAATTTAGGACTTTCAATTCTGACCAAATGATCAAATTGCCCTTAATTGAGCACATAAGTTTCAGGGATCAATAACAACATCTGTATCTATATTAACAATATTAGATTTTACATTAACGAATCTACTTTCATGTTTTACAACTTCATATCCCAAAAATCAACACATGCCTGAGAATAATTTTGAAATCAACAAGTTTCAGGGGTCAATAACAATATCTGTATCTATATTAACGACTTCACTTTCATGTTTCGCAACTTAACTCATGGCCTTTTGGTCATTTTAGTCAAAATTGGAAATTCCAGATTTCTACTTCAATTTTGATATAGGATTTGATAAATTAGCAGCATCAATTTGTCTTTTCCCTTTTTTAATTATATTTTTCTAAAATTTTCCTAAAATATAATTTGTCCTCTTTATAAATAAGGGTACAGTTGAAAAAAAAAACATATAATTTATAATTAGGGACGGAGGGAGTACTCTTTATCTCATTTATAGTACTTCTTTTTATTTCTTTTTTTTGGCCTATGGTATTCAATGCCGGTAGTAGAAAATAATCCCCTTTGCACTACAAATTTCCTAAAGGGGCTTTAGTACTGGTCACGAGACCCTCTCCATACACACTATTAGGAATCGAACCTCTAACTAGATGCTTAAAAAACTAGTTAAATGCCAACTGTGCTATATCTCATGGTTCTTTGACCATACTTCTAAGTTCTAAGAGAGTGTTGCATGGTAAGTTCCTTTATAGTTAGGCCTTGCTTGGATTGAGAGAAAATGGGAGAAGAAAGAAAAGTGGGATGGAAAATATAGGAGGAAGGGAGTTTTCCCTTGATTGGACAAAAAAGGAACAGGAGAGAAAGGAAAAGTAGGAAAGAAAATAGGGTATGGGGCCCGCCCCATTTTCCTCCCAAAACTTCTCTCCACAAGTGGAGAGATTTTATGAGAAAAATTGCTGCATAGATTGTCCTCTTGATCGTTCACACTTTTACCATACACATATTGTCACTTTTTTTTTTGATAGACATACACTAAAATAAATAACAAAAAACAAAAAACAAAAAACTACGAGTCACCCATATCTAAGAGTATCATAGAACGAATACATTCCGGTGGATCACGAAACCAAACAAGCCCTGCAGATATTCCCAATGATTCCTTGGCTAGAGTATCCGCCACATGATTAGATTTACGTCCACACCATTCCATTGAGACTTCCCAGCTTCTGTCTATCATCTCATGAATCTGCCCTAGTAATTGAGCTTCCATGTGATCATCCTCCCAGCCACCCAATACCAGCTCCAAAACCTCCAAGCAATCAGACTCTATCACTATTCGCCGCTTCCCCGAATCCCACGCCATCTTAAGCCCTATCATTACTGCCCAAATCTCAGCATGAAGGCTAGATCCTCTACCCAAGCCATACATGAACCCAGTTAACAGTTTGCCTTCATGATCCCTCACAATCCCTCCATACCCCGCAAGATCCCCTTCCGAACTACACGTGCCATCTACATTAACTTTGACCCAGCCAACATATGGAGGCTTCCATATTCTAGGCTCTCCTGTCTCAAAAAGCGATTTGCAAAGCTTCACATCAGCCCATCATGTCTGAGCTCGGACTTGAGCTATCAACTGATTGACTCCCGAGGTCTGACCTTGAAATACTCCAGAGTTTCTATTTAGCCAAAGCTGCTTGCAGAAAATTGCAAACCACACCGGCCAACTCACCCCTTCATGATCTTTTCTCTGTGATAAGTTCCATCGTATCCAAGAGTTTATATCTGTAAACTCATAAAACCTGCTACGCTGGGACGGAGAATCTGAAAGCTTCGCCCAACACCCACTTGCCAGACGGTAGTCCCGGAGAACATGCAACACACTCTCGGGCATCCCTGCACACAGAAAACAGTCCTGCTGTACTTGCATTCCACACACTGCTCTCCATGTGTTCGTCATCAATCTCCCGCGAGCTGCCATCCACAAAAAGGTTTTACACCTTTGTGGAGTACGCAGCTTCCATATTTTCCGCCATAACCCATGATTTGGAGAGGGCCGCACCCCCACCACCAGTCCATATGCCACACAAAACAAAACACATACTTTTTGTTTTTTATGCATAAATGATTAAAACCTCAAGAAAAATAATCTGCCTATCGTACGCATCTTTAAAAAAAATAGTAGTATTTAAAAAGTTGTTTTATTAATTGGGTTAAGGTGCAAAAATACCCATGAACTTTTCTCAAAAGTGCATCCAACACCATAAATTTTTTTTAGGTGCAAAAATACCTATGAACTTCTCAAAATGAGGCAAAAATGTCAAACCGTTAATTGGTATAAACGTCCGTTTTGTGGGACCCACAATTTTATTTTTTGAGGTGCAAAAATACCCATGAACTTTTCTAAAAAGTGCACCCAACACCATAAACTTTTGAAAAGTTCATGGGCATTTTTGCACCCAGAAAAAATTTTATGGTGTTGGGTGCACCCATAAAATGATTTTGTCATTGTAATACTTAATTTAATTTTAAATATGATTATTTTAATATAGGGATAATTGTATTTTAGTCATCAAATATTTATTCATTTTCTTTCCTTTCAGTCTTCTCCCACTCAATCAAGCAAGGAGAATGATTATGTTTTCTCCCTACTTTTCTCTTCTCTTCATTTTCTCTCTTCCTATTTTCTCTCTTCCCTACTTTTACTCCCATCCAAGCAAACCATTAAGGTCGACCGGATTACATCATTATGTAACCTTTTATTCTATGAAAGGATTAAACAGGGCAAAAAACTGAACAATTAAGCTGATGTTCTAGAAGTAAAATTTGTAAAATTATATACGAAGATACATTGAAAGGTCTTAAAATTGACATCATGAAATTTGAAAAACCACCTTGTAATAAATCAGTTTTTATGATTGTAACCAAATGTAAGATAATTTTTTTTTTCTTTTGCTTTTTATAAAATACCTACACAACAAATCATTAAGCTATATCTGAAAATCACTTATATTTTTCTCTAAATTCAAGTGATGAGATTTGTTAAATCACCAATTTCACGAATCGATTGATTGTGTAATATGATTGTAAGAACTCCTTTGAATGCTTGTTTGTGGCATTATCACTGCCTACATGCTTTTCACATCAGATCACCAGCAGAATCAATCTCACCCCCCAAATGGTACTGAGAATCATATTTAGTTAAAAAGTCAGTGCTTATTGGCACAAAAAATAAAGTGCTAAAAACAAATAGGAATTATATTGACAGTGCAATCCTCTGTCCTTTCACAACACAAAAAATAGCATTTAGGAAGACCAGCAAATGACTTATTTAGTAAAGCATACAAAATGATGCTGCAATAATCTTAAGATAATTGCTGTTAGGGTTTTCCCATGAAGAGGGCTTTGCACTGCTTCATTGTATCTTCAGGACTTGTAACTGAAAAGCAAGCAAACAAAACATATTAGGAACTTGGAATCACCGAACAGATGTTGATCTATAGTCAGGAAAACCAACTAACCAGTGTGCCCAGCAGTTCTCTCTGATTCATAAATTTCATGGTCATTCCCACCCTGATCAAAGCAAAAGTTAATATAAAAATTAGCAGGCACTAGAACATAATAGAACACAATGGTGATTTGGTGAAGGATATAAAAGCACATGAAACAAGCCATGGATAATAAGATACGGGAAGAAGAAATGGAATGCCTCAATTTTGTGCTACTATTAGACGTTCCTTTAAAGAAGGAATGAAAGATGAGAGAAACTTCTTTTTGCAGCATACTTTACCAGAAGATTTAAAGTGAGAAAAAAAGGATTCCGGGCAATCTCAAGAACAGATACTACCCCATTATGGTCGTTCCATCAGGGGGCTGACCTATCATGATTGGCACAGGCTAACAAATGCAGATTGATTAGAGATCAAAGTGACCTAGCAATTGTTCTAATGGAGGCAGAAAATGGACAATGAAGCAGATGTTCAATTCGACACTTAACAATTTTGGAGGCTAACAATAGTTTTTATTAGTCAGATTTATTCCCAGTGTTTATAGCCCTTTTTCACTATGTAAATCTTCCATTCAAGGCTTATTTTCTGGGATTGAATAGCAGGAATGTTGCTATATCTTCCCAATAAATGGATGTATTGTCTTCTCTGTAAATACATCACAGAATATTCTTCCAAAAGCATTCAGCAATTTAAATACATAATAAACTTATAGACTGACCTTGTAGGTTTTGTCATCGCAGAATATTCTTCAAAAAGCATTCAACAATTTAAATACATAATAAACTTATAGACTGACCTTGTAGGTTTTGTCACCAAAGAAGTGGATTTCATTGAAGCCATCAAGGTACCTCAAGCAGTAAGTTTTATCCCAACCTTGAGGAAAAACCTACAGAGTGGGTTCAGATTAAAAACAGTTGGCCAATCATTTGATAAGGGGAAAATTAATATTTTAGTCACTGTAGTTTTAACTTAGTTGTAATTCAATCCCTATATTTTAACTTGGGACAACTTAGTCCCTATAGTTTTCAGTCGGTTGTTACTTAGTCCTTATAGTTTTAATCATTTTATAATTTATTCCCTATGTTTTAGAAAATAAAATCATATATATAATAAAGGTCAATGACTAAATTATAAAATGATTAAAACTATAGAGATTGAGTTATAGTAAATCAAAGTTCAAGAATTTAATTACAATCTAGTCAAAACTATAGGATCACAAGACTAATTTTCCCTTTGAAAAATAAAAATCACAATATAATCATGATAGTCACACACATCAAAACTTATCTGTCCTCCAATCGAAAATGTCAAGTTCAGATGAGCAAACTTCTCGCGCAGGACAGAAGCCATTTTTGGGCGAATGTTATGAATATGAGAACTCAGGATGCAAAATCTCAGAAAAAGGCATATTATCCAGTGTGATATCAATTTATGAAAACTCAACATAAGATATTATCCAGAATACATCACCTTGTCATGCTTTTCAAATTCATCTCTTTCTTCTTGGCTACAGTTAGAGATGGAGATAGCCAAATAGGCTAGGCCCCTAACAAGGGCCTACGGCCTAACCTATATAAAGCCTAGCCTATTTAGTAAATAGGTCAAGTTCAGGCTCAGGTCTATTGCTAGACATATTTAAATAAACAGGTCAGGCCTATTTTCATAAGGCCTAGCCTACAGGCCTACAGACTTGACCTATTAAACTTTTTTTAATTTTTACTATTATATAAGTATATATAATATTATCTAAATAATTTTATAAATTTATAAATTTATCAACTTAACCTTAATTCAAAATTCCACATCCGATCGTTATTACACTCAACCATTGCTTTCGCATCAATAATTCACCTTACCTCTCATCTCTTCGATCGCTTGAGATGACAACGCTAATTCATTCACTCTCCCTTGATTTGGTAGTCCACTAAAATATAATAATTGCTATGAATTTATTTTATTGCCAAATGAAATATTATAATCTTAGTAAGAGGAGTTTGTTCAATTTATGTGGGAAGAGTAAAAATGGTAAGTTCTAGTTTTACATATTGCTTATTATACTTGATCGATTTTAAAAAATATATTTCATTAATCAACAAACGATTAGTTTTTCTGATTCCTATTTGCTCGAATAATTTGTCGTCACTGAATATTCTTTTCTTTTTCTTGGTAAGCCCTGATATTACAATGAGAATGAATGTTAAGCTTTTAAGACATAATGTAGGATTGTAAGTAAGCGTGAAGAGTTATATATGAATTTGGTTATATAGGCTTTAAAGGCTATTTAAAAACATACATTTTTAGTAAGCCTTTAAACAGGCTTCAGGCTTTTTAAAGGCCTAAGCTCAGGCCTAAAAAAAAGCCTACATGTAGGTTCAGACCTAGGTTTTGAATCTCTGTTACAGGCCCAGGCTTATTTAAGTAAAGCCTAACCTAGCCTGTTTCCACCCCTAACTACAGTTTCGACCAATTGGTGACACATTCAGCATTCCGCTACTACGGAATTATATAAATGTTCCCCTAAAAAAATATTATTACATCATATAGATCAGCAGCTTCCTGTAAGTGTTGAATCAATATGAAAATCATATGATCAATCTCTAGATTCACTAACCTCTTGATAGGAATATCCAAGTCAGCAATGTAATGAAGTGTAAAATTTATAAGTTCCTGAAAAATAGACCCCAATCTATCATTACAACAGCAAACTGAAAGTAGTGAAATTAACGCACAAAGTCAAGGATATAATCTCGTTTACTCACTTGTTTTTCATTCTTAAGCATTTAGTTTAACTCAAATTTTCTGGTCATTTTTGTCTAGTTATATGGCATCCTAATAATTTTAGATTGTAATAAATTTTCAATCTTTCTAAAGTAAGATGCCTCAAGAGACACAAAAAATAGCCTTGCCTTGAGCTTTTCTTCCCCAAGAAATCACTTCAAGCTCTGGAGAGAAGGAAACACACAAGTTAGCATGGTACACTTGAGGGAAAAGGATCATATAAAAAAGTTTTTTTTTTTCCTTTTTCTTTTGGATAGGGGGTGGAAGAGTTTGCTAAGTACTGAACTTCCCAATTTCTAAAATTTTGCAGATGATGCAGCTTTCTATAACCATATATGGCTAAAACATCCTCTTTGTACTACTACAACAATAAAGCCTATATCTCACTAGGTGGGGTCGGTTATATGGATCGTACGATGCTATTTTACTCTATTGAAAACCAAGTCTTTGGATAAAACATCCTTTATGTACATAACAAAAAAAGCTCACCATATCAGGATTCATTTTTTATAATCCTCACAATATAGCTCCACCTTTTATACAAGAAAGGGAGAAAAAAGAGGAAGTAGCAAGTGTAGTTTTCAATTACTCCAAGAATCTACTCAAATTTATCCAGAAACCAACTTAGTTGGTGATACACAGAACCTGAGCCGCAATGAGTTTTCCCTCCTTGTGTGCCACAAGACCATTTTCAGAGAATACAAAATCATAGTCGCTGATGACTACAAAGATAAAAGTTGAGCTAAAAGATATGGCATAGCTATTTCCCTACTTTATGAATTTTTGGAAAGGGCAAGGAAGAAGAAAAAAGAGAATGGAAAGATCGAGCAAACAGTAACATTTTCAGCCAACAAGCATACCAAATTTTGGACTTCATTCAAACGCAAAGGCTCTAACATTTATAGCTTGACGAAAGAGAAAAAAAGTAAACTCATATCAAACCTATATTACCAAGTTAATAATGGGGAACAGTAGCTCTTGTATAGAGAGCCGTGGGATTAGGGGCAGAACTGTAATTAATGCTATGTTATAATCACTAATCCTATCTAATTAGCTAAGGGATACAATTAGGGTTTGTTTGGCTAGTGCTATTCTAAAATAGCTAATGCCACTCTCACTAACATTGCTCTTCCCTTAACTAACTTAACTAACTCACTTAACATTCTAAAATTAGGGTTCACAAATAGGGGTTAGGGATTTATATTACAAATTCATATCAATACCCCCCATTTTGACATCCTTGCCCTCGAGGATGTACCACAGTGAAATCTAGACATTGTTCTTGGAAACATGATAATGGTATCCAAGAAGCTTCTTCATTCGGCAATCCCTTCCATTGCACAAGAACTTTAGTAATCAACCTTCGACGCCTCTTAATAGACCTTCTATTCAAAAGTTTCTCCGGAAACAAGGAAGGTGGAGGCTCAAGGAAGTCCGGAAAAGGATGTCTCGGCTGTACAATAGGGTTGGGACATAATTTGAGCTGTGAGACATGAAATGTAGGATGAATCCTCGAATCAGGGGGTAACTCTAACCTATATGCAACCTGACCCACCTTTTCTAGCACTTGATAAGGCCCAAAATACCTTGGAGCCAACTTTTAAGAGCTCCTCACAGCAACCGAAATCTGTCTATAGGGCTGCAATTTCAAAAATACCTATTGGCCAACCACAAATTCCCTATCAAACCTATGCAGATAAGCTTTTTGCTTCATTCTATTGGAAGCACGGTGCAGATGGTACTTAAGCATAGCTAGCACCTGTTCCCTTGCTTCAAAGGTTCTATCAACAGCTTCTAAACCTGAGTTGTGAGGCAAATAGGGATAATGAATAGGTGGCTTTTGACCATACAAGAGCTCATAGGGAGAGGCTTGAGTAGAGGTGTGAAAGGTTGTGTTGTACCACCATTCAGCTTGGGATAACCATTTGCTCCAATCCTTGGGCTTCTCCCAACACATACACCTCAAATAAGTCTCTAGACACCTATTGAGTACTTCCGATTGCCCATCGGTTTGTGGGTGATAGGCGGTAGATAACCTTTGCTCAATCCCCAAAACTCTCAAGAACTCCTTCCAGAAATTACTTACAAAGAGCGGATCCCGATCACTAATAACTTCAGTAAGAGCTCCATGTAGTTTGTAAATATGATCCAAAAAGACTTGAGCTAGTGAGGATGCTATATAGGGATGAGAAAGGGCCACAAAATGGGAGTATTTACTCATCCTATCAATTATAACCCAAATAACTTCCTTACCATTGGATTTAGGAAGACCCTCAATAAAGTCCATGGTGATCGATTCCCATACATGACTAGGAATAGGTAGGGGTTGTAGAAGACCAGGAGATGCAACAGTTTCATACTTACACCTTGCACATGTGCACAAGTCTTCACATAAGAGGTAACATCATCCATCCTCTTTCTCCACCAAAAGAGGGCTTTGATGCCCCCTTTGAGGACTTGAATACAACCCATCAAGGATCTTCTTTTTCAAAGTGGCATCATTGCCTTCCACTAGCTTACCCTTCCTTCTTAAGAGCTCATCACTTCAAGTAAAATGGTGGAGAGCTCCCTCCGTAGCTTGAATTTGAGGTATTAATTGTTGCAACTACTCATCATGTGCCCAACTTTGGTTAATGTGCTGCAACAGATCAGGTGAGGAAGTATCAAATACCATCTGTAACAGCTGCAATTTAGGCATGCGAGAAAGTGCATCAGCTACCGAGTTGTCTTGCCCCTTCTTATATTGAATCTCATAATCAAAAGCAGCTAACTTGGCCACCCATAGCATCTGAAATGAAGTCTTTAGTTGCTGTCCAAGGAGATATTTGAGGCTTTGTTAGTCTGTACGTATGACAAAACGGTTCCTTTCTAGATATTGATGCCAATGCAACACAGCTAGAACTACCGCCATGAGTTCTTTCTCATAAATTGATAATTTTTGATATTTATGAGATAACCCCTTGTTAAAATAAGCTAGAGGCCGCCCCTCTTGCATGAGAACAACCCCAATACCGGAACCACATGCATCAGCCTCAACCATGAATTGTTTTGAAAAATTAGGTAGAGAAAGGACCGGAGCTGAAGTGAGTGCCCATTTTAGGTTATGAAAAGCGTCCGTAGCCTTTTGTGACCATATAAAACCATTCTTCTTAAGTAAGGATGTGAGGGGTCTTGCTATAGTACTAAAGTCACGAATAAAACGCCGGTAGTAGCCGGCAAGCCCAAAAAAAGCTCTTACTTGCTTGATGCTAGTAGGTAGAGGCTAATTAGCAACTGCTTGGATCTTCTTAGGGTCTGTAGACAATGCTCCAGCCCCAATTATGTGCCCCAAATACTCCACAATGGCGGCTGCAAAGATGCATTTGGACATCTTGACATAGAATTGGCTATCTCACAATAGGGTCAGCACCTCTTCTAAGTGTGTAGCATGTTCTGCAAGAGTAGAACTGTAGATCAAAATGTCATCAAGAAATACTAACACAAACTTACGTAGGTGTGCCTGGAAGAGGTCATTCATAGCTCCTTGAAATGTAGCCGGTGCGTTGGTCAAGCCAAATGGCATTACCAACTATTCATAATGCCCTGAGTGTGACTTAAATGCTGTCTTATGTATATTAGCAGGTTCCATTCTGATCTGATGGTAACAGCCCTCAAATCCAATTTAGTGAACCATTTAGCATAACCCAATTCCTCAAATAATTCTTCTATTTGTAACCCCCTACCTTAATTGGCGTAATTAAGATTCGATAACACATAATAAAATGGATTAGAGACCGATGGATAGTTTGAAACTCATTTTAAACACCCTCCCTGAGGTAGGGTTTTCACAACATTTTGAAAACTTCTTTCCTTTCCCAGTCTTAGGTTCAATTATCGAATATAATCACCTGTGCAGTTAATTTACATTCATACATATCAGAGTATATAACAAAAATCCCGGCAATCCCCGGGTTCCATTCATTTACTAAAAGGTTTATAATTCCCATATAGGGGATTACACAGCTATATTCAACTAATAATTACAACCCCAAAATAATTTACGAAATCCCTATCCAATATGATTAACCAACATGGCTCGAACAAAATGTCCCTATAGGGTTCTAACCGCTCCGAGTCATACGTTTTTCCTTAGAGCCACTTGCCCTGTCTGAAAAGTTAGTCAAAGGAAAGAATGAGATTCAAGAGAATCCCAGTAGTAACATTCATACCACACATAAGCACATAGCATGTAAGCAAATCATCATACAGCAGCAGTAGCACAAATCACACTCCACCCTCATTCCCTTTTATCGCCAGGAAGGCACACCGTCCTAACCCGAACCGTTGTTAGCGACTCAGGGACTGTTGGTGTGGCAGTGCATACACATAGCCTTATAACTCATATAGCTATCCGGCTTTCACAATTGGCCCGTCGGCTTTCACAAATAGCCTTTCGGCTTTTCACATAATCTCACATATCACACTCCATTCTCATCCCCTTTTATCGCCGGGAAGGCACACTGTCCTAACCCGAACCGTTGTTAGCGACTCAGGGACTATTGGCATGGCGGTGCTTACACATATCCACAAATATCGCAGCATACGAATTTATCACAAATCAATGATATAACACACATACAATGCATCACATATGGTATAAAAGAAAAGTCACTACCTCGTTCCTTCCTAACGTTTGCTGGCTCAGTGGGATCACGAGGACGACAGATATCGAATCCTATAAACCAAATTAGGGACAATAGATCAATCTCTTTTCCAAGTTCTTAATTCTGTAATACTTTAAGTTGGTATTCATATGAACTCTTTAAGTGGTTATTAAATGCTTAGATATATGCCTAAAGGGTTGGGATAACTACCCCTAAAATACCTTTTTTGGAAAAAGAAACACTAATTCTGGGCTTCCGCACTCGAGTGACGGACGCCTCACTCGAGTGATACCCACAGTTGTGCTCGAGTCCCAGCGAGTGAGACACAGGAAGTGTTTGCCCGAGAGCAAACCTCACAATATCCGTCACACTCACCCGAGCACTGGAAGTTTTACTCGAGTGATAACCTTAAATGCACTCGAGCACCAAGAAGTGAGGCTCAGCGAGTGAATACCCGAGAGCAACCCAACTTCCAGGCGACAAGTGCACTCGAGCACCAGCCCTAGTGCTCGAGTGACTTCCCAATGCTCGCGAGTGATGACGCACGTCACTCGAAGATGAAGAAGTGCACCCGTGATTTCTGCCTGAAGACTCAACCAAAATACCCAGAATTTCATACCGCACTCGAGTGAGACCCTCCCTCACTCGAGTGAAGCCTACCAGAAGCCAGATTCGCATCAACTGATAAGGTTTTCCAGAATTGACCAATTTACTATCAATGGTCCTAAAGCTTGTACTAAAACTCATTCTTACTTATTTTAACACAAGGAACCTATTGGTAACTTCAAAACTACCAAAATCTTACCATAATGACACCTTCAACACCTCTAACCACCTTGCAACCAAATTCACCCAATGATCAAACTTCCTATTTTCAAATCCAAACTAAAACCATTGATACCCATACACTATTTGGCATCTATTCCACCATCAAACACTACTCAATTCATATCATCTAAAATTACAAGAAATCAGGGCAAAATCCAAAATTTACAAAACCAAACCAAAAGCCATAACAAATATACCAAAATTCATCAAAAGCTTACCTCTTAAGCTTGCTGAAATCAAAACCTTGATTCTTCCACTTTCAAATTTCCTCAAGTTTCCACTCACCACAAATCAAAAATCTGAAAATATTGGAATGAAGCTCTTGACCTCTTGAATAAAATCAATGAAGGTGAAGTGAGCATTTAGAGTCAAATACTCACCTAAAATTCAAACTCTTCCTTTCTCTTTCCTCCTTGGTTCCCCCGGAAATGGAGAATGGTGAGAGAGAGATGAGTTGATGAAGATGATCTCATTTTCCCATTTCCCATGCTTCTTCACCAAGTTGAGAGAGAGAGGGAAGAGTGTTTGAAAATTGACCTCATCTATGGTTCATATTTGCTACTTGGCACCATCTTATTCTTCCTACCATAATTTCACATGGACTTGCATGCATAGGATTCCACCTATTGCTCTTTCAATCATAGCCATTGATCTCAGTTACTAAGGAGTTTTATCTTCGGTAACTGACCAGTCGGTTGGTAAATTTACCATTTTGCCCCTGATTGTCACAATGCTTACTAAACCATCACTAATCAACTTTATATCACATTGCACAACATATACTTCAAAAGTGCTTAATTATTATCAATTACATCGCTTTGAAGTTATTAGCCCTTAATTACAATTCAGGATATTACACTATTAATGGTATAGGATATTGGTTCTTGACCGTTGATTTGTTAAGCTCACGAAAATCAATGCACATGCACCATGTACCATCCTTCTTCACCAATACAATGGAGCCGAGAAGGGTGAAGAACTTGGTTGAATAACCACATCTTGCATCAGCTCATCAATCAGCTTTTCAATAGCGTCTCGTTGGGCTGCTGGGTAGCGATAAGGCTTCAAACTAATGAGGTTTGTGCCTTCTTTAAGGATTATAGGGTGATTATGGCCTTCCCTAAAGGCCCTAAAGGGTGGAAGGCCCCTAGGTTCTTCAAAAAGGTCTTGAAACTTATTAAGGATCCACTGAATCTCTACTGGAATGGCAGTTTCAAACCCAGAATTAGCAGACCCAGGGTTATTGGAAGGTTGCCTTTAGACCAACTGAAGAAGGAATAATTGGTCTTGTTGAATGGAGTGAATTTCAGGCTTATTGGGGTGCATTACTTGCCAAGCATTTGGTGGTGCAGCCCCAAAACAATATCATAAGTATTGAGCTCCAAAATTTTGAGATCAAATACGAATTCCAAACCCAGCATTTTCCACTTAAAGCCCTTCCATACACCATGTACCTTGAGTGTTCTGCTTCCAACGACTTCCACATAGGGAAGAACAGAGTTATCACCCTTCTATCATAATCTTCTAGCCAATCCCAAGTCAAGGAAGTCATGGGTACTCCCACTATCAATCAAGACTTGAATTAGCTTCTTACCAATTTGTCCTGGGACTCTCATTGAAGTAGTATTATCAACCCCTGCAATTGCATGAAGAGATATGCAGGGCGGCATGTCTTCACTGAGCAGCGTATCAGAACCATCTTCACCAGAATCTTTAGGTTCAGAATCATAATCAACATAATGAAGTTGGAGTCTCTGTCGCTGGGGGCACTTATGCTCACGCGAGAAGGGTGCATGACAATAGAAGCACAAATTCTTTAATCGATGCTCAATTTCTTCCTCAGGTGTAAGTGGTTTGTAAGGCTTATTTGAAATCTTAGGAATCAAAGATTGAGTCTTAGGAATAATTCCGTTGGATTTATCGGTGATGGTTGGTTTATTGGCATCGTTGGGTTTGGCCGTTAATAGAGCCGACCGATAGGAAGAAGAAGTAGAAGACCCGAGGTACCTGGCTGACGTTAAAGGTTGACCGGTTGAGGATGCCACTGTTGATGATGCGTTACGGCCATACTTGTCGGTTGAATGTTTGGGAGTTGAGCTGGCCATGATGATTTCTTGCATTCGTGCGATGCGTCGTGCTTCCGTCAAAGTCTTTGGATTGAGCAAGCGAACTGGACCCGCTAATTCAATCCGTAAGCCTGCCATGTAAAGGTCAACCAAGTAGTCTTCCGGGAGATCCAACTTGGCTGAAATTAAATCGAACTCGGCATTAAAGTCAGCTAGGGACCCAGCCTGCCGCAAGTGCGCAAGATCACTCATCAGTGTCTCAAAGGGAGGACCGAAATTATCCTGCAGTAACACCACGTATTCCTGCCATGGCGGTAGTTGCCCTCTCAGGCGGCGTTCCAAGGCGTGATGCCATTGAAAGGTGTGATCGTCGAGACCCATTAACGCCAATTTAACTTTATTGGCTTCCGGCGTCTCATTGATCTCGAAGTATCGTTCACATCGGAGGAGCCAAGTAAGAATGTCATCATCATTAAATCTTGGAAATTCAAGTTTCTTGAACTGGGTCAGTCTCTGATATGTATGATTATTCGGATCTGGCTGTCGGCGGTCACCGTTGCGTGGGTTGTTAGGGGGAACCTTGACACATTCTTGAAATTCCCGGTGCAAGGTCGTTATGCTGGCATTAACTCTGGTGGCCAAATCTTGAATGCTAGCCTTTAATGCCTGAATCTGTCGTTCCATTGCTTGAATTCGCTCATCGGCCATTCTTGCGTTTGTTTGGCTTCTTGTTTCGACCATGTAGTAATCAGCGTCTTGGCAGAGGAATCAAGTCTCTAATACCACTGATATGCTTCTGGAATATTAGACTAGAATTGAGTAGAAGAGAAGAGACAGAAAGGTCGAGTAGGGGAGAGAGAATAGAGGAGAGAAGAAACAAAAATTCTGAGAGGGAAAAAGAGAGAGACGCGTGGGCTGCTGAATAATTCTTTCTGATTAAGATCAGTCAACAACAACAAATAATGGGGAACAGTAGCTCTTATATAGAGAGCCGTGGGATTAGGGACAAAACTGTAATTAATGCTATGTTATAATCACTAATCCTATCTAATTAGCTAAGGGATACAATTAGGGTGTGTTTGGCTAGTGCTATTCTAAAATAGCTAATGCCAGTCTCACTAACATTGCTCTTCCCTTAACTAACTTAACTAACTCACCTAACATTCTAAAATTAGGGTTCACAAATAAGGATTAGGGATTTATATTACAAATTCATATCAGATCCTCCTACAACTCTAACTGTTACAACCTGTACTTCGACATTACCAGATACAGAACAAGTTAGAAAATATCTATACGTAACAAGATAGATGGGCATAGAAAGAGGATAGAAAGTTTGAGAATTTCCAATTATGTACCTCCCGTAGTTCTTGCATGAATTTCGACATCTCAGAGGTGAGCGCCTTGCATTTGAGTTCAACGTGTTAAGCAGAGGTAACATAAACTTGCAACATTTTAATAGAATAAATCCGGAGTCCTAGCTTATTCGCCAAACAAGAGTAGGGAGTGAAGAAAAACTCATTGATTAAATTTTGTAATGAGCATCTTACAACCTCGGATGACATTAATAAAAACAATAGATCTTTCATAGAAACATATCAAATTGCTGCATTGATATATCATGCTGCTATACTTGATATTAAAGTCACGAACAATCTTGGGCTCCAGATTAAATATATACCTTCCTTGGAGCTGTGAGAGTCCCATCGACATCAAATAAAGCAATTAAACCGGGCGTCCTTAATGCCATTAATGCTTATATAGTGCAAAGAACCTGCAAAACCAGCACATAATGAATTTTTGTCCGGCTGAGTAAATACATCTTCAAAGAGGAAAATCCACAACTTTTTGCAATAATGAATATATCTTCAAACAGATTGATGCAAAACCAGTATGGAACCAAGACATGACTCTGAACTTAGCTCAATAATCTCAAATTAATTAATCAATAGGAAAAGAGATGAATAATTCTAACACAAACAGAACTGCAGCTTAATCAAACTGACAATAGGCATCAAAAGATGAATAATAACATATTAAAAGAAATGCTGATCAAAGAAGTAAAGTCATGAGTAGCAAGAGAGGCTTATGACCCAATCAATGCCATTCACTCAATTTTCTTTTACTTTTCATTTCCAAAATCAAATCCTTCTCTCCTAGTTCACTGACAGACGGCAAAAGCTGAGTCTATTTATGGTGCCATGGATCCTAAGTTGAATTGGCGCGAGAAAGGTAAAGCTATTGTCGCTCTGGTACAAAAGCTTCAAAATTAACTAAATTACTGCTGCTATTTTTAAGGGGTATTACAAGTAAACCATCAAAATTTCATGAATCACAATGACTCTGCCACCTTGGACGTGACCAATCCAATTAATGAAGCTTTTTCTAGGTAACCGTATTTTTCCTTTAATTGGACGGGATAGTTGAACAGGGTCATGTGTCAATACTCAGATCTATTCAATTACGATTATATTCCCCCACAAAACAAACTAGTTACGCTGCTGTAGGGAGGCATCATTAGGAGGGGAAAATGTCATTTGATTGATCAAAAGCCAAATGAGAGTGGTTGGGGCACAGAATTAATAAAACAGGTTTGGGAGTTTTCCATTAATTTGGTTTTTTGTCTCCTTGACAAATGATTCATTATACATGCTTATTAACTATCTCCTTGATTATATTAATTATCTTCCTTCCAAAAGAAATCAAAGATGGTTCTGTCAAAAGTGCAGATATCAGATTTCAGACTATGCAGTAAAACATGCCATTTTTTCACACCACACAGCATTATGGGAAGACATTCGATAATGTTAACGAAAGAGATGAGTGGAGACCGAGGATTAAGCGATTTTCCCTGGGAACATGGGTTAGAATGAGATCAAGACCAATCATAATGGATAAATATTCTACACTAACCTCCTGACGGGGGAGATGACGGCCACTATCCAGGACGGAGCGGCAGCGGCGAGCGGCTGAAGAGAATGAAAAGAAAAAAAGGGTTTAAATCGGTATGGGTTAATCACGCCCAACTTTCGGTCCAAAAAAAAAAAAAATCACGCCCAACTTAACTCAATGTGATGGACCCGAACAGATGAATCAAGCCCTATTTATGATGCCTGGTAAGATGTAGTTGAGTTTCAGACGTCAAATATTGCAAGGGAAGCTGCAACATTAGGCCAAAAAGCACACCGCTTGAGTAAGTTGGGAGCATAAGGACATTGATGATCGGTGGGTTCACTCGTACCTAACCCATCAATTTTGGTTTTAAAATGAAATGCAACTTCCTGGAAACCACCCTTCATTGTCCCATCCCATCCCATCCAACGTGCTTTCTTTCTCGTTTTTTTTGGTTATATATAAAAAAAAGTTGCAGAGATTAATTGATTTGGCCAAAAACCACAAGGGTGAGTTTTTCAAACTTGATATCCGTGGGCCCTCCGAACTCCTCTTATCTTTCCCCTGTTAATAGCCTATAGACATGCGACTATGAGGCTTGGAAGAGGATCGAAACTGGGCGTGGAATGAGAGGTAAACGTTGACCAAAAAAATTAAGATGGTCCACAATTCCACAGCTGCTGATCTGATAAAGATGCATAATACTTGCTCTTAGCTACTTCAATCGTCATCGCCATGAATTCCATTCTTTCGTGTCTGGTGCTTCTCTCTCTATTGTTGCTTCATCTCAACCTCTTCGCTGTAGCTTCTGCGTCTAAGCCTGTAAATTCCGACGCTGATCGTTGCAATAGCCCTAGTAAGAGTAAGACTTTCAGGGATGAATGGCCTCGGCTTCAGACCGCTGTGGACAGAGTGATTGGGCAAATTGAAGGGTTTGATAATTCTAGTTTCACTTCTGACGAGTACATGTCTTATTATACGTATCCTTCCTTCAATTTCGTTTGTGATCACTGGGTTTTAATTATGATTGGATTTCCATGATTATTTAGTTGCTGGCAGTTAAAGCAACAGAACCCTGTTGTATGTTTGGATTGAGGAGAATGGAGGGAAAGGGAAGGGGAAAAGGTTTTCAGTCAGATGCACGATTTTACTCCGTTCTCATCCATTTCTTCAACTCAAGCATAGAATATGGGTCTGAAATGTTAGATTTTAGTCTAAATTAAATTTATGTATGGATTACGATTTCTCTGATTTTGTTAAAACTTTTAATACTGCCTGGTTTCAGTGGTTTGAATACATCATTCTCTTTCTTGCTGGATGAAAGCATTCTTTATGGTAATTGATTTTCATTTGAATGAGAGCTTCAACACTTGAGCCATTTCTTCCACATTTTTAGTTCCCTATTTCTTTTCACCATTTTACATTCATGACTATCAGCGTAACTTATGTCTTGCATGGAACAGTACTTGGGTAACTATTAGTATTTGATGCCAAGTGGTTTTCTGTACATCTTTGCTGCTGGGCTGCAATGCTTTTTTGGCCACCTCATTTCATGATGCCTTACTTTAAAATTGAATTCATGTTAACCAACGGGTTGGGTCTAGTGAAAGACGCTAATCCCTCACAACGTGGCGAACCAAGATTCAAATCTCCATTAGGAGAGATACCCGCATTTAGTATTTAATAGTGTCTTAAATAGAATTGTCTCTAGTAGGAAGATGCCTCTGCTTAGCAAAAAAAAAAAAATTCAATGCATGTTTAGTTCCCCCTCTTTAATTTTTTGCCCCATTTTAAATAAACAAACTAATATAAAACTGTTGTTTACCAAAAAATATATATATATATATAGAGAAAGAAATATTGTAAAACAGTCTTTTTGTAAGACTTTAGGACTGAATTCCATTCTATAGTATTCAGAGCTGGCTTTTGGCTTTACCTAAGAACATCTTTCTTGGAATATAAGATGTTATACAGTATGAAGTTTTGATATGATTTCAGTCAGACTTGGTTATCTATGAATTATAAGCGCTAGTGTAATAGCCATATATTCCCCTGTATCTGGACTTGAAAGTAACAATTATACATGGAATCCGATGTCCTCAAAATTACTCTCCTTTTGTATAGTCTTAACTCAAGTATCCAGAATTGTTTATGAATTGTGTACAGACCGCCAGGGCGAGAAAAACTCCAAGATGCTCTATGATCAGTATAAAAAGGTTTTTGAGGAATACATTAATTCCACTGTAAGTATAGTCTTGAGATTATTACTAGTATCTGTACAGTTGCTTGCTTACACCAGTACCCAAATTTTGCCCATATATGGAAGGCCAAGAGCACAGACATTATTGATGATTTGATTGAATACTAATAGCTTCATTTTTTCTTTTACCAGGTTCTACCATCTTTGAGAGTAGAGGAAGATGAAGCATTGTTGATAGGACTACTTAGAAGATGGTCAAATCACAAAATTATGACTTATTGGCTTTCAAGATTTTTTCATTATCTTAACAGATACTATATCCCTAGATGGGGGCTTCCATCTCTTGAAGAAAGTAGCATGTTGTCCTTCCATGACTTGGTTGGTGATGAAAATCTTTGAACAAGTTTACTTTGCATCTTACTTTCTTATTCTCTGAAATCATATCCGCAAACTTAACTTCTTGTTTCAGGTTTATGGAGAGATGAATAAACAGATAATGGATGCTGTATTGTATATGGTAAATCTCCCTCACCTCCATTAATATTGTATATTTTCTCTTTGAAAACTTATGCACTTCATTCAATCTTTAAGTTCACCATGAGGTCTCCATTTTCAGCCTGCAGTCTTCAGTTTCATCCTCACTATATTAAGTTTGCTGCTTAGCAAAGTAGTATTCTCTGACCCTCTGGGGACATCCAATAAGATTGGAAAGATATAGAGAAGTAGCATTCTCTGTATAATTTCTAATTGATCATCAAATTGAAGCATACATGTTATAAGGGAGTATGGTATTATTAAGGGAATTTTGGGGCAAGGACAAAATAATGTAGTCCTGGATAACTGCCTTGAGAAATATCTAGGAGGTTGAGTTGGTGAGAGGCATGTCAGAGCTAATATTGGGAAATTTTAGAGGAGGTTTTTAATGAACATGTGAATAAAAAGGGTATGAGAGGTGTGAGGGGTAAACAGAATCTGGGTGTTTTGGTAGTGGAGACCTCTTGCAGTCTTGAAATCCAAAATTATCATTTTCTTTCTTTCTTTTTATTTGGTTCATTTTCTGGTTCAGCTTTTTTTTTTTTCCAATTCTTGGAGCTTGAAATCTGTTCTTCACTTGATTTAGGTGACGAGTCTGTGTTTTTCTCTAATTAATCATCTGGTTCCTTTCATGGAATTTACTTTTATTCCCCATTTGTTTTTCTTCCCTTCTTGTACTATCCTCAACCAGATTTCAGTCTGAGTTGATTTCAATTTATTTTTTCACCCAAATGTTGATCAATGGGGTTAAAATGGTTTTGTTGGCAAACAAAAAGATTCTTGACTTTGACTATTTTCCATGCTTGATGAGCAGCACAGATTTCAGATTTTTTGGAAAACATAATAATTTATAATTTTGGTTCAACAATCTCGTTTTGGGATTCTTTCCTGGTGTCATGATTTAACATCTTGCTAATAGATAATCAACATGAACGTGCCAGATTGGTAGGGAACATGCTGGAGAGCACATTGATCGTGCTTTGCTCAATAATGTGTTCGCTATCTACACAGATCTTGGAGGCGTCTCAAGAAAATATCACTCAAAAGGCTTTGAGGAAATGCTTAAAGGCAATACTGCATTCTACTTTGATGAGGCTTCAAGTTGGAGGGCAAGTAACTTCTATGAGGATCCCAAACCCAAGGTCAATTAGTTTAATCTATTTTATACTTAAAGCATTAGCATAAATTACATGAATTTATTGGTCAATCATTTAGTTTCCTTGATGAAAACAAGTTCTGTCACTCTGAACTCATTCTTATTTTAACACTTGGTATGTGTCATTTGAGGGTAAGTTCTGATTTTCACTCTTAGCTAGAATGTTAAAAAATATTTTATGTTGGAAAGGATATGTTTTAAAATCATGGAATGGGTTAGATTCTCAGTCATATTCATGCAAATTTGTTTTTTTTTCTTTGTTTTCCTCCTTGTGCTGCCCCACTATGCTAATTAAGGGATTGGATTACTAATGGTTGCAGGAAGAGAAATCAGAAGATCTTCCAATAAAGCCAACAAAGAAAGTTTATTTGACGAGCTTTGATGGAGATATCTTTGAAGTTAATTATGATGTGGCACTTATGCTAGAGTCAATCAAGGATATTGTTGAATCTGAAGCCAGTTCTACAGCCAATAGCACCATTCCTCTTAAAGTGAGCAGCAAGATCTTGATCAATGTCATCCTGTACTGCTATAAGCATGTTCAGTCTTCTGATTCCGAGGACAAAACCTCGGGCCTTGATCTCAAGGAATGGGACGCCAAATTTGTGGAGGTCGATAATACCATGCTGTTTGATCTCATCCGGGCTTCAAACTACTTGAACATCAAGAGTCTGCTGGATCTGGCATCCCAGAAAGTAGGAGACATGATGAAAGGGAAGACCCCCGAGGAAATTCGCAAGATGTTTAACATTAAAGATGAATTTGATCCTAAAGAAGAAGAGGAGGAATTTCTTAAGGAGAAGCAGTGATCATTTTAGAGGGGGTAGCTGCTGAAGTTTCTGAGATTTTGTGTGTGTTATTCTATGTAAGGTGTATCATTCTATTGTTTTGTGACTTTCTGTTGGCTCATATGGTGTTTCAAAGTGATCATCTTTCCTTGGAGCCACTCAATTTTGCTGTATTTTGAAAGTGTTTGATGCAGGGGAATAAAAATGATACTGTGTAAAATGAATTTAGTAAATCAATAACCATTATCGTAGCATATGCTTTAGCAGTTCTTGATGCCACATGAGAGTTTGAAGCTGTATTTTTATCCACATCTCGTCTCATTTTGCCTTACCATTTGAGTTACTATTTTTACTTTTTACTATTCATTTACTATGTTTTCTTGGACTGAGTTGCGTTTTTTTTTTGGGAAAAAAGATATAGAATTTCTCAAGCACTGAAAATTCGGCAACCAAGTAAATTCAAGTGAAATCCTTGTTTTCAGCATGCAAGTTCTACAAAAATGAAGCTTGTTTTCTGTGTCATATTTTTTCTTGATTTGCCTAAAGTAATATTTTTTGTGTCATATTTTTTCTTAATTTGCCTAAAATCATTTCAATGTAATTTAAAATATATCAGTAAGCAATTGGTTCAACCGGTAGGAATTGTATAAGTTTAGGCAAACGTCTCAAATTTAAATCTTAAAAAAAATGCAGCTATGTTAACTATTTTATGGAAAAGCTTCGTATTTTCTCAATTAATTAGAGCGAAAATAATATGCAAAAGTATTTTTTTCCCATGTCCGTTTGTTAGTTTTTTCTTGATAATATTAATTATAATGGGTTAATTTATTTTATTTAATAAAATAAAAAAAATGAGTGCATGCAACCTATCATGCGTATGCAACCTAATAACGATAATTGAGTATAGTTTGTTATAAAATTCTAAAATCTATTTTTTTTTTGTTCTTACGTGTTTGCTTTATAAGCATTTCAAACTTTTTAAATGCAATTAATAATTTTTCTGTGCCTTGTTTAATAATTATGGTGAAAAATCAGTATTTCTAATATTGAATTAGAATTTATTACATTTTATTGAAAATATTTTTGAAAAGATGGCATTATTTTAACAAATAAAAAATAAGGGGCCATCAATTAATCAGTTAGCTATTTTGATACTGCTGGCAAAAAAAAATAGCTATTTTGTACATATATGAATTAATTGAATACAAGGTCAGTAAGAAATAATAAAATAGAAAAGGAGAAATAGTAGTAATAAAATAGTGAAGTGTCTGAGATTTTATTAACTGCTTCTGAACTTGGAAGTTGAGTGGCCCCCAAGTCTCTTTCAATTTTTCGCGCTCAAGAAACAAGAATTTCCCCTTTCTTATAACCGCCTTCTTTGTCCTTTTGGAACATTCTCTCCATTACCGATTATTTCTTGGGTTTCGTTTCGACTTGCCGCTTCGATTGGGGTGTCTCCTTCGTCAGGGATCGACGGTGTTCATCTTTTTACTGTATGTATCTTTTTTCATTGCCCTTTTTCGGCGATCTCGTGCGTCGGCTGCCTTCTGCTTAATCTTCTCGTTTTGTACCTGATGGCGGATTGATGCTATAGATTAAGTTACTCGGCTGTGGTTTATTGATGGACAGTAAAATTTGGGGGCAAATCTGAAGTTATTCTTTTTGGGGTTTAATGACATTTTGTTTTGGTGTTCTTGATTTGGGTGTGGATGTTTTGAAGTTGTCATCTGTTTGATTGGAATGTTCGTTGGCATTTAAAGATTTTAGGTGTACTTTGCAGATTTTGGTATCTGGGCTGAAAACGTGGTTTGCTGAAATGTCGATGAGTGAGCGCAAGATCATCGACCTAGAACAAGGATGGGACCTTATGCAGAAAGGCATCACGAAGCTGCAGAACATTCTAGAAGGGCTGCCCGAAGAACAACTCAGTTCTGAGGACTACATGATGCTATATACGTATCCTTTTCGTAGTTGTTATAATTCCGTACATGATTGAATATTTACTAGAGGTGATTTTATATTTCTTATCAGGAGCTACATTTCCCTTAAATCATATCACAGGACCATCTACGATATGTGTACTCAAGAGCCTCCCCACGATTATTCCCTACAACTCTACGACAAGTGTAGGGAGTCTCTTGAAGAGTATATACTATCAACGGTGAGTAATGCCATCATATGGGTATTGATGAGGGATACGTTTAATACTGGGATATATGATATCAATGTTGGGATTTATCATTCCTACATGATTACTGAGTAATGTGGTTGGCAGTTTCCTGATTTCTTGCACAATTCATTTCTGGAATATGTTATGTTTATTAGTTGTCAATTATTTTGATTGATATGTTTCATACAAATTTCAGTTCTAAATTTCATGATTGCATCTGATAAGCTTTCTTACTTTTTTGGTTTAGGTTCTACCTGCTTTGAGAGAAAAACATGACGAATTTATGTTGAGAGAACTTGTAAAGAGGTGGGCAAACCACAAAATTATGGTTAGGTGGCTGTCTCGCTTCTTTCACTATCTAGATCGGTATTTCATTGCTCGGAGGTCACTTCCACCCCTGAATGTAGTTGGATTGACTTGCTTCCGTGAGCTGGTATTGTTACTACTTAACCTGACATTTTGTTCTGGCTATTCTCTATCTATTTTTGTAATGATTACCTTGTAGTGCTACTGCTAATTAAATTTCTATTGCATTGTCTTTGTTTCTGTTTTATACTGCTTAATTTCAAGATAATCTAATTTGCTGTGTTGTTTCCAGGTCTACAAGGAAATAAATGGGAAAGTGAGGGATGCAGTAATTTCTCTTGTATGTTTTCTGCTTTATTATAACCATGATTTTCAAATTTGCGAAATTAGATTGTTATTAATCCAGTTCATTGAAACGTAAAGATTGATCAAGAACGAGAGGGAGAGCAGATTGATCGGGCTCTGTTAAAGGGTGTCTTAGATATATTTGTTGAAATTGGTATGGGGAAAATGGATTGCTATGAGAATGATTTTGAAGCAGCCATGCTCAAAGACACTGCTTCCTATTATTCCCGGAAGGCTTCAAACTGGATCTTAGAAGATTCTTGCCCTGATTATATGCTGAAGGTGTGGATTCTCAGTTATGCATGATGTGTCTTGTTATTTTGTTTTGTTACTGGATAATTATAATTACTACTTGTTCTTGTACCTTCTATTACAGGCTGCGGAGTGCTTGAAACGGGAGAAAGAGAGGGTTGCTCATTACTTGCATTCTAGTAGTGAGCCAAAGTTACTAGAGGTTTGTTCTCGGCTTCTAGTTTCATATAAAACGTGTTTTAACATCAAGGATGGAATATGTTTAGTATTGTCCATGTTGATGAAAGGGGAAGAGTAATGAGAAAGTGGGGAAGAAAAGAAGAAAAAGTGAAGGAGTGAGGAAGTGGGAGAGAAAAACACAGAAAAATAATGATGTAATTTAAACGAATGCCAACTTACGCTACTACAAGGCTATTTATGGGGAGCCCAAAATAGGACAAAGAAAATAAATAAAATTTAGAAAATATGTGAACCTAGGACACCGCAATTTTAGAAATTTATGATTTCCTACGCCTAGTGTAAGTCTTCCATAATTTCATTTCTCCTAATATTCTGTTCCTTTCTCCACTTCTATCTTCTTATTGTTGCTCTGGACATTTTTCTCCTTTAGAAAGTTCAACATGAGCTGTTATCCGTGTATTCAAACCAACTTCTTGAGAAGGAACACTCTGGATGTCATGCATTACGTAGAGACAAGGTACGTGGCCAAATCTCACGATGCTCAAGACATATATGATGCCATGTTTTCATATCTTCCTAGAATTGCTTAGGTCGAGGATTTCTCTAAAATTCCTCGATGATTAGATCCTGTTTCTGATATATTTAAACAGGTTGGTGCCATTTTATTCCCCATTTATTTTTCTTCCCGTCTTTACTATCCTCACCTAGATTTCAGTAAATGATTAGGATATATTCCTCTAGTACTTAATGTATGACCTAATTGGGGAGTTGATCTTGGTGCTAAACATAAGACCTATTTCTCATATTTATCAATCTTTTCTAAAATTACCTCTATTGATGCTCCCTCAACAATAATCAAATAAGAGAGAGATTGGGGGATTAAGAAAGATGATTAGAATGTTTAAAAAAAAAAAGTTATATTAATTAACTTAAATAACTTCCTTAATATAATCAAATTAGGTAAATATGTTTTACATCAAGGACCAAAGGGTAACAGTTTTGAAATTTGACCAAAACAAACCAGTTTACCTATCCGACACTTGGCTAGAATGCTACAAATTTATGTTGGGAGGGATATGTTGTAAAATCATGGAATATATTAGATTCTCAGTCAGATTCATGCAAAACTTTGAGTATTGAGTATTAATCATGGGTTTTTCCCCCTTTGTTTTCCTCCTTGTGCTGCCCTGCCTCACTATGCTAATTAATTTCCGGATTACTAATGGTTGCAGGAAGAGAAAAAAGAAGTTCTTCCAATAAAGCCAACAAAGGAAGTTTTTTTGAAGAGCTCTGGTGGTGATATATTTGCAGTTGATTATGATGTTGCACTTATGCTAGAGTCAATCAAGGACATGGTTGAATCTGAAGCCAATTCTACAGCCAATAGCACCATTCCTCTTGAAGTGAGCAGCAAGATCTTGATCAAGGTCATCCAGTACTGCCATAAGCATGTTGAGTCTTCCAATTCCGATGACAAAACCTCGGGCACTGATCTCAAGGAATGGGATGCCAAATTTGTGGAGGTTGATAATGCTACGCTGTGTGATCTCATTCTGGCTTCAAACTACTTGAACATCAAGAGCTTGATGGATCTGGCATGCCAGAAAGTAGGAGACTTCTTGTTAAACATTACTTTAGGAAATTCGCAAGATGTTAAACATCAAGGATGAATTTCACCCCAAAGAAGAAAAAGAGGAATTTCTTAAGGGGATTCGGTGATCAAATTAGAGGGTTAGCTGCTGAAGTTTCTGAGATTTTCTCAATGTTATTCCTCGTATCCCTGTATCATTTTGTTGCACTCTGTTGGCTCATTTGGTGTTTTAAAGTGATCATATTTCCTTGGAGCCATTCAATTTTTCTGTATTTTGGTTAGTGTTTGATGTAAGAGAATCAAGAATATACAGTTTAAAAAGAATTTAGTAAATCAACCATTATAGTAGTATATACTTCCAGTAGTTCTTAGTTTTTCTTTTTTGATACGACTAGAGAGTTTGAACCTGTATTTCTATGCACGGCTTGTCTTATTCTGCCTTTTACCATTTGAGTTAACATTGGATGGCTTAGTCTTTCATATATCATAGTAGTATTAATCAAGATTATATGATACTGTTTTTACTATTCGTTTACAGTGTTTTCTTGGACCGAGTTGCATTTTTTCTTTTTTGGTAAAAAAGATATAGAATTTCTCAAGCACTGAAATACTCGGCAATCAAATAAATTCAAGTGGAATCCTTGTTTTCGACGTGCAAATTCTATAAAAGTAAAGGTTTTTTTTTTGTCTTATTTTTTTATCTTAATTTTCCTAATGTCATTTCAGCATAATTTAGGATATATCACTAAGCATTTGGCTCAACTAAGAAGAAATTCTACTTTGTTTAATCAAGCGTCTCAAGTTTGAATATTAAAAAAATGCAGCTGTGTTGTATATTTTGTTGAAAAGCTTTGTATTTTCCTAAACATGCTCAAATCCTTTGCCAAAAATATGATAATGAGTTAAGTTCTTTATTTAATAAAATAAAAAATGAGCGTATGCAACCAAGCATGCATATTCAAAATAATGTTGATCATTCACGGATCGGAGAGTATAGTTTGAAATAAAATTCCAAAATTTACTCTTTTTTTTTTTTGGTTCCTACTTGTATGCTTTTATAAGCATTGCATTTTGAAAAGATGGAATTATTTTAGCAAATAAAAAATACGGGATCATCAATTAATCAATTAACTGTTTTGATACATATATGAATTAATTCAAAGGCGAGTCAAAAATAATAAAATAGGAAAGTGTAGGAGATTTAATTGACGATGGATGTATTTTAAAGTTTAAACAGGATATGATTTTATTTTTGGAAAAATCTCACCCACATCCAAAGAACCAAAAAAAAAAAAAATTAAAAAAGTTACGTTATAGATTTTTTTTTTATAAAAAAATCACTTGTTATTTTATTGACATAGATAAGCTTATTAATGATCATCATATAATTTATCAATATAGTTACATACACTTGTCAATAGAAACTGTTTTATTTAATATAGATGAGCTTGTCAATAACCATTATATGACTTGTCAATATAATGACACACTCTTGTCAACGAGAGCTAATTCGGTTAACATATATGGGTTTGTTAATGACCACTTTATAACTTGTCAATATAAGCATATACCCTTATCAATAGGAGTTATTTTAGTTAATATATATATATAAGCTTATCGATGGCTGCTATTTGACTTATCAATATAGTCATATATACTTGTCAATAAAGTAAGTTTATATTTAAAATCTATATCACTAGGGACTTTTAACTTTTATGATATGGGAATCTATAATTGGACTTTCTTAATATATTTTTGAGAGAATCACATTCAAATCTTATTTAAGAGAAAAAAAGAAAAAATGGTGACATTAACAATTTCAATAGTGTAAAATAACAATTCTATGGGATCAATTTTTTAGTTTTTTTTTTAGACTGGACTTAAATGTAATTCTCTCTCTCCTTCTTCTCCTTTGGACCTGAACGAGATTTTCCCTTTATTTTTTTCCAAGCGTAGATGAATTATCCGTGGGCAAAAAGATGAATTGTGCATTCCAGTTCTAGCCTTCAACCTTCAAGATCGGGATTCTCCCTTCCAGATTCAGAGCAAAAAATTTCGGCCCAATACTTTTTCGTCTCCGCCCCATCTTAACTTCCAAGTTCCGAAGCAGTCAGTAATTTTAGATTTTATTTCGATTCCATTTTTATGTAAAATCATCCGAATCCGGACCGGAGAAGCAGGTGCATATAACCCCCAAGTCCCTTTCAATTTTTCGTGCTCAAGAATTTCCCCTTTCTCATCATTGTCTTCTTCGTCCTTTTGGAACATTCTCTCCTTTACCGATTATTTCTAGGGTTTCGTTTTGACTTACTGCTTCGATTGGGGCTGTCTCCTTCTTCAGGGCACCAACAGTGGTCATCTTTTTATCGTATGTATCTTTTTTCATTGCCCTTTTTCGGTGATCTCGTGTATCGGCTATCTTCTGCTTAATCTTCTGGTTTTGTACTTGATGGCGGTGTGATGCTAGAGGTTAAGTTACTCGTCTGTGGTTTGTTGATGGACAGGAAAATTTGGGGGCAAATTTGCAGTTGTATATTCTGGGGTTTAGTGACATTTTGTTTGGTGTTTTTGATTTGGGTATGGATGTATTGAAGTGGTCATCTGTTTGATTGAAGTTTGGAATTCTCGTTGGCATTTAAAGATTTTAGGTCTACTTTGCAGATTTTGGCACCCGGGTAAAACGAGTTTGTCAAAATGTCGATGAGTGAGCGCAAGACCATCGACCTAGAACAAGGATGGGACTTTATGCAAAAAGGCATCACGAAGCTGAAGAACATTCTAGAAGGGCTGCCCGAGCAACAATTCAGTCCTGAGGACTACATGATGCTATATACGTATCCTTCTGTTACAATTCCTTACATGATTGAATATTTACTAGAGGTGATTTTCTATTTTTTGTCAGGGGCTAAATTTTCCTTAAATTGTATCACAGGACTATCTATAATATGTGTACTCAAAAGCCTCCCCACGATTATTCCCAACAACTCTATGACAAGTACAGGGAGTCTTTTGAAGAGTATATACTATCAACGGTGAGTAATGCCATCATATGGGTATTAATGAGGAGTACGTTTAATACTGGGATATATGATATCAATGTTGGGATTTATCATTCCTATATAATTGCTGAGTAATACGTAGTTGGCAATTTCCTGGTTTCTTGCACAATTCAGTTCTGGAATATGATGATGTTTATTGGTAGTTAATTATTTTGATTGACATATTTGATACAAATTTCATGATTTCATCTGATAAGTTTTTTTACTTTTTTGGTTTAGGTTCTACCTGCTTTGAGAGAAAAGCATGACGAATTTATGTTGAGAGAACTTGTAAAGAGGTGGGCAAACCACAAAATTATGGTTAGGTGGCTGTCTCGCTTCTTTCACTATCTAGATCGGTATTTCATTGCTCGGAGGTCACTTCCACCCCTGAATGTAGTTGGATTGACTTGCTTCCGTGAGCTGGTATTGTTACTACTTAACCTGACACTTTGTTCTGGCTATTTTCTATCTATAATTGTAATGATTACATGTCATGAAGTCATACTAACCTTGTAGTACTACTGCTAATTAAATTTTGATTGCATTGTCTTTGTTTCAGTTTAATACTGCTTAATTTCAAGATAATCTTATTTGCTGTGTTGTTACCAGGTCTACAAGGAAATAAATGGGAAAGTGAGGGATGCAGTAATTTCTCTTGTATGTTTGTCTGCTTTAATAACCATGATTGTCAAAATTGGGAAATTAGATTGTTATTAATCCAATTCTTTGAAATGTAAAGATTGATCAAGAACGTGAGGGAGAGCAGATTGATCGGGCTCTGTTAAAGAATGTCTTAGATATATTTGTTGAAATTGGTATGGGGCAAATGGATTGCTATGAGAATGATTTTGAAGCAGCCATGCTCAAAGACACTTCTTCCTATTATTCCCGGAAGGCTTCAAACTGGATCTTAGAAGATTCTTGCCCTGATTATATGCTGAAGGTGTGAATTCTCATTTATGCATGTTGTGTCTTGTTATTTTGTTTTGTTACTGGATACTTATAATTACTACTTGTTCTTGTACATGCTATTATAGGCTGAGGAGTGCTTGAAACGGGAGAAAGAGAGGGTTGCGCATTACTTGCATTCTAGTAGTGAGCCAAAGTTACTTGAGGTTTGTTCTCGGCTTCTAGTTTCATATAAAATGTGTTATAACATCAAGGATGGAATATATTTAGTATCGGTCCATGTTGATGAAAAGGGGAAGTAATGGGAAAGAGGGGAAGATAAAATAGAAGGTTAAAGGGTGAAGTTGGAGAGGAAAACACAAAGATAATGATGTGATTTAAATGAATGCCAACTTACGCTACAACAAGGCTATTTATAGGGAGCCCAAAATATAGGGGGGAAAAAAATTTAGAAAATACGTAAGCCTAGAACACCGCAATTTTAAAAATCTATTATTTCCGACGCCTAGGGTTAGTCTTCCATAATTTTATTTCTCCTAATATTCTCTTCCTTTCTCCCCCACTTCTATCTTATTGTTATTCTGGACATTTTTTCTCCTTTAGAAAGTTCAACATGAGCTGTTATCCGTGTATGCAAACCAACTTCTTGAGAAGGAACACTCTGGATGTCATGCATTACTTAGAGATGACAAGGTATGTGGTTAAACTCTCACGATGCTCAAGACATATATGATGCCATGTTTTCATATCTTCCTTGAATTGCTTAGGTTGAGGATTTGTCAAGGATGTTCAGACTTTTCTCTAAAATTCCTCGAGGATTAGATCCTGTTTCTAGTATATTTAAGCAGGTTGGTGCCGTTTTCTTATTTTTCATCTTTTCCTTTGTATATTTCATTCTAAGTTTAAATCTTATTTTAATTTTTGCTAGCTTGCTTATTAATTACTTTCTTTCTCTCCTTTAATACAGCACGTTACTACTGAAGGCATGGCATTGGTAAAGCTGGCTGAAGATGCAGCTAGTAACAAGAAGGTCTGAGTCAGCATTAGTAATTTTTCTTCTCATTTCTTGTTGGAAAGTTCATCATCCTCAGTAATTCGGAAAGACTAGTATATGCTAGTATGCACCTATCTTAGGTGCTTATGGGTTATGTTGAATTGTTGATTTCTCGTATCTGTTCCAAACTATATACTGTTTACCCAAAGAGGCCTGTTTATGGAAGGAAAAAAGTGGAAATGAAAGTTCAAATCTTGGGTTTGAATATCTTTTTGGCTAATTTTTTATCATTCCATGGAAATGTTTTCCTTGAACAAATTCAGAAAATCTGTTTGTTATCATATCAAGATAGTGATAATGGAATTGAAACGATTTGTCTTGCATATTTTATGCTCAGCAAAGCCATTGAAACCTGATCTAGTGGGGTACTACACTGTACTCCTTCATTTTTATTTATTTATTTTGGCTGATCTTTGGTTCGTTCCTTTTTTTTTGTTTTTAAAACTTGGAATATTTGCAGGCAGAGAAAAGGGATACTGTAGGTTTGCAGGAACAGGTAAAATCCTTAATTATTAATTTTCAAGTTTACTATATTTTCACTCAATTGTAGAAATTGAAACTTGTCTTTTCAGGTGTTTGTTCGGAAAGTGATTGAGCTGCATGACAAATACCTGGCATATGTAAACGAGTGTTTCCAGAACCATACTCTTTTCCACAAGGTTTTGATCAGAGGATGGCTTGAAGCTTTGTTATATTCTACTTCAAATTATTCTTGTGCTCCTGAAAATCTGAATTTTTGTTTCTGCAGGCACTTAAGGAAGCTTTTGAGGTGTTCTGTAACAAGGGTGTTGCTGGAGGTTCAAGTGCAGAACTGCTTGCCACGTTTTGCGATAATATTCTCAAGAAAGGTGGAAGTGAGAAATTGAGTGATGAAGCAATTGAAGAAACACTTGAAAAGGTCTCTGTTCCTCTCTGCGTTACAGACACTTACAAAAGAAACTAACTAGATTTTTTACTTTGGAATTATTTTCATTCCCCTTTTTGCAGGTGGTCAAGCTGCTTGCCTATATCAGTGACAAAGACTTGTTTGCTGAATTCTATAGGTAAAATAGCATTTTAAGGGGTGATTTGGCTGAGTGGTATTGCTTCTAATTTTGTTCTAGCAATAGTTTGATGTCCCTCCAGGCTCTTTGCCAACTGAGTTTTTAAAAATTGCTGCTGCTTCCGGATTGATAGCTCAGTTTGTCAAATTTTTAATTATTATTTTTATACCAAAGAGCTTCGTAAAATAATACTAAAAAAGGTTGGTTCTGACATTGTTTCAAATGCTATTCTCACAGCAATCTCCAGTGGTGTGTTTTGAAATATCAAAAGCACCCTTTTTTCTTAATAAGATATTTTGAATTGAATACTTATAGGGTTCTTTTTTAATTTCTTGCAGGAAGAAGCTTGCACGGAGGCTTTTGTTTGACAAAAGTGCCAATGATGATCATGAGAGAAGCATTTTGACAAAGTTGAAGCAACAATGCGGTGGTCAGTTCACATCAAAGATGGAGGGAATGGTCAGTGTTCTCAATTTATTTTTCAAGTCATATCTTCAATTCTAGTGCTTCTGTAGGATGTTGAATGAGATTATCCAATCCACTAGGTTACAGATTTGACACTAGCAAAGGAAAATCAATCCAACTTTGAAGAGTATTTGAGCAGTAATCCAAATGCAGACCCTGGAATTGACTTGACAGTTACAGTTCTGACTACTGGCTTCTGGCCCAGCTACAAATCTTTTGATCTCAATCTTCCAGCTGAAATGGTACATCCAGATCTTGTTTATATGAACAATAAAGCTAAGCTTTCAATATTAGTCTAGATCTAGTTGATTATATTTGACCACTTATATGTTGTTTATTTCTGTTCTTTTAGATAAGATGCGTTGAAGTTTTTAAGGACTTCTATCAAACAAAAACAAAGCACCGAAAACTCACATGGATTTTCTCATTGGGTACCTGTAACATCAGTGGCAAATTTGAACCAAAGACCATGGAGCTGATCGTTACAACCTACCAGGTTGTATTTCTTACCACATACTTACCTTTACACATTTAACTAGTGCCCCTTTTAAAACCTTTGAATATTTGCTAGTATTCCTTTTGTTAGCCATTCTTGCATGCTGTACATTTATGAGGTCTTTAGTTTCTTGCGTGTTTCTGTAGGCTGATTCAATGCTGTGTCTTGTTTTTCAATAGGCTTCTGCATTGCTGCTTTTTAATTCCTCAGATAGATTGAGTTATTCCGAGATAATGACTCAATTGAACTTGTCGGATGATGATGTTACTAGACTACTCCACTCTTTGTCCTGTGCTAAGTACAAGATCCTTAACAAGGAACCAAACACAAAATCAATATCTTCTACTGATTATTTTGAATTCAATTCAAAATTTACTGACAAAATGAGGAGGATCAAGGTATTTCATATTACGTTTTTATTTTCTCTACTTTATTTTTATCTTTGGTTATCTTATTTTCTCTGTGCAGTCTCCTGTGATTGAAATTTGAATGACATGATGCATCATCATGCAGATTCCTCTTCCTCCTGTGGATGAGAAGAAAAAAGTAATTGAGGATGTAGACAAGGACAGAAGATATGCCATTGATGCCTCAATTGTACGCATCATGAAAAGTCGGAAAGTTTTGGGTTACCAACAGTTAGTTATGGAGTGTGTTGAGCAGTTGGGTCGCATGTTCAAGGTCTGTATGGTGTTGCTTATATCAAATTGTATCTCCCCCTTATCTCTGTCTCTCTCTAATGGGGTTGTTGATTTTGTAATTTTACAGCCTGATGTGAAGGCAATTAAAAAGCGAATTGAAGATTTAATCTCTCGAGACTACTTGGAAAGAGACAAAGATAATGCTAATTTATTCAGGTATTTGGCATGATTTTGGTTTTGGTTGACCAAATGAGTGGCGAATGTTTGCCACAATTAGCAAAAAGGAGATGATCATGTTTGGCCATATCGATGAATTGGGTCCCTCTTAAGTTCCTTGTTGATGGAAATGCAAGTGCTTGTACATTTTGCCACCATGCTCATCCCAGGTATGGACTCTGTAGATGCGTGCTCCTCTTGTAGAGTATAGTATTCCAGCACACCACCGGGACCTTCGCTGCCTTTTTATTTTGATATTTTGTCGCAGCTCCATCTCATGACATAGTCGGTCCTTTTGTTAATCTTCTCTTACCTCCCCCAGAAGAAAATAGGCATTGTGAGTTTATCTGTAGTTCCGTTCCAGAGAAATTGTATTTTGATTGTCAGTTCGGAAACTAAGAAGTGAATGGCCTGCCTTTTGAATACAAATCCTGCAGTTATATGGTGCTTTAATTTTGTTGCTCACAATCATCTTTTACAACAGTGTACAAGGTCTATTTGTAGAGTCCGACCCTAGCCACATGAGAAAACCAGGTCGTATGCTTCTGTTGCGTCAAGGAGGCGCTGGCTTTATATGGTTTTTGCTTTCATTTGCTATAGTTAAATTTTATGGCATCGATTTGTATCTCGCACTGATGTGAATGGTTTGCCCCTTCGGATGTCCCATAACAAGATAACTGTGGACTTGCAGCTATTTTTTTTCTTGGAGTGCATATATCTTCTGCTCAAACGTGCAGGATTTCACATTTGCGCCCCTTATGGGCCTTTTATTTTTTAATTTTTTTGGGGCCACCGAAAGTTAGAGCGCTTTTTACCAAAATGAAAACTCTCAAGGTGGTCACAATTCTTGCATTCTTCAATCATGTCTCCTTTTTGTCCAAAAATACTAAACCTTTTGGTTTTTTGGCTATATAAAAAATATCTAGTGGTTAATGGTTATGATCTATGAAGCCGTTGATGTTATGAAGGGAAAAACAAATGGAAGTTAAGGCTGTGTTTGGAAACACGTTTTGGGGGTAAATAAGTTCTTATTACGCAAGCCGAGATAAAACTCTTCTCACGTACTTACCTTGTATACTGTGAATTACGATTTATAAGCATTTATTGCCTAAAAATAGACTATTCCAAACGAGCACTAAATGTGTTTAAGAAGCTCGTTTGAGTCTCGTTAGCTTGGAAGCATCCCTCATTTTCCTTTATTTTCGTATTCTCAAGTTTAATATTGGGAAAATTAATCTTAGACCTCCATTTTTTAACAAATTTATAACTCACTTCCCTGACTATGATTCTGTGCAACTCTCGTCGATAACTCAATCTCTTATCTTTTAATTTTTTTATATTATTATACTTGTAATCTATGACTTATTTTGAGTTATCGTATGTGGCATGAAAGCTAGCTGTAAACTTGCTTCCACATAACAAAAGAAGGAACCACTGGAGCGGACGGACGAAGAAGAATCTGAACTTCTGAGGCGAAAACTGGGTTCGACGCCAACGTCTGCCTGGGCAACATCACAGCCTCACAAATCTGCTCTGATCTTGATTTTAAAGGTTCATGATCCTCTCTTTCCCCCCAGCTTCCGTTCCTTTACTCCTACTCTCGCCCTTGGTTTTTTCCCTCTACAAGTCTTAAACCCTTCCTCCTTTTGAATATAAGTTCTCCCACTTTCTCAGTCTAAGTGGGTGTTTTGGAAACCACAAAACTATGGTTTGAAAAGCAATTTTTTGCTAGTCGAGATAAAACTTCTTTCATGTACATACCTTGTAAATCATAAAAGCTATTCTATAAGATCTAATACAAACATGAGAGCTAATCCAAACATGCACCAACTTTCACTCCTCTTCATACGTACCCCTCTCTCTCTCTTCCTTCAAAACCAAACACCATCTCATTTAAAATCTCATTCACAGGCTTTCCTTCGTTCCTCAACTTAGTGGCTTAATCTTATAATTTAGAATCACCTTGACTGACACCCACACAAAAGCTATGTTATTACCAATGTTCCTGAACCTGGACCGGACTGAACAATCCGGCCCGGAAACAGGCTAACCGGTCGGTAAACCTGTCCGGTCCGGGTTCACATTTAATTTTTTTTTATTTTTCCTTTAGAATTTCATACTATAAGTCTAAAATTTTCAATTTCTCACCGGTTTGGTCCCGGTTTAGCTCCGGTTTGGCCCCGGTTTGACCTACTGACCCTTAACCCAGTACCCTGACTGGTTCAATGCCCGGTCCGAGTTTTAATACCTTGGTTATTACGGCAGAAACATAGACGTTCTCTCTTTCCTATTTATGCTTGTACCTGAATCTCAAAACCCAACATCGCATATTTGGCCATTACAAGGTATATCTTTGATCTTTCGGCTTTGTCTCTTTCCAGTTTGTTTTTGCCTTCTCTCTTGCAAGCCTTTGTTTGTTCGTCGTCCTCTCCAGAAGCAAATTTCATGCAGCATAAGATGACTCAGTGAGTTATAGATTATAAGGGCAATAATATAAAAAATTTAAAGATAAAGGACTGAGTTAGAGACAAGTCCAAAATCCAGAAACTGAATTACACTGAGTCATAATTAGAGGATTGAGTTATAAGTGAGTTAAATTTTTTTTTTCATTTGATCAAGGGTTTCCCCTGCAACTCTTAGAAAGAGTTAAAACCTTTTTAATAATGAAGTTTTTCACCTTCTAGCACAATTTAGTTTTAAAATGTGCAAATTGCAAAATTAACAATATTTTAAAAAGGAGTAATTTTAAAGATTTCATTTAATTGGTCCACACCCTTATAATAAACGTTAGGGAGAATTTAGTGGAATTGTTAAAATTGCGTAGATTTTAAAAGATTGTGTCTATTTTTGTATCTTAAACGCTCATAACGAAAAACATCGTTATTAAAATTACATCATAACCAGTTATCTATTAAAAATTGGATGAATGTGCAATTTTAACAATAATGTTCTATCTTAGGGGCATCTAGCACCATCAAGTTTTTTAAGGTTTTAAAATACACATAAACTTTATAAACTGGAGCAATTTTACCAAACTGTTAACTTGAAGGAAACGGACATTATATGTGGGTCCCACAAGTATTTTTTTTTAAAGGGTGAAGGTGCAATTTTAATAACTATGTTTTATCTCAGAGGCATCTGGCACCATTAAGTTTTTAAGGGTGCTAAAATACACATAAACTTTATAAACTGGAGCAATTTTACCAACTTGTTAACAGAAAACAAATAGATGTTATGTGTGGGTCCCACATAGTGAATTTACTGCTTCTTGCTCTTGCTCTCCCTTGCAATTTCTTACCCAGTCTTATTTGTAACATGCAGCTTTTCCTTTGAAATCTTTAACTATTCGCTCACCTAGTTTCATCTTTCCCATTGTTGAAACAAGTAAACTGTTTTTCCCAACAGCTTTAATAATTTATATACGTCAGTAAAAATATAAAGTTAAAAGCTACCGGGCTTGTTCTGCAAATTATGATATTCGTTGAAAAAGGCTTTAAAACCATGTTTTTCAGATGGAGCATTGAGCACGATGTAAACATTATTATCTAATGCTCTTTGTGGAATTATCCACTCGAGAGAAGGAGCAAGAAGCAATCGCTTTTTTTAAAAAAATACGTGTGGGACCCGAATATAACGTCCGTTTCCTTCAGATTAACAGTTTGGTAAAATTGTCCCAGTTTGTAAAGTTTATATGTATTTTATCACCCTAAAAAACTTAATGGTGTCAGATGCCCCTGAGATAAAACATTATTGTTAAAATTACACCTTCACCCTTAAGATTTTATACAGAACAGGGAATTGGATGAAAAAAACCACAAAAAACAAAAGGAAGTGTACGACGTAGAATTTGATTTTGGCGTGGTCGGGACTGTGTGGGAATGGGAAAGTCGGAATGTAGTCTGAATCTGAACATGTACAGGACCAATAGTGTTTCCTCTACGATCATTCTGGAGCGGCAGCAGGGGAAAAGCACCGTGCAACTGCAACGAAATATGCCATACTACTTCACACTCCAAATTATTTCATGCTTTTTACTTTTTGTTTGTTGCACTCTTCTCTTGTGGGATGTTAGTTTCAGTCAACTCAACGCTCATCATAATTCCTTTTAATATGTAAGCTTTTCTATATTATTAAGTTTTTCATGAAATACCATAAACAATTGATTTCTCGCTCAATATATGATCAGCATGATTTCTCCATGAACAATTTGATTCACAGTTGCTGTCAACAAATATATATATATATATATATATATATGATTTACAGTTGCCATTGAATAATGTGAATAAATCACATAGAAGCTTATATTCTTTCTTTCTTTGTTTGTTTGTTTTTTTTTTTTTTTTTTGCATTCTATGCATAATAGAAATAGAGCAGAAGTCACAGTTACAATTCTCTCACTATTTTTTCTTTATTTCTTTTTCTTTTGGTCGCAAACACAATTAAACATCCCTATTCTTCTTGGT
Source organism: Inga oerstediana (assembly GCA_963210345.1). Taxonomy (NCBI): domain Eukaryota; kingdom Viridiplantae; phylum Streptophyta; class Magnoliopsida; order Fabales; family Fabaceae; genus Inga; species Inga oerstediana. Next base: position 58,018,533 of record OY723407.1, on the reverse strand, counting down.
GACTCATTTTATATGAAGTTTGTTGCTTTAAAAAAGTAATTATTTTCATAAATAAACAATATTACAAAAAGTCAACAAGGCATAAAGAAATTGAAGTGCAAAAAAAAAAAAAAAAAAAAAATCCTAACTCCAAACTACACGAATTAAATAAAAACAAAACACACCACCAACATATACTGTAATCCAAATTGTGAAATAGGAAGTCAGTTGTGTTGCCACCATCAAAATGGACACGGAAACTCCGATAAACACGTTGGAAACAATGAATGAGAATTCATTAAACCACCCATTCGATCAGCAACGGATTTAAAAGGGGCTCGGTGTTTGAAAATATATGGATATTTGAATGAAATAAATTTATTATAAATAAAATAAATATTATAATTGGGCATAGGAAAACATCCAAGTCCAAGATTATTGTTTGATGGAGTGGGAGAAGAAAATTTTGCAGGGCATTTATGCATATGAGATTATTCAAAAAGGTGGACTAGTATTTTCTTTTTGGGGGGCGTAAAGAGAAGAGACATGATGGCTTATTGAATGTAAGAAAATGAAAAATGATAAAAGATAGTGATAAGGTGGTATTGTGAATGAAGGAAGGTAATGGTAGAGGCACTTTGATTGATTGAGTTGGTCATCATACCAGAGACATGGTTTTGTGTTTGTGGATTTGGTGGCTCCATTTTCATTTTGTCAAAAAAGCACTCAGCCCCTCTCACTCACACCCAAACTCATCGGGTGGCATTCTCGTTATTTTCATGAGTCAAACTTCACCGTTTAGGGAGTTTCAAAAAAGTTTGTTCCCCACTCAACTCCTCCCCCTTCTTCTTCCTCATCAATGCCTCCCCACTACCCCATTTTGCCCCCCATGCATCCACTCACCCCCCACACACCATAACAATCTCTACTTGTTTTGGATCCACATTACATGCTCAGAGAGTCATGAGTTTGTCATTGGGTCTCTTGAACAAAATGACGTCGGGATGAGCTTATAAACCCGCTTAGCAGGTAATGCGGGCTCCATCCCCTTCATCTAATATTGAAATAATCGAACTGTTAAAATTAATTAAAAATAATAAATATGTAAAAAATATTTTTTTTAAAAAATACAGTATGCTTTTGTTTATAAATGGATAAATGAAAGAAAATAATAATGAAAAATATAGTGAAAGATGACATATGAAAAAAATTAATTAGAAGTAAAATTTATAAAAGAAATTACACTCGTATTTAATACCCGACCATCCCAAAATGAATTTTATGAAGAGACTAAAAATTATTTTAAGATACTACATAATACTTAAAAAATACTACCTCCGGTCCTAAATATAGGACATCCTATATTTAGGACCGGAGGGAATATTTTTAGATACTAGAAACGATCAGAAAAATATTTTAAAATATTAAATATCATTTTTTTAGGAGAAAAAAAAATTTCAACCCCCTCATTCTCTCAAAACTACACCAAAACGGTATAGTTTTTAAGAAAAGGAAGGCAGCGGACAGACCTAACAGCGGAGAGAAGTCAGGTCCATGAATAACACACTTCTAAGATAAGCACAGCCCATAGAGAATCAGCCCTCTCATTATTCACAAACCAAAATGCTTACACCACGCACCAAATAACCAAGACAAGTCCAATATGTATATAGTCCTGGCACTTGCCGTATTTGAGATGATACGATATCAAGGTCCATATATGGCTAATTAAATGCAAAATACACAAACATTCTATTTCTAACAGACCAAGACCCTGCGAGTCAGCATAGGTTAGAAAGGGACAAGATTGACAGCCATATGGCGGAGTTTGTGACTCATGTCGGGTAATATTTCAAGCTGTTTGCTTGCTAGTTAATTCAAGAAAAAGCAGGGTTATGGAATCTGGACCGGATGGGACGGTCCAACCCCGAAACCGCCAAACCGGTTTGCGGTCCGGTCCGGAATTCTATTTAAAATTTTTTTTTTTATATTTTCTTCAGACTTTCATATTAATAAGTCTAAAATCTTCAATTTATTACCGGTTTGGTTCTGGTTTGGTCCCGATCTGACCCACTGATCATTAACCCAGTACCCTGACCGGTTCAATACCCAGTCTGGGTTCATGAACCTTGAAGAAAAGAAAAAGAAAGAGAGAAGACCAAGACCCTTTGAGTTAATGATTTGGACGCGCCATTAATAAGATGAGATCGTTTGTTCGTTACACATCAGATGAAGCTTCGTGTTCTGTTGAATGATCAGGATTTGAAGTGATCCATATATAATAGCTAGCTACATACCTAACTCTTAATCCGTGTATATCCCACACTGTAAATCCGATCTGTATTTCGAAAAGAGAGATGGGTTTGTTGAACTTACTGCATTTGAAACTGGCATTGCTGGTCACCGTTGCGGCGGCCGAAGCCCAGACGAAACCGGGTTGCAACTATCCCTTTGGGAACGTGAGCCTCCCATATCCCTTTGGCACTAGCAAGAACTGCTACAAAGATGAAAAGTTCTTCCTCAACTGCACAACCACCACTTCCCCATCATCTGGAGAAGCCACAACACAATTGATTTACGGCTCTAATACACCAGTTCTCAACATCTCCCTGGATCCTCCTGAATTGACCGTTTCCGGAGACGTCTCCAAGCATTGCAGTAATTCAAAGGATGCTTCATCCCAGTTTACAATGCGGTTCGATAAGTTTTCTATATCACACACCAAGAACAGATTCACTGTGGTGGGCTGTGACAAGTTGTCTCTCATCTGGGACCTGGACGGCACGGTTATAACTGGCTGCTCTCCGAGTTGCAGTACGAGTGATGAGGAAGGTGCTTGCTCTGGTGTGGGATGCTGTCAGATCAGTTTGCCTCGAGCGATCAGAAACTATAATGTCACCATAGATAACTTGGGCAACTACTACACGGACGTGCGTGACTTCAACCCTTGCGGCTATGCGTTTATTGCCAAGGAAGGATCCTTCAACTTCTCATCTCGAGATCGGCTTGATCTCAGCAACAGAACACAATTTCCCTTGGTTGTGGACTGGGCTGTTTCCAATCAGACATGCGTTGATGCCAAGAAAGATGCAAGCAGATATGCCAGCCAGCAAAACAGTAGATGTCAAAACTCAAATGGTGGGTACTACTGTGTATGTAAAGAAGGTTTCGGAGGCAACCCCTACCTCGATACAGGCTGCAAAGGTAAGCCTCAATCACCTTTTGCAATTTTCCAAACAGAGCTAATCTGTTTTCAACTTTCAAAACAATCACCACTTCCGTCATCGTCCCAAGACTTTTTAGGATCTTGGGAGGTCCTGTTCCGGGGTATTATTTATTTTTTTTAGAAAAATAAAATTATTAGTTTTTTAAACACTTTTGTATTGATATTGACAGCCCTATTAACTATAAGTGTGTGTGTATGGGCAGTTAGGGCCTTAGGGCCCATTTAGTTCAAGGAAAAGCAGATGGGGGAAAGGGAATCGGATTTTTCTGCAGTGGCCGCCGTTTGGTTCACCATTTCCATCAGAAAATATTTTTTCATTTGAACCCATTTTCATTTATACTGGATTCCCACCAATAACTTAAGGAAAGTGAAATCTTCCATACGAAAATCTTGTGAAAGTAACTATTTGCCCATGTTCTTGTTTTTGCACCCAGTCGACCAAATCGACAATGAAGGTGGAGGAATAGAGGGTGGAAGGTGATCATGAGGAACCAAAACAAAAAAATTTACTATAATCTAAATTGCACCCAAAATATCTTGTTTTCTACTAACTACTATTGTTTAATTTTAGGGTTAATATACTTTTTAATGCTTCAAGTTTTGCCCCTATTTTGGTTTTTAGTTTCTCTAGTTGCAAACTATGGTTTTTATCCTGTACGAGGCAAAATAGTCTAGCTGTGTATTTGGATTTCAATGAAAAAGCGCTTTTACAATCAAAACCAAGGTTTTGAGAAATTTTTGCCAAACACCCTACAAAATGCTATAATCCATTTTTTATCCAAAACCATGGTTTTGGTATAATTTATTTTTTTTCTCTTTTTCTTTATGTGGGACCCACACCACTTCCTCTCTCTCATCTTTTTTTTTTTTGAAATTCAATATTCCTCTTTTCTCTCTTCATCCATTTTTTTTTAATTTTAATGCTCCCTCCTATCCTTAATATGAAATCTATTTATCTAATTTGATTATATTAAAAAAATAGTTAAGTTAATTAACATTACATATAGAAAAATTTATTTCATTTTTTATATTAATTATGAAATTTAATATTAAATAATGAGTTAAGATGCATTCTTTTTTATGTCGTTAGGGGTTTTCTTCTCTTATAATTTAACACCGTAAGGTCAAATTTAACGGTTTTTTTAAATTTACATCCTTTTTAATTGTTCATTATTATTTTTACGGACGCATCTCAGGAAAAACTTAGCTGTTAAATTTGGACCTTAACCCTTAAATAATACATAAAATATAATCTTATTCTTTACATGTAATTATCACAAAAGGTAATATCCTTTTTAGTAATTTGACTATGAAAAAAGCTATGTTGATCACAACATCCAAACACTTTCATTTTATCAAAATCACTTTTTTCCCATAATCTATTCTTCTCATAATCTATTCTCCACTTTTTCTCCAGAAACTATTCTTCATAAGCAAATCCAAACACACTCTAGGTTTTTATTAAATTATAAGGACTAACATTTTATGTTAAAGTGCAATTTTAACAACCAATGTTATTTTTTTGGTACAATTAGGTTTTAAAAGATGCAAAAGTAGACAAATTTTTTTTTAAAATTAGTGCAATTTTAACAATTCCATAAAATTGGCCTAAATGTCCGTTATAAAGATAGAGGGAGAACAAGTGGGACCCACTTAAAAAAGAAGATATCTATGTTTGGGTTAGTTTAACGGAATTGTTAAAATTGTTCTGTTTTTAAAGATTGTGTCTACTTTTGAACGCTTTAAAACTTAATTGCACTAGACACTAATGGCAAAAAACTTCATTGTTAAAATTACAACTTAATCCAATTTTTAAACGGAATAACACTTGAGAGAGCAAATATTATATTAACCCTTAATTTTAATTCCGCTGAGTTTTTTTGAGATATAACATCTAGAACAAGATTTTGATATTTATAATAGCTTTGCTTGGAGATATATATAACCAACTTAAAGATTAATTTTGCAGATATTAATGAGTGCAAAAAAAATCCCTGCAGTTGGAGATGCCTCAATGATGATGGAAATTATACTTGTTCATGGCCATGGGGTTATAAAGGCAACGGCTATAAAGACGGGTCAGGCTGCAAGTTCCCCATCCAAGAAATTTCATTGGGTAAGAATATTATAGTAATTAACTCTTTATCGTTAGACTCATCTTAGCTAACGATGTTAAGTTGACCCGATTTTGATTTAGATTTAAAAACAATTTTGTCATCCCATTCCTTGAATAAAAAATAAAAGGCAGTCACCAATTTTGGTATTATATTTTTAAAATAACACATGTAGCTATATGCTACATATCAAAACATTTAATATGTCAGCAGCTTTATAATAACTTGCCAATATCTTTTTTAAGCCGTGTCAATCGCAGAACAATTTATTTCAATTGTGTCTCAATGGTTAATTTGCATGCCTCCTTTCCATATTTAGAGAAACTTTTGTTTTCATTCAAAGCATTACCGATTTGAGTTCAAAAACCACACACAAGCTTTTTTATCTCTCTATCCACAAGACTTACCTGCACAAGAGAGAATCAACACCATTGGACCAATAGATGATGGGGAATAAACAAAGCATCACTATCATGTGGTGTTCAAAACTAAGGTTTATTGACAAACAACACCACTTACTAGCAACTCTGGATGATATTTTGAACACTGTTTGCAGGCATTTCTGTAGGCTTGCTTGTTATCTTCACATTGGTCTTTACATTATGCTGGAGAAACAAACAAAGAGCACTAAAACAACTTATAAGACAATATTTTGAACAAAATGGAGGAAGTTATATGTAGCAACAACTTCATCAACAATAAGGATACGCTAATAGAACCAAGATTTTTACTGAAGATGAGATGAGAGCAAAATTCTAGGTCGTGGAGGACAAGGCATGGTTTACAAGGGCATATTACCAAATAACTCACTTGTTGCCATTAAAAAGTCCAGAGTAGGAGGTGACCCAAGACAAGTTAAAGATTTTATCAATGAAGTGACTATTCTTTCCCAAATCAACCATAGGAATGCGGTTAAACTCTTTGAGTGTTGTCTTGAAACTGAAGTTCCCTTATTAGTTTATGAGTTTGTAGACAATGGCACCCTTTTTTATCACATAGACCCACTAAAGAATGAGCACTCTCTTTAATGGGAGACTCGATTAAGGATAGCTGCAGAAACAGTCGAGGCCATTTCATATTTACACTCTGCTGCTTTTATTTCAATTATTCATCACGATATTAAATCTGCCAACATACTCTTAGATTACAGGCATAGATCAAAAGTTTCTGACTTTGGAGCTTCAAGACTTGTTCCTCTTGATGAAACTCAAGTTACCACTGTGGTGCAAGGGACTCTAGGATATTTGGATCCAGAGTACTCCACACAGGTCAACTTAATGAGAAAAGTGATGTATATAGTTTTGGGATCATGCTTGTGGAGCTAATCACTGGCAAGAAAGCGGTTGAATTCACAAGGCCAGAACAGAGAAATTTGGCTATGTACTTTTTATCTTCAATGAAAGAAGATAACTTGTGGGAGATTCTTGACAAGCAAGTGTTGGATAAGAAGAATGTAGAGCAGCTAAAGGAGGTTGCTTTCTTAGCAAGGAGGTGCATTAGTGTTAATAGAGAGGAAAGACCAATGATAAAAGAAGTAGCAACAGAATTAGAGGGTCTAATTGCTATGAAAAAGCATCCTTGGGTAAAAGATGAGATATGAGGTCTGAAGAATGTGATAGCTTGCTTGGTCATGCTGGTGCTGGTACTTCAGCTGGCAATGGTGGTGGATATGGGAATGTTAATACTAACACTTTTGCTGGTTATGATAGTATATAGAAGCAAATGGCATTTGAGATTGCAGATGGGCGATGATCATTTAATGTTACTATTTCTCATGTGTTTGAACTGCTATTTCCACTTTTTAGCAAATGTAGGAGTTTTAGCTAATAACCGGGAAGAAACCAGTTGAGTTCCGAAGGCTAGAACAAAAAAATCTGGCAACATACTTTGCATCATCAATGGAAGAAGGTAGCTTGTTGGAGGTTCTTGACAAGCAAGTGTTGAATTAGAAGAATGTAGAGCAGCTAAAAGAGGTTGCTTTCTTAGCAAATGTGAATGCTTGCTTGGTCATGTAGCTAATGGATATGGGAATGCTAGTGCTAGCACTTCAGCTGCCTACGATAGCATCCAGAAACAATTAGCATTTGAGATTGAAGATGGGCAATGATCATGTTAGTACTTTCACTTGCGTTTGAGCCATTCCTTCCACTATTTGCAAATGTAATGTTAGGTAATAACATCTTTAAAGACTTGTAGCTTGTAAGGATTTTAAAAATGTTAAAAATTGTTGAATATCTTGAAAGTCTATGGTTATTAAGGATAAAAGTATATTAAAGTTATCAAATCCTGGATTTTTAACTGTTCACAACGATTTCATTCATTTTTTTTAAAAAAAAAACAACGGAAAGAAATTAATGATTTCATTCTCTTGATGCCCTAGCTACATGAGAAAACCTGGTCGTTTGCTTCTGTTGCATCAAGGATTCACTGGCTTTATATGGTTTTTGCTTTCATTTTCTATATTTAAATTTTAGTGCATTGATTTGTATCTCCCACTGATGTGAATGGTTCCCCCTCGGATGTACCATAGCAAGATAACCGTGGACTCGCAAAATTTTTTTCTTGGAGTGTATAGCTTCTACTCAAACGTGCAGTACTTCACATTTGTGCCCCTTATGGCCATTTTTTTTTAAAGTTTTTTGGGGCCACCGAAAGTTAGAGCGCTTTTCACCAAAATAAAAACTCTCAAGGTGGTCACAATTCTTCTATTCTCAATGGTGTCTCGTTTTTTTAAAAAAACTAAAGCCTTTTTTTTTGCCATATCAAAAATGTCTAGTGGTTAATGGTTATGATCTATGAAATCATTGACGTTAATTATGAAGCAAAAAATAAATGGTAGTTAAATATGTGTTTAAGAAGCTCGTTTGAGTCTCGCTAGCTTGGAGACATCCCTCATTTTCCTTTATTTTCGTATTCTCAGTGTTCAGATTTAATATTGGGAAAATTAATCGTAGACCTCCAATTTTTAACAAATTAACAACTCAATCTCTTATCTTTTAATTTTTTATATTACTTGTCATCTATGATTCACTTTCAGTTATCTTATGTGGCATGAAAGCTAGCTAAAAACTTGCTTCTACATAACAAAAGAAGGAACCACTGGAGCGGACGGACGAAGTAGAATCTGAACTTCTTAGACGAAAATTGGGTTTGATGCCAATGTCTGCCTAGGCAACATCACAGCCTCACAAATCTGGTCTGATCTTGATTTTGAAGGTTCATGATCCTCTCTTTCCCCCCTTAGCTTCCCTTCCTTCACTCCTGCTCTCACCCTTCGTTTTTCCCCCTCTGTAAATCTTAAACCCTTCCTTATTTTGAATATAAATTCTCCCACTTTCTCATCAGTCTAAAACTTTCCCTCCTCTTCATACGTACCCTCTCTCTCTTCCTTCAAAACCAAACACCATCTCCTTTAAGATCTCATTCACAGGCTCTCCTTCGTTCCTCAGCTTAATGGCTAAATCTTATGATTTAGAATCACCTTGACACCCACACAAAAGCTCTGTTATTACAGGCGTTCCCTCTTTTTTAAATTATTTCCTTTTGATGCCTGTACCTGAATCTTAAAACCCAACATTGCATATTTGGCTGTTACAAGGTATATCTTTTGGCTTTGTCTCTGTGCAGCCTATGTTTTTGCCTTCTCTCTGACATGCTTTTGTTTGTTCGCCGTCCTCTCCAGACGTCCTTCTTTGAGTTGGAAGCAAAGTCACGCAGCATAGGATGACTCAAAGTGAGTTATATATTATAAGGGCAATAATATAAAAAATTTAGAGATAAAATACCGTGTTATAGGGCGAATCAAAAATTCAGGAACTGAATTATACTGAGTCATAGTTAAGGGATTGAGTTATAACTTATAAGTGAGTTAATTTTTTTTTTAATTTAATCAAGGGTTTTCCTTGCAGCTCTTAGAGGACAAAGAGTTAAATGTGCAAATTGCAAAATTTACAATATTCTAAAAAGGACTAATTTTAACAATTTCATTTAATTGGTCCAAACCCTTATAATAAACGTTAGGGTAAATTTAATGGAATTTCTAAAGTTGCATAGATTTTAAAATATTGTATCTACTTTTGCATCTTAAATGTTCATGACGAAAAACATCGTTGTTAAAATTACATCTTAACCAGTTATTTATTAAAAATTTATTATGTTGTATTTATTGTGGTTATGAATTGTTCACATCGAATTTTAACAATTTAAATTTATTTATATTAATAATAATAATTTTATAATATATTGAATATGATCTATCTATTTTTTTTAATCAAAAGGTGGATATTATGAAAAGATAAGAAAGGATAGAACCAAGTACCTTTAGCTTAGTGATAGCATTACATTAAAATGCCAAACTTTAATTTGCTGATTTATTTAGGACGATCTTTAATGGTTTTTCAAGAGATAAGATCTCTATCAAGCGTGTCTACATGTGTGATATTGTCCAATTCCGCTCTCAACTAAACTTTGTTGGGAGGCGGGGACAAGGCCCAAAAAAATAAAAAAGAATAACTATGCATAATATAAGAATGGTTTCGAACTTCAGTTCATACCTCATAAATAATATGGAATTAATTGTTTTGAAGTTTGCAAAATCATTTTTCCAACAAAATAGTGCAGTGGTTTTGAATCCCATCTCATCTAACAAATTATTTATCAAGTTGATATAAGTTAATGTCTGAGCAGTTGGGATAGACATAAGCATATCATAGCTACCACCCATGTAGCAAATTTTGGATCATTATCATCATTTTAAAATGCCACATGCCTTTGATCATAGGGATTTTGTGCCAAGTCTCTGTTAAGGCTTTTTGTCGTTGTTAATCAACATGTTTCTATTGTTTTATCAACTAATCTTAGCCGGGTCTTTACTCCTTTGGACATATATATCTCCAACTCACATGTATAATATTTTGGGTCATTATGAATTTATGATGGCGAAATATCTTATTTGTACTACTTGAAAAATATTCTAACTGCCAATATAACTCAATTCAATGACTGCAAGCACATGATTCTAGCACCACCAGTAACTATCGCATGACTATAACTATGCCTCTTACTTGAAAAGTATTATTCTCATGTTTTCAATGTGTGGATATGGCTTAAAAAGACAGAAACGAGTTGAAGAGAGAAAAAGGAGTTAAAAAATAAAAATGTGAAATGAAATCAGTGTTTTAAAAAATTTCAGATGAGATGGTAAATTAAAATATGCATTTTGATTTTTGAATGTTATTAAAAAAAACATGCATTTTTCGTTTGGAATTATGAAATTAAGAGAATAGAGTAAAAAGACTTTGAAAATGAACAAAACAAAAGGCTATTTAATAACATGCAACCTTATAATGAGCCATTAATATTTATAGGAGTACCCTCATGATATTACGTAAAATGTATGTGGGAAGGAAAAGATTATATGAAAAGGAAGAAAAACAAATGAAATTTAAAGAAGAATAATATCAAAGAGAATAAAAAGCTTTCAATACGGGTCGGTTGAGCTTTAAAGGATTGATCTTTGATAGGTTCTAGTTTAAAAGAGTTAGACCTAAAAAACCGTCTACCTAAAATTCATTCATTTTTTAAGTTCAGTCAGCTCTCGAAAGTGCGGGCTTTAGGTCTAGGCCGCAAGATTTAAGATTTTCTTAATTTCAATTTTTCTATTCTAAAACATCTAAAAAAAAATCAATTTCATGGAATTGTTAACTCAAATTACAAATATTAATAATATAAAGTGTTGGAATATGCCTAATTTATCTTTGGTGGATTAGGGCCCAAACCTAATCACATTGAGATCAAAATATAATTAATAGAACATCTTGGGTGCATAACTATAATATTCCATAATAATGTTGTTAAACCAATACAATACCAGGTTGAGGAAATGGTACATTGATTGAGGAAGAGGCTCCTGGAACTCTATATATGTGTGTGTTTATATAAGGGTTCAAGGAATATGACATAATACACATTAATGTAATTGGGTTCCGTATCGATGCTTTGGTTTTATGTGAATATTTCAATGAGTCAGTCAAATTTCAGGTATGCCTAGAATTTTTACATGAAGTGTCAAACTTATAAAACTAAACCAAATCAAATAATTGTCATCAATGCTTATGTTAATAAACTATTGTTTAAACTTTGAAGGAACTATCACATACCAAAAATTTAAAGAAAAACAATAAGCAAACAACCTTTTTTTTCCATCTTGTTCACGAAAATGAAAGAACTATTTTTTATTAGTAATTATTACACAATTATTTTGTAAAAAAAATAACTTGTGCAAGTTTTAAAATCGTAATAAAATGTGGAAGCGGGTGAATGGGAAATGATAAGAAACAAAACCTTGATATGTATACTCAATTTAAACTTTTCATGCATTCAAAATCAATTTTCCCTCTTTTATTATTTAAGCATAAAAATCTCTAGATATTTTTCTTATCTTGCTTCTTTCTTGTTTCCCAACTTCCAAAGCATAAATATCAATAATAATCAAGTCATTAGGCATACCATCAATAGTAAAATAATTGAAATATTTTTCTTCTCTTCCCACACCAATAAATCATATTTTATTGAAATATATTATTGCGGATTTAGACGAGTTTCAAAGAATTTGGTTAGGAACTATTCTTATATATGTATATCTATGGAAACAAATTTGGTAGTCAGATGGATTATCAAAGCTTCATTGAAAGGATCTTACATTTTAGTTTGGGCATATCAACCTTTATCCTAGTTGTGGGGCTATTTGACGTGTGATGTTGAGGAAATTTCAAATATGCTCTTATATCCTCATTACGTCAAAGAACTTTTAAATACTTATTTTTTTAGTTTGCTTGCTAGTTTATGGTGTTATTTCTGATTCAGTTTGTTTTGGTTGTTTTATTTTTTAATTATAAAATAAGATAACTTTATTTGATTTCAATACTATTTCTTCCTTTATCGGCCAAAAAAAAAAATATTTAAACGTGCTAACGACCTTTTTTATTTTTGAATTTAGTATGTGTTTGGATTAGCTTTTTTTAATAGCTTTTATGACTTATGAGATAAATATGTGAGAGGAGTTTTGTCTCGGGTTACACAAACCATGATTTAAAACCATAATTTGGGATGTCACCAAACACACACATAGTGGGTTAAATGGTTTGACTGGCCCTTTTAAACTCAATTTCCCTTTAGATCCCATAAAATACACACCTGGCCTTTGATTTCAGTGGGTTAAATGGGTCAGCCCCGACTGACACATTTTGACGTCTCTATAAGTGGTTTTCAAGTCTAACATCATACACTAATATTTCTTTTGAAATTTATTATGAGTTATCAATTAATAAATATTTTTAATCTTTTTTCAAAGGTACTTACTTATTTTCAAAGAATATTAAAAATTGTTTTCATGTAAGCCCACATTTAATAAAGACAGTAAAAGAGAGTAATAATTAATATGATATTAGAGTTTAGTATAATTAATAGGAGTAATATTAGAAATTAATTAAATTTAGGATAAATTTAATAAATTTAACTATTTTTATTCGTTTGCAAGAATTGTTAGTAGATGCCTTATAATACCGACAACACGGAGCATGTTTCTGGAGCCAATACTATTCGTCGGCTCGACTTAGTGTGTGTTTGGCAAAGCTTTTTTTAATAGCTTCTGGGGGAAAAGTGAAGAATAGCTTTTAGAGAATAGATTATGAGCAGAATAGATTATGAGAAAAAAGTGATTTTGATAAAGTAAGAGTGTTTGGATGTTATAGTCAGAATAGCTTTTTTCATTGTCAAATTACTAAAAAGGACATTAGTTTTTTGAATAATTACATGTAAGGGATAAATTTATATTATATGCATTATTAAACATTAAATGTTTAATAAATTCAAAAAAATTCGAAATAAATTTTAAAAAAATTATAATAATAAAATTAGTCAAATATACAATATCAAAAAATATATAAAATTATTTTATAAATTATATTATTAGTCTATAATGTGGTTTAATATAGTAATAACATGTGTGTGTGAACATATGTGGTTTAAAATTAGTCAAATATATATACATATGTGTGTGTACATGTATAGTAATAACTTGTGTAACAAAAAATTAATTATAAGTAGTTAGGATATAAAATAATATGCTACAAAATATCAAAGTACAAGTTTAGAGTAGAGATACGCATACATTTAACTGATTGGCAACAATAGAATACATCAAAATGTAAATACAATTGAATTTAACAAACAGAAATCTAGATTTGACGATCATTCACAGTCCAATCATTGCATTCACAGTCCAATCACAGTCCATACATATCCAGATATAATCAGAGAGAACCATAAATCAACATAAACTCAATTAGAGATATGATAACGACGTAAAAAGCGTGGACACACATATCTAGAGCCAGATAACGACGTTGACCCCTGAATTCCCACCAAAACCTCTTTAAAACCACACATGATGGCAACATGCCAATTAATTAAACCAAGATCAGAAACCCGAGTGATCAAAATCGGAGATAACAAACACCCAGAAATTTTAGTTCCTACAGAAATCACTAAAATTGAATTAAGCACGTGTTCTGAAAATTAAACAAACATGGGGCCTTTTTCCTTACTCGTAATCTTCCAACTCGTGAAAATGAGTACAAAACCGCCAGTCTTATGCGTCAGAGTAGATTAGCTCGTTAAGATTTCGAACAGGAAAAAAATGAGAAAGCATACAGAGGGAACACAGATAATTCCAATACAACACAAAGCTTGGTAATGGAAGGTGCAGGTCCACAGGTCACTTTCAAACAGCGAAGGAGAACGATCAAAAATTTTTTTTTTGCATCAGAGCTAGATTGCAACGTCATTAACCAATAAATATGTCATTAACCAATATCAACTTCATTAATCAAACCAATATCAATGTCACCAGATTGTCTCCCTCGACAGAACAAGCAAAACGGGAAAAAAAAAACCAGAACAGTGCATTTCGAAACACTCACCGGACACAGGGACTTCAGAGATTTTGAACACTTATGAGTGTCACCGGCACCGACCGCAATCCGTTCTTCCTGCACCGACCGCCGACAAAGGTCCGACAGCCACCAACGCCTCAGATCGATCGGACCAGAGATTGAGCAGAAAAATGGGAAGCAAAGGGGGACCGAACCCACCCCAAACACTGCCTACGTCTACCACCAGCCACCGACGGACTTGAGGAAGCAAAAATCAGTGACCGAGAACGCCGATTATGGTGATCTTCGACGGGATCTGGAAGAGAGGGAGAGGGCCGAAGCTCGACGGGATCTGGGAATAGAAGGAAGACGATGGAAGAACAAGGGAAGGAGCCACGGTGAGAGGGAACTTGCCACGCGAATGAGGGGAGGAGCGACGATAGGAGATGACGAGAAATCGAAGCTCGGACCAGAGAAATGGAGGCCACCCACGACGGAAGAGAAAAGGGAAAGATAAGAGAGAGAGAGAGAGATAATAAATAATGCTCAACGGTCAAAAAATCTGGGTGAGGAGCAGAAAAAATTGGATTGTGGTGAAACCAAGGTTTTGGAATCCAAAACCTTGGTTTCGGCTGAAACAGGATTATCCAGAAATTTTGAGTGTTTGGATATTTTTAGCTGAAACCATGGTTTGGGTCCAAAATCAATTAAAAAAATTGAACCCAAACACCCTCTTACATAGATTTATGTCATTCCTCGAGTTAATTCAGCATTCCCACATAAACGTTCTCGATTCTCTATCAGCCTACATTCAAACCCATACTTCCAAAGTTGTTGGTATTATATTTTGGATAAATATGCATCCAGTAACCCTATTTATTTTTAGAAGTGCAATTAGCACCCTAAAATATGATTGCACCTTAAATTATTTTTAGAGTTGCAATAATCACCCTAAAGTATTTAAGGACGTAATCAGCTAGAGCTGGGAAATCGGGCCGAGCTCGTCGAGCTAGCTCGTTTAGGTCCAAGTCCGTTAAGAGCCGGCCTTATGATTTATAGCCTTCAAAAGGAGTTGAGCCTAAAAGGGCCCGTTTAATTTTTTTTAAATAACTAAATAAGACTATAAGGGTAATTGGGCAAGTGATATATCCCGATTTTATCATAATATTGAATATCATATTTAGGGATTTTATCATTAATTTTTGGGTTAAGTAGCATTTATTATGATTAAATTGAATTAAAGATGATTGTGTGGAAATAAATCTTAAAAGGATATATTTGTTATAATCTTGTAATTACTTTTTTAAAATTTGAATTTTGAATAAAGATATTACAAGATATTGATCTGAATTGTAGGTCACATTGGAAAAGGAGGAGCTGAGGGACCAAAAAAGTAAAGATTTTTAAGGACTGAAGCAAAAAATAAGATTCTTCGTGTGGCTCCAAGAGAATTCTGACAGAAAAAGGGCACTTTTCTGTAATATTGGCTGTCACTTTCAGAGAGGAAGATATCAGAGATAATTACAGAAAAGTACCCCGAATTTACAAAACGCCACTTGGGTCCCAGAATACGAAGATCACCGCTGGAACTGATTCACTTGCTCTCAGCGGAAATTACAGAACAGAACCCCGAATTCAAAAATTGCTGTTTTGGTCTCAAAATCCGAACATCAGCGCCTTAGCCTCTGGAACTTATTTCTCACGAATTCTCACACAGATTATTGGGGAAAATCAGATCTAAATACAATCTTTGAAGATTTTATCCCAACTTTAAGAAGATTTGACCTAGATTTCAAAGAAAAAAAAAAAGGAAATTAATAAATGGGATATGAAATCAAAGGAGACACAGCCGAGACCAATTTGGACACCACAGGCACGCACACGGACGGCAGCAGCGAGAACCATAGTAGCGGCAGATCTGAAGAATTGCACCAGAACCAAAACGAGACGCACGCGAGGGAGGACGCACATCAGAACGAGGAAGAGAAGATACAACCTTCACCAAGCTTCACCAACAATTTCATCTTCTTCTTCTTCTATTATTATCCCAATTCAATGGATTCTTGGTGCATTCAAAAAGTTGCAGCTGTGAAAAGCTCCATGAGAGGCTAAATTCCTTCTTGCTTCTTGGAGATGGAAGACTGGTTTGAGCTCCAGAGATACATTCAGGGGAGTTAATTGTTTTAATCTTTTTATTTAACTATGTAACAGATTTCCTGAGTTAGGATTTTATGTTATATGGTTGATTTACTGAGATTGCGAGTTGTTTATCTTAGTATTGATTAAACAATTGTGATTTAGATTGGTTTATGTGATTTGAGATTTAAATTTCTATATTTCCTTTTGGTTTAATGTGGTTGTTTATTCTTTCATAGTTTGAATGAATATTATGACTGCTTAGATTTTGTTTGAATATTTCAGTTGAATGTTCATTGTATAGAGGAACAAGTTGCATGAATCCAATCCTAAATTGCACACTAAGTGGTATTTAATAGTGTATTAAGAGGTAATTATCTAGCTAGAGTCCTAGGGGTAATCACCAATTAATATACTAGACTTAACGAGTTGTTAAGGTTTAATTTTTGACTTAGTGAGTTTTTAATTCCCAATTCAATTTGAGCAAGGATAACCTATATTCCATTTTTCCAAGAAGCATTCATCATTAATTTGTTTAAATCATAATTTCATTAGTTATCTCAACAATTTCTCAAAAATCCAAAAAATAGTAGTTTAGGTTATTTTCCATTATTAAAAAGAAAAAAAAAATCAATTTAAAACCCATCTTAATATTTTTGTCACTTAGCTTAGATTAGGAATTAAATAAAAGGCTCCTCAAGAGAATACGACCCGAGTTGTGCCCTTCACTGCATAATTTGGTTTATTTTGATTTAACCTGAGGCGACTAAAGGCTTTAAATCAATGGCGCCGTTGCCGGGGAGCCAAGTAATTGATTCCTTAGTATCTAAGTGTCAATCTTTGATTAATTGGTACCTTGAGCCTTTAGGTTGCATTTTAGTTAGTTTAGGTAGTTTTGCATGTTTTTCAAAGCATATTGCATCTTTTGTCATTTTGAAATCCTTTTCCCCTTTTTCATTTGCATTTGTGTTCTCTTAGATTTTTTTTCTTTTTCCTTAGTTTTTATAGGTTTTTTTTTTGTTAGATAATCCTCTTTGTGATTCATTGGAATTTATTGTGATTGGATTTCATGGCTTGGTTTAATGGTAATCAAGGTTTATCCGTTCACTCTCACTCTTTTGTAGCAGATTCGACTAAAAGGAAAGAATCTAACTCTGAAAGCATCCATGATATTCAACAAACATTACAGCTTCTTCAAGCCAAGTTGGGATATCAAGATAGTTCAATTGGTCAAGAATGCCAAGGTCCATTCCACCCTCCATACCATGAACCCTACCAACAACCTTCATTCCAATCTCATTACCCACCACACCCACCCTATAGATCATACCATAAACCTTCTCCGCCACCATACAACCCATATCATGAGCCTCACTCTAATCCTCCATCATATAACCACATACCATATCATGACCCTTCTCCTTCATTCCATTCCACTTTCCAACCATGCCATCCACCTCATGAGCCTCTATTCCCACCATTTCAACCATCTTATGGACATCATTCTCAACCATGTGTGCCTCTCCAAGAACCTTCTATTGGTGGAGTTATTGGAAAATTCCAGAAACCAATGACTTGTACTATAAATGAGGAGCAGTTACACAAGGATACCTTTTCTAATTGCATGGCTTCTATAATGAGATCAATGGAGCAAAGAGATAAAGAGCATGCAAGTTTGGCCAATGACTTTGAGCATCTCACTCAGCCATCAAACGAAGCGGAGGGATGGAAGAAAGATGTTGAACAATTTAAGAAAAATATGGAGTTGCTGTCACAAAAGATTTCTAAGTGCATCACTCCACAAGAGACTCTTCCTCCATTGCCTACATGTAATCCACCTATTCAAGTCAAGAAAGTCAAAAAGGTGCGATTTCAACTTCCAGAGGAGTCTTCCCTTCCTGTGGAGGAGGAACAAGGAGTCCAACCTCAAGGGTCAAATGCAACTTCACAGGTGGAAGACTTCAAACCTCCGGTGCCTATTCCCACACAAACATATGAAGTAGAGCAAGTTCAAAATCGTATTGAAGAGTCTTCCTTACCATTCGGTAATGATCCTATCCTTATAGAAGTAGACTCTTCTACTACTTTAACTAGTGAAGCAATTCCTGATTTGAGTGATGATGAGGTGGAGGAGGAAATCATTGTTGAATCCCCTCAAATATTTGAAAATGTAATTACTCAACCCATTAGTTCAAGTAGTAGTAATTCGATTGTACTTGTCAATGACTGTGCTTCTACTTCTTTATGTGATGCTTCTATTGTTGAAAATGCTTCTCTTCATAGTACTAGGGATGATTGTGGTCAATTGAATGATATATCTTCATGTTCTTGTGTGGTAGATCAAATTTGTGTTGATTCTTATCATGACAAATGCCACTTACTTGTTGAGTTTCGAAAGAAAGCATTTAATGAAGTGGTTGATTCTACCGTTCATCTTGATGCATCTCCTTGTACTATTGATGTTTCTCAGCATGACACTTGTGCAAATGTTGAATCTTGTATGAATGCCACTGTGGTTGATGTGAGTGACAAAGACCATAGCCTAGGAAAGGATCTTTCTCTTGATTCCAATGAATTACATGATAGCTTCATACGGAAAGATTCAAATGATTTAATTGATGATTTTACAAATGCAAATGACTCTTTCCATATGATTCTTTCTTGTGATTTGCCACCCGATATAGAAAAGGAAAATGATTCTTTTGAAAGTTCAAAATTTTTGGGTGGTTATGATTTGAAAAATTCTCCTTCTTCTTACACTCTTTTCCCTCCCATCTCTTGTGATTGCAATGATGATGTGGTGTACCCCAACACTAAGTTGGATTCCGCACCTTCCACTTTACAAACACAAGAGAATTTAACTATTTGTTTGACTCCTACTGATGGGAGTGCTATTGATTTCCTTGGATGCGATAACTACTTGGAGAGTTTAGAACTTCACATGCCTTTATTTCACTTGAAATCTCTCCATGTTTCTATTTTTGGATGGGATACTGCTGGTTGCCTGTCTTCTTTGCAGAAACATTCTTGGAAAGGTCATCGGAGGAACCAACATCCACCATATATTCTTGGACCTCTTCCGATTGATCCTGAGCCACCTCCTCCAAGGAATTTCAATGCAGGAGTGGTTGTTTTTAAAGACAAATGCATGATTCTCATCAAGGATGAGAACTTCTCCTTCAAGCGACTGAAGATTCTCTAACACAGGTTGTCTCTTTCCTCACTTGTTTTCTTCCTAATTCTTATGTTTCTTTGGGTTTAATTGTTGTATGAGGAAGATAAGTGTGGGGGAGGGACATTCCCAGTAGTGATAGTAGGATTAGTAGTTTAGTTTTGAAATTCAATAAAACCCCCTATGTTTCTTTGGTTCTCTCATCATATGCAATCCTTATTCTCTCTTACATTCAAAATTAATTAGATTGTTGCATTGTATTCCTAGAATACATTGAGGACAATGTATTGAGTAAGTGTGGGGGAGAGTGTGTTTTGAAAAAAAAAAAAAACGCAATTGAATTTTTGGTACTTGAATGTTTTGAAAAATGAAAGTTTGTCCAAAGTCATTAATGCATTTGAGAGTTGAGCTTGATTATGGTTAATTGCAATGTTTTGATTAGTTATTGTTCTTAATTCTAGCATTGGAAATAGCTGAGTAAATGCGTTGTGGTTAGTTCGTTATGCAATTAGGTGTTTTGGTAAGCATTTGAGAAAAACCCTTGTTGGGAGGTTATTTGAGCCTAAATTTTTTCTTTATATGTGTGCATGCTTTCTTAGCTTTTCATCTTCTAGAACTTGTCTCAACTCTGTGTCAAAGCTGTATTTACATTAATGTGATGGAAAGGATAGAGGCATTCGATTCTAAACCCTTTTGACCTAAACACAAGCCCTTCAAATCATCCATTGTTTACCCCTTTGAGCCATTCATTAAGTTGTTATGTACGTATATATCATTTACATATCTTGGCATCCTATCTTGTTATAAGTAAATTGTCATCACTCCTAGTTTCTATGAATGTTGAATTGCCATGTATATAGATATTGAAAAAAAAAAAAGAAAAAAAAAATTGTGGAAAAAAAAGAAAAAAAAAAGGAAACAGGAAAAAAAAAAAACAAACAAAGAAAAGAGAAAAAAAAAAGAAGAAAAAAAAAAGAAAAAAAAAGAAAGAAAAAAAAAAGAACAGAAAAATCCTTTAAATAAGGCAATTCTAGGGAATCTCTATAAATGACAATATGCACTTCAAGTGGTAAATTGGATGCTAAGTGATGAGTTATTAGCTTATATACGTGCATGACACTTGTTTTTTTTCTCAATTATTTCATGTGGCCTTCTCCATCATTACAACCCATGAAAGTCCTCTTGATTCACTACATTATTGTTATTAACGGTAGAGATGTTAGAGTTGTTACAAGCCTATGGTAAGGTGATAGTTAAGTGAGCCAGAGTGAGATGACCCTAATGAGGAGAGTTGAGCGTAAACACTAATATCCTGGAGAGCTCTCTTTTGCTTATTTCAAATACATTTGATTGTGTAGTGGACTAATTCCTTTGCATTGTTTTGTACTATGACTTATGCTAGTTGTGGAGCTTAATTAATCGATTTATTGCTTTTCATTCCATGAGACTGCGCATCTTTAAATTGTATTGATGTTCATCTTGGACGACTTTAAATTGATAATCTTTGTTCAGGAGTACAAAGGTTCAAGTGTGGGGGAATTTGATATATCCCGATTTTATCATAATATTGAATATCATATTTAGGGATTTTATCATTAATTTTTGGGTTAAGTAGCATTTATTATGATTAAATTGAATTAAAGATGATTGTGTGGAAATAAATCTTAAAAGGATATATTTGTTATAATCTTGTAATTACTTTTTTAAAATTTGAATTTTGAATAAAGATATTACAAGATATTGATCTGAATTGTAGGTCACATTGGAAAAGGAGGAGCTGAGGGACCAAAAAAGTAAAGATTTTTAAGGACTGAAGCAAAAAAATAAGATTCTTCGTGTGGCTCCAAGAGAATTCTGACAGAAAAAGGGCACTTTTCTGTAATATTGGCTGTCACTTTCAGAGAGGAAGATATCAGAGATAATTACAGAAAAGTACCCCGAATTTACAAAACGCCACTTGGGTCCCAGAATACGAAGATCACCGCTGGAACTGATTCACTTGCTCTCAGCGGAAATTACAGAACAGAACCCCGAATTCAAAAATTGCTGTTTTGGTCTCAAAATCCGAACATCAGCGCCTTAGCCTCTGGAACTTATTTCTCACGAATTCTCACACAGATTATTGGGGAAAATCAGATCTAAATACAATCTTTGAAGATTTTATCCCAACTTTAAGAAGATTTGACCTAGATTTCAAAGAAAAAAAAAAAGGAAATTAATAAATGGGATATGAAATCAAAGGAGACACAGCCGAGACCAATTTGGACACCACAGGCACGCACACGGACGGCAGCAGCGAGAACCATAGTAGCGGCAGATCTGAAGAATTGCACCAGAACCAGAACGAGACGCACGCGAGGGAGGACGCACATCAGAACGAGGAAGAGAAGATACAACCTTCACCAAGCTTCACCAACAATTTCATCTTCTTCTTCTTCTATTATTATCCCAATTCAATGGATTCTTGGTGCATTCAAAAAGTTGCAGCTGTGAAAAGCTCCATGAGAGGCTAAATTCCTTCTTGCTTCTTGGAGATGGAAGACTGGTTTGAGCTCCAGAGATACATTCAGGGGAGTTAATTGTTTTAATCTTTTTATTTAACTATGTAACAGATTTCCTGAGTTAGGATTTTATGTTATATGGTTGATTTACTGAGATTGCGAGTTGTTTATCTTAGTATTGATTAAACAATTGTGATTTAGATTGGTTTATGTGATTTGAGATTTAAATTTCTATATTTCCTTTTGGTTTAATGTGGTTGTTTATTCTTTCATAGTTTGAATGAATATTATGACTGCTTAGATTTTGTTTGAATATTTCAGTTGAATGTTCATTGTATAGAGGAACAAGTTGCATGAATCCAATCCTAAATTGCACACTAAGTGGTATTTAATAGTGTATTAAGAGGTAATTATCTAGCTAGAGTCCTAGGGGTAATCACCAATTAATATACTAGACTTAACGAGTTGTTAAGGTTTAATTTTTGACTTAGTGAGTTTTTAATTCCCAATTCAATTTGAGCAAGGATAACCTATATTCCATTTTTCCAAGAAGCATTCATCATTAATTTGTTTAAATCATAATTTCATTAGTTATCTCAACAATTTCTCAAAAATCCAAAAAATAGTAGTTTAGGTTATTTTCCATTATTAAAAAGAAAAAAAAAATCAATTTAAAACCCATCTTAATATTTTTGTCACTTAGCTTAGATTAGGAATTAAATAAAAGGCTCCTCAAGAGAATACGACCCGAGTTGTGCCCTTCACTGCATAATTTGGTTTATTTTGATTTAACCTGAGGCGACTAAAGGCTTTAAATCAGCAAGACAGTGAGCAGACTTAATAACCTAACCCTTAGACAATCAGACGCTCTCACACTCCACTCAGACCTCACACATCAATAATGTTTGTGTTTTGTTTTGATTTGGACTTAAGTCTTAGGCCTTGTTTAGTACGTAACATTGAATTTTGATAGATTGGGATTGAGACTGGTATTGGGACTAATATTGGTGTTTTAAAAATATATTTGGTATGAGGTGATAATTGGAGGGAATGATTTTATTAATCTTATTTAATAAACATCCACTAATTATGAAAATACCCAATTACCCCTGCCCTAAATCCCAAACTTAATCAATCAAACGCTTTTTGATTCATGACTAGTGGATTGAGAATCGTCGACTTGGACACCTGTGAGTCTTTCACAAGTGAAGAGATTCTGACAACTGAATATAAAGTCTATCATTAACACTTGTGAGTTTTCAATGTTTGGAATTGTATGTAGGGTAAAGGTGCAAAAATGCCTATGTTCTTTCTCAAAAGGAGCTGCTGGCACCATAAACAAATTTTAGGTTCAAAAATACCTATATAAACTTAAAAATGGTGCTTAAATGCTACAGCCGTTACTTTGTGCTAACGTCAGTCAATTTGAGTTTTTGGCAACCTTGTTTGTTTATCAAAGTGGACTCTATTGCTGACTGAGACTTAAACGTGGCAAGTGAGGAAGATTTACAGTGTGGGTGAGTAGTGTAAAAGCTGACTCCTGCAGTATGCTCCGTCCTCCATTAAAGACAAAACCCACCTCCTTTAAGCCAATTTATTGTTGATGAAAGTGAAGAATGGCTTACAGTAGGGGGCAGTTAACCTGAGGGAGACACGAGATTTGAGGAGAGGAAGGATTGGAGAGCATTGAACTTGAGGAGAAGGGCATGGATTTTAGAGCATTGAAGTGGGCCTGCAGAAACTTGACGTTCTTGTAAGACACCTCCAGCAGCGTGGCTTGGTCCACCTTCTTCTACCACAGCATCAGTTTCTGCAAGTACCGAGTCTTGTCGATCAGCTTCTACCGACACTGATGTGCCAGGCTGCTTTGAGGGATCACTGGAGGAGATTTTTTTTTTGGCCGACAGGAGCATCTAGTGAAGACGGGCAAAGGCTGGAGAAGAAGTCGAAGGGGTGAGACGTGGTCTTCATCAGTGTGAAAGCCTGGATGGATTCACCCTGTAGATTCAAAGACAGGCCGAGAAGGATCTGTTTGGAAGGCGAGATGGGGAGGCCATGGCGGCAGCATAGTTTGAGAAGATGAGTGACGCCGAAAGGAGATGGCTTCGGTTAAACCCAAGCCTTTCTTTTAGTGTGGTTCTTTAAGTCACTTAACCTCCACCTCAGCGTCCACCTCAACAAGTTTAGTCAATTTTTTCAAACACATGGTCAACGTACATCAAAGTAACGACTGTAGCATTTAAGCACCCTTTTTAAGTTTACATAGGTATTTTTGAACCTAAAATTTGTTTATGGTGCCAGCAGCTCCTTTTGGAAAAGAACATAAGCATTTTTGCACCTTTGCCCTTGTATGTATGACTATCCACTGATGGACTATTCAGGGTGCGGCCCTAAATAGCACCCTGGAGAATTAATTAATCTTATTCTACGATTTGTATGCCTCTCCATTGGCGGCTGCAGCGGCTATTCTCTATCAGTGATGGTAGTGATTCTAATGGCTAGACTCCAAAATACCCATGAGAGTGATGATGAGTGATAAAATAAAGTGATGAGTTCTAATTAAGGGTAAAATTGATAGAGGATATTTTTTTCAAAAAAATATTATAAATAGGATATTTTTGTCTCTAAAATTTACAATCCTAAGATTGAAAATGCAATACCGAGAAGGAGATGGCTTTGCAGCAATCTCACTTTCATAGTACTCTCAATCCCTAGTTATTTGGAGTCCCTCAAACCAAACAATATATTTTGAATCCTTGATCCAATCCCAGGCCCTACCCCCTAGTGCTTCATACCAAACAGGGCCTTAGTGTTTATGTTTTGTTAAACATTGATAATGTTTGATGTTTTAACTTAGTTTTAATAATATTTATGTTTAAAATTAGGTATTTTAATTTTCAAGCATATAGGAACATAAAAGGTGTTAAATAGAGCCAAGCTTGTGGGTAGGCCCGAGCGGGCTTCAACTAAACAGGCCCGACCCAACAATTCTATATTTTTTCAAGCTTCTCTTTTTTTATTTGTTTTTTGTCTATCTATATTTGTAGTTGGCAGACTCCAAGTTTAAATTTGTCTTTGATCATCTGTTGGATTCGTGCTTCGGTGCTTGATTTTCCTATTTTATGAATTCTGCTTGAATTGGACTTAGGTCTTAGTGTTTGTATTTTATTAAATATTTGATATTTTAACTTAGTTTTGATGATATTTATGTTTTAAATTAAGTATTTTAGTTTTCAAGTGCATAAGAAACAAAAAACTCTTAAATGGGCTTGAAGCCCGCGGGCCTTCCCCCAAACAAGTCGAGCTGCAACTTTCAGTGGTTTTTTTGGATTCGGGCCTAAACGGGCCGGACCATTTTTCCCATACTACAATCAGCACCCGAACTAATTTTGGAAGTGCAATAAGTACCTTAATATATTAAAAATGGAGCAATTATACCCTTTCTCTTGGAAAATTTAATAGAGACAATCCCTTTAAAAGCCTTTTGAAATACTCAAATCCTAAATTGGGCTGCTAAATTTAAGAAATTATTAATCAGGCTATATGACCCAAAGTTGGATTTACAAATTTTGTCAATTTACGTCAATGCCCCTAAAATGTTAGAAAAAGAGAAGACTTGATGCTAATCTCTTAAACCCAGAGGACAGATTGTCAATACAATTACACCGACTCTTCGTATCTAAATTGACCGTGAATTCTTTATTGAAATTGAATTGTCAGTTATTCTTTAATATGAAAAGAAACAATGTTTGTTGCAAATTAAAAATCATCTGATACTTTATTTTTTTGACATCCTCATCCTCTATCACACAATACCAGTACTCATTTCAATAACTTTATTTTTCTTCTACTCAATTACTCCCGCCAAATACCAAATATGAAAATTCCTTTTTTTTTTTTCCCTATAGCAACACGGATGCAAACATTGGGTATTTTTATGGCGCGAGCTTTCATGTGATCGAGTTTTACTCCACTGAGAAACCTAGTTTTGATTTTGGAATATTTGATTGGGGATTGCAGAACTCCATGCCAAAATGAAAAAAATTCTAATTGCAACTATTACGCAGTAACGAAGTGCACTGAGTTCATTTTAGACTAAAAATAATAAAGTTCAGTTTTATATATTTCACCCAAAAAAGTTCAATTGTATCTATTGGAAGATTAGCACATATCAATTATCTGGAATTAGGTGAAACAGAAAGTATCTTGTAGTAAAGTTATGAGAGACCTTCCTCTATTTTTGCATTCAATGGTTGGAACAACGACAACATAAATTGTAAAGGAGCATAATAGACTTGAAATTTCAAATTTATCTACAATTTAATTTATTCTTGTCATCAATAAAATATCCTTATAGAAAAAAATGATATTGCCTATTCACAAAAATATTGTCATTGATGTTCAGCCTAGCATTAGGCAAACTGCACCAAGAAGAATTGGAAGATAGCTGATGCATCTTAATCTCCTCGTTGTTCTTAGGCTTATTAGAGTAATTAGTGATAGTAAATCCAGAACTTGAGCTCCTTAGTAAGAGGAGACTCTATAAATGGAGAGAGAGAGGGAGGGAGAAGATGATATATAAATAAAATCTCTTGATTCTAAAATTCTAAATTGGGTTACTTGACATGATTTATAATTTACTAAATTTAAAGGCCCAATTCAATATATGAGTATTTCAAAAGACTTTTAATAGGATTCTCTCAATTTAATATATTCCTACATCTGTGATTAAAACTGATAATTTACTATAAATAAAAGTCCCCTTTAATTTCGACTTGGCTTCTTCTTTTATTTGGGTTTTAAGATTCAACAAAATCAAAGCCAAATACTTTCATCACAATGATAAAAGAACTATGATGAGAAAGATAAACTCCAAACCTTGAGTTAATATTCTGTTGTGAAGGGATGCAATTGCTTCATTTTTAATATATTAGGGGCAAAATTGTACCCTTAAATACAAAAAAAAAGGGATGAACATGTCAAAGATCGATAAAAGAGGAAATGAAAGAGTGTGTCAGCAAACAGAGTTAGTATTTTATTAAGAAATGAGTGTAATTGCTCCATTTTTAATACATTAGGGTGCTGATTACACCTCCAAAAATACATTAGAGTACTGATTGTATCTTTAAATACTTTGAGGTGCTGATTACAACTTCAAAAATAAATCGGAGTACTGGATGCACCTTTACCTTTATATTTTTGTCACCCTCTTGTGAAATTTAATCTAGGCCTTTATCCTTTCGTTCCTATATGCTTAAATCACTGCCTTCAAACGTAACTACCTCATGTAATTATTCTGACTCTTCTGCTGGTTTTCTTTTTGTGATTCGTCTTTCAGTTATATGATTCGTCTTTCTTCTTTTTCCAAAATCTCTTCTAATATTCACTCTTGTAAAAACCATTCTCTGCCTTTCCCAGCTCGGGTTGAATTTTCCAAGAACAATGACCCGAAACCCACGTTCGATGACTCTCTACTTCTCCATTATCTATCTAAACGCTGGCATCAGGAAGCCCGAAACTTACTTGAAAAAACCCACGTCGCAGATCTCCGTGAACGACTTGTTCTTTGGACTTCGTTGGTTTCCAAGTACTCGGGAGAGGGTTATGTGGACGAGGCTCGAGTCTTGTTTGACATCATGCCTTGTAGAAATATTGTTACTTACAATGCGATGTTATCGGGTTATCTCCAATCCGGGAGGTTAAGTGAAGCTTGTCATTTTTTTGATCAGATGCCGTATAAGAATGTTGTTTCGTGGACTTCGATGTTTAGTGGGCTGGCTGATTCAGGGAGGATTGAAGATGCAAGGAAGCTGTTTGATGTAATGCTTGAGAGGAATGTTGTTTCTTGGAATTCGTTAGTTACGAGGTTGATTAGTAATGGAAGGTTGCAGGAAGCAAGGCAAGTGTTTGATCAAATTCCTAATAAAAATCTGGTTTCTTGGAATGCTATGATAGCAGGTTACACCAAAAATGGTAAAATGGAAGAAGCAAGAACTTTGTTTGATGAGATGAAATACAAGAATGTGATAACTTGGACTAGCATGATAGCTGGTTATTGTCGTGCGGGCAATGTGGGAGAGGCTTATAGTTTATTCTGGTCAATGCCGGAGAAAAATGTTGTTTCTTGGACAGCCATGATTAGTGGGTTCACTTGGAATGGCTTGTATGAAGAGGCCTTGTTGCTTTTTCTCAGAATGAGATTTTCTGATATAAAACCAAACGAAGAAACCTTCATTTCTCTCGCTTATGCATGTGCAAGCTTAGGTTTTCCGAGTCTTGGCAGGCAGTTACATGCTCATATACTTATCAAAGGCTATGATCAAGATGATTTTGATGGAAGGCTATGTAGAAGTCTCATTCAGATGTACTCTGTGTTTGGTCTTATGGATTATGCACACAAGATATTTGACAAGAACTTGACTAGCTGTGACAGTCACGCTATCAATTCTATGATCAATGGTTATATTAAGCTTGGTCTGTTACACAAGGCTCAAATTCTGTTTGATAAGGTTCCCGTCCGAAACAGAATTGCATGGACTTGCATGATTGCTGGCTATCTTAATGCAGGAGAAGTATCAAAAGCATACCATCTATTTGATACCATGCCTGAGAGAGACGCCATTGCATGGACTTCAATGATTAATGGTTATGTTCAAAACGAGCTAATTCCTCAGGCCATAAGTTTATTTGCAGAAATGAGGTCTCAGGGTGTTTCACCACTAAATTCTTCATATTCTGTTCTTTTTGGAGCCATAGGTGCAACGGCATATCTTGACCAGGGACGGCAGCTTCATGCTCTGAAGTTAAAGACAGTATATGAGTACGATTTGATTCTCAAGAATTCCTTGATCTCAATGTACGCAAAATGTGGGGAGATATGTGATGCATATAACATATTCTCCAACATGACTTTCAGGGACATAGTTTGTTGGAACTCCATGATCATGGGCCTATCAGATCATGGGATGGCCAGTGAAACCTTAAAGTTGTATGAAACCATGCTTGAGCTTGGGATTTACCCCGATTCTGTAACTTTTCTGGGCATCCTAACAGCATGTGGTAATGCAGGGCTTGTTAACAAAGGGTGGGAATTATTTACTGACATGACTAATGTTTATGAACTTCAACCTGGTTTAGAACATTACATTAGTATGATCAATCTTCTGGGTCGAGCAGGGAAGGTAAAGGAAGCTGAGGAGTTTGTCTTGAAGATGCCTATCGTACCGAATCATGCCATTTGGGGGGCACTGCTTGGGGTATGTGGTTTGAACAAAGCATATTCAAATGTTGCTAAGCATGCTGCCAAACGACTCCTTGAGTTGGATCCTTATAATGCTGCAGGCTATGTGGCTGCTTGTAATATTTGTGCAGCGAGTGGCAGGCACATTGAGGGGACAAATTTGAGGAGAGAAATGAGTTTGAAAGAAGTGACAAAGACGCCTGGTTGTAGTTGGATCATCTTGAGGCGAAGAGTTCATATTTTCTCATCAGGAGATAGATTGAATCCACTGGTGGAAGAGATGTTATTTATATTGTCTAGAGATGAGGTAGATTAATTGAACTATCAAGCGTGATTGGAAGGATACATTCTTCACTATTTGTTGGCTTCTTTGGCCAGACCAAAACGAGCGTATTCATACTGGGTCCAATACAAAGCTTAATACAGTCCAGGCGCAAGGGTCTGCGATCTTGGGATGCGTGCGGCGCACATCTACTAAGCTTCATGGGGTCAGGATTAACCCGCAGCAACATCAACCACCTGCTCTAGGTACTGAAGAGCTGAACTACGTGGTAGAGGTTGATGGTGCATTTTCACACTTCCTTGGGAAAGTTGCGTGTGGTGGTGGCTTAGAAGGAGTGAACTCTTTGTTAGAAGGTTTTATGTTCAGATGGGAAGAAGGTGAATACCTCACAGCTGAATCGTGGGTTGTTTGATGGGGTTCAAAAGAGCCTTGGACCAGTTTCCTTAATCTATTTTCCTTAATCAATTTCTTTAATCTAATCAAATTAGGGAAACATATCATATATTAAAGAACGGAGAAGCATTCAACATTCTATACTGATTGTACAATAGGTGTAGAAAATAAAATTGCTGCACCAGTTTCTTTAAAATGTTGTGTTTCCAAGACTGATAAAGCAATTTTAATATAGTAAGAATGATGTTTTACCGATTTCAGAAGCACTCATCTGGTTTTTATAAAACAAACCCAAGCATGCTTTTCCCTACAAGCCTTTGGAGATACTTGCGTTTGTTGTAGAAAAATCAACAATATAAGTATTATATTACTATACATAAACTAGACAATAAGCCACGGATCGCGGATATTCTCATACTAATCAATATACATATGGAGTAAACTCGCATGAGTCTATCAAAAGCTATTGGTTTCTAAAATTCTTAATTCAGTTGTCCTTACCATGAAAAGAAAACTGATCTGAGAATGAGAATGGTGTAAGAAATAAATTATTGCGGAGGTTACCGAATCTAGTAATATTTCACGCGCTTTGGCATATCATATCTGAGTGCAAGCAAGATGTAAATAGATAAACATTAAAACAAGTCCCCAAGACTGGCTGATTCCTTCCTCGAAAAGTCCTTAGACTTTATGACTCCTCCTCCAGTGATATATTAGCTAGCTTGCTTGCTTACTTTGAGTTACCTGAGTATATCCATCACAGGGATCATGCGTCTGAATGATGCTTTTTAGTTGAATGAGGACCTTTGGTATCACTATATTTAGTTCTAACGAAAGCAGGGACGTGCGTGACATCAATCCTTGTGGCTATGCGTTTGTTGCCAAGCACGGATCCTTCAACTTCTCATCTCGAGACCTCTAAGATCTCAGGAACAGAACACAATTTCCCGTCGTTTTGGATTGGACTGTTGGCAATCAGACATGCATTGAAGCGCAGAAAGATGCAAACAGTTATGCCTGCAAGGAAAATAGTAGATGCCAAGACTCTGTGAGTGGTATTGGGTACTACTGTGTATGTAAACAAGGGTACAGAGGCAAACCCTATCTTGATAATGGCTGCAAAGGTAAGCCTCAATCAGCCTTTGCAATTTTCCAAACAGAGCTACTCTGTTTTCAACTTTCAAATCGATCACGACTCTTGTTTATATGTTATGGGGTGTTCAAGCGTATCTTGTCTACTAGTAGATTTTATTATTTTATATTGATATTGACATCCATGTTAACTGATACCTATGCACTTAAGTATTTGATCAATTTTGTGCTGAAAAGAATTCGTTGGACTGATCAACAATCCATCCTATAAAGCTAGTTTACGTTTTAGATATTTGTTACCAGCAGAACAGGGCCCGTTTGTGTGAGTCCTGACTCCATATCCATCCGTGAGTGAGATAAATTGTTGTCCTCTCTTCCTTTTTTTCAATTTTGCATGTAGCAACATGAGTGATGTTTATGGGGTTGGTTTATTAATTTGGTTCAGACGCAGTTTATTAGGCCCTGGATCACACAAAAACAGATAAATTAGACTGGACGGGACGTCCGTGTCGGACAGGGACGGTTTTATTTTTTATGCAAGACAAAATGATATTAAAATATGAGGTTAAGTTCCATACTACAAACAATAAGAGTACTAATATTTGAATTAGAAGGCCGAATAAAATAAAGAAAATATATAGTACTAATACTAACAGAGTGAAAAACAGGAATTAAAGCTAAAATTTATTGTCGGATAATGTTGGGCCTAGAGGGAATATCAGGAGGAATGCGCGTCACTTGTTTTCTTTTAGTTCCCAAAGAAATGGCTAAGTTTGTTTGAGATGTGATGTGACATATTGTACCAGATTTTGATATTTATGAGTGTGCTAAGAGATATGTATAATAAACTTAAAGATTAATTTTGCAGATATTAATGAGTGCGAAGGAAAAAATCGCTGCAGTTGGAGATGCCAAAACGTCGACGGAAATCATACTTGCTCATGCCGGTGGGGTTATAGATGTGACGGCTATATCAACGGATCATGCTGCAGATTCCTTATCATGGAAATTTCATTAGGTAAGATCGTAGTAATTAATTAATTAACTAATTAACCCTTAACGTTCGACTCATCTTAGCAAATCGATCCCTACAAGTTTTTACCATAGTCTTCTTTCACAAAAAGTTAGCATGCATGCCTGCTCTTCATATTTAGTGAAACGTTTATTTTTATTCAAAGCATATTGACCAATTTGAGTTTGGGACTCCCACAACGAGAATCAATGATGGGATGTAAACAGAGCATCGCTAGCATTTAGTGTTTAAAACCGCTTACTAGCTACTGTGGGTAATAATTTTGAACGTATATTGTTGGCAGGCATTTTTGTAGCCTTGCTGCTTGTCTTCCCCTTGATCTCCTCATTATTCTGGGGACACAAGCAAAGAGCATTAACACAACTGAGAACAAGTATTTTGAGCAAAATGGAGGAAATATGTTGCAGCACACATGTAACCCCCTCACCGTAATTACATCCGGATTATGAAATTTAAGTGAAATAGAGACCAATGAAAATGAAACCAACAATTTATAATCCCTCATCTCAAGATGGGGTACTTCCAGAAATCAGTTCAAAACATAATTGCTCGTGGTCTCACATTCACGTGCGGATATAATTACTTGAGAAATCAAATCACATAATAAATATCAGAGTGCGGAAACTAAAATCCCAGCAAACCCCAGGTTACTTACATATATTTAATGGGTTCAAGATTCCCAAAATGGGGATTTCATAACCAAAATCATCATTTACATGACATATACAATGGTAATCCCAAATCCCAACTAGATAACCAACATCTAAAATACGAAATGTCCCTAAAGCCCTAACCACTCCTAGTTGGACGCTTCCCCTTCGAGCCACTTGCCCTGTCTGAAAAAGTTAGTCATTTGGAAAGAGTGAGATTCTAAAAAATCCCAGTAGTAACAAATCACTCATATAATATATAAACACAAGGCATGTAATGTATCATGTTCACCAGCATCATCAGCAACACAATGATCTATGGCTTACGCCACAGACGACAGCACTCACGGCTGTATCACAATGCACTATGCCCGCTTTCGCGATAATTACAATGACAACTTTTGCTGCAATCTCAACGCCAGCTTTCGCTGTGAACACTATGCCCGCTCTCGCGGTAATCACCATGCAGCAGCTCCACAATGCACAAGGTATCACAAAGCACAACGTATCACAAGGCACAACGTTCCACAATGCACAAAGCTCCACAAAGCACAATGCTCCACAATGTATCTCAAAGCAGCAGCAGCACACAATGCATGATAGGCAAACATACAATACATTTACACAAAGTATAAGAGAGGAGTCACTACCTGTATCTTTCCTGACAATCTTTGGCACAGTGGGCTCACGTGTCTGACAGATGTCAAATCCTATAACAATTTAGGGACAATTGATTAATCTCTTTACCAATTACATATTTCCATAATACTCTAAGTTGATTATCATTTAGGACTCTTTAGGTGACTACTAGAGGCCTAAACATATGCCTATAGGGTTGGAAGAACCTACCCAAAAGACCCCTTTCTTGAAGGCGCAACACAGATTTTTGACTGGATCACTCGAGTGAAGATGACCTCACTCGAGTGATGAACGACTCGTGCTCGAGTGAGAACGATTCTCACCCGTGAGTGTTTGACAATAAGCAACTACAACGACTAGGAAGTGCTCACATCACTCGAGCACCACGCTTTGCACTCGGGTGATGACTCCAAATATGCTCGAGTCCCCGAAAGTGCAACACAACGAGTGACAACCCGAGAGCACATGAAACCATCAGAGGGACAAGCTCACTCGAGCATACCCTCAATGCTCGGGTGAGACGGTCGTGCTTGCGAGTGTCAGAGCACACTCTTGAACAATGACCAGCGAGTGACAACCCGAGAGCAACCCTAACTTTGGATTCACTCCATCACTCGAGCAAGCCCAAGCTCACTCGAGCATGATCTTCTCTCACTCGAGAACAAATGAATGCACTCGAGCCTCATTCAAAGAGTCCAATCAAAACTCGAAGTAGAAAAGGGAAAAATACACACAGCACTCGAGCATGTTCTTCCTCTGCTCAAGTATTGTACATCAGAGACCAGAAACGCAGAAAACATCAGAAACTACCAGATGGTCAAATTCATACCCAATGGTTCTCAAACTCTACCAAAAGCTCATACACACTTAGCACTGACTAGGAAACACATTGGTAACCTCTCAAACACCCCCAAAACCTTTTTGACCATAATCATGCACTTAGGTCTCTATAACACAACCAATGTCCAAATTTCATTCAATTCATTTACATATTCCAACTAAATCCAATACTTAAATATCTTCACAATGAATCAATCCCAACATTAATCACAATGAAATCCATACTTTCAATATTTACACAAACTCAAGGCTAATTTTCAGATTTTCCCCAAACTTATCCAAAAATCTCAAACAATATATCAAAATGCACTAAATGCCTACCTCTTCACTTTACCAAATCCAGAATCTTGTTTCTCCCACTTTCAATTTCGACCAACTCACAAGTCAACACTATTCAAGATTCTGAAATCATCACAATGAAGCTCTCAATGAGATGCATATCTTTAGAGAAGAGGATTTGAGCATTAGAGATCAATCAAATTATCAAAATCTCACCTTTTCCTTCTTCCTTTTCCCTTGATCACCGGAAACTATGGAGAGAAGAGAGAGATGAGGAGATGAAAATGATGATGATGAAACAACTCCTCTCCCTTGCCTATGCCTCTTAGCCGAATAGGAGAACCACCACAATGCCACATGTCCATATCTTAACCACTTCCAACATGAGCTCACACAATGAATTTCAAAGCTCCTATGAATATCCATAACAAATTCATATCATATTTTACCAAAAGTGTTTAATTACACTAATTTCAATGAATTTCAAAGTCATTAGCCCTAATCACAAATCGGGATATTACAACACATATTGCCATAAAAAAGTCTACAATAGGAGGGGGTCTCAGACAAATCAAGGATTTTATTAATGAACTGGTTGTACTTTCCCAAATCAACCATGGAGATGTGGTGATACTTTTTGGATGTTGTCTTGAAACTGAAATTCCCTTGTTAGTTTATGAGTTTATACACAATGGCACCCTTTTTGACCATATAGATCCACTAAAGATTGAACACTCTTTTCATGGGAGACCAGATCAAGGATAGCTGCAGAAATAGCTTGAGCCATTTCATATTTACATTCTACTGCTTCCACCCCAATTATTCATCGTGATATTAAATTTGCCAACATACTATTAGATCACAATCATATAGTAAAAGTTTCTGACTTTGGAGCTTCAAGACTTGTTCCTCTCGATGAAACTCAAGTTTCTATTGTGGTTCAAGGGACTTGGGGATATTTGGATCTTGTTAGTGCAAGCATTTTACCCAAGAGGGGGGATTTGAATTGGGTGATACTAGAAAATTTCGTTACATATAAGAAAATTGACAAAGTATTTAAAGTAGTTGAGAGCAAAGAGAAATATCACCAAAGTGTACACCGAGAGTTATACTGGTTCGGCCACAACCACTTTAACCTTCGTCCAGTCCTCAGAACGTCTCTGAGAGTTTCACTATATTCTCCAAGATTTAATGGGTTCTTGGCACCTCAGAACACAGCAAGTTCTTTCACCTGGACACTCGCTCCCCCTTACACGTCGTAATCAAATCCCCAACTCAAGGTTCAACAACCTTAAAGTTGTCTCAATAACAAATATTGAGTTTGTAATCAAAAACTCTCTCACAGAGCAAATATATAATCACTGAAGTACAATAAATGAGTATAAGAAAACAAAGCACAAAGAGTGTGTTGATCGATGTGTGATTGCTTGTTCTCAGTTGTTGTTCTGCTTTTTGATGCTCCATATATATAGATGATTTATAATTTCTGTTGGAAGCAATTCAAACATATCCGTTAGAGTCGCGCAGCAACGGTTGACCATTCTTCAAATTTGAAAACTATCCGTTTGCAGTAGGTACCGGTAGGTGAACGTTTGGACTTTTATTTGACTTTTCACTTCTGGCATGATCTCTTCATTGTTTCTCTGCAAATATACTTTGAATACTAGTGCAATGAAGAGTTAATCATATAGAAAACAATTAAATAAACATTCGATTAAAAACATGATTTCTAGACTTCATTACTCGAGTGGCTACGCGAGTGATCATGCCTATTACTCGAGTAGTCCCTCGAGTAAGCTATAAAAAATATGGCAGTGAGTAATTCAACATTTTTCATAAGATATTACTCGAGTAATACATGGAGTAAGATACATCACAAACCTTCGAAATACCTGATTACTTAAGTGGTTACTCGAGTGGCCATATCTTTTCTTCACATATTACTCGGGTGCCTCCTCCAATAAGCCTATTACTCAAGTGGTTACTCGAGTGGCCATATCTTCTCTTCACATATTACTCAGGTGCCTCCTCCAATAAGCCTATTACTCGAGTGGTTACTCGAGTGGCTATTTCATTTCTTCACAAGTTACTCAAGTGAGCCCTCGAGTAAAGTTCAAATAAGTTTGCAAATTACTCAATTACTCCCTCGAGTAATGTCATTCAAATCTTGGCCGAGCGTTTTCCTACCTGGTTACTCGAGTGATCCCTCGAGTAATGGATTAAATAACTCTGCATATTACTTGAATTCTCCCTCGAGTAATGCCTTTTTCTCTCATGGTTACTCGAGTGGCTACTCGAGTAAATTGTTGCATTTCTTGGCCGAGAGCTACTGGAAGATTTTTGACCTGGTTACTTGAGTGGCTACTCGAGTAATGCCTTTTCTAATGTGTTACTTGAGTGACTACTTGAGTAATGGTTCATATAACTTTGCAGATTACTCGAGTAACCTCTTCCAAATTTTGGCAGTGCTTTCGAAAACATTTTCTTTCAACATTACTCGAGTGCTCGCTTGAGTAACAGTGTTCCTTACTCGAGTAAACATAGACAACTGCCACTGATGGTTTTCCTTTTCTCTTTCTCTCAAATCTTCTTTATTACTCCAGTGCTTACTTCAAGTAATGCTTTGTCTGCCATTTATTTACTTTGTTCAAATTCATTTGTTATCATATCCTCTTATATCATTAGTCCAATCTTTGTTATCATCAAAACATATGGGATCTAACAGATCTAGAGTACCTCCTTACAAGTCAACTGAATGAGAAAAGTGACATATATAGCTTTGGGGTTGTGCTTCTGGAGCTAATAATAAGGAAGAAACTAGTTGAATTCGATAGGCTAGAGCAGAAAAATTTGGCAACATACTTTGCATCATCAATGGAAGAAGGTAGCTCGTTGGAGGTTCTTGACAACTGAGTCTTGAATCAGAAGAATATAGAGTAGTCAAAGGAGGTTGCTTTCCTAGCAAGGAGGTGCATTAGAGTTAATGGAGAGGAAAGGCCAACTATGAAAGAAGTAGCAACAGAATTAGAGAGTCTACTTGCTATGAAAAAGCATCCGTGGGTAAAAGGAGGGGATATGATGTCTGAAGAATGTTAAAGCTTACTTGGTCATGCTGCTGCTAGCACTTTAGCTGGCTATGGTGGTGGATATGGGACTGTTAGTGTTAACACTTTTTCTGCATATGATAGCATACAAAAGCAAATGGCATTTGAGATCGCAGATGGGCGATGTTACTATTTCTCATGTGTTTGAACTGCTATTTCCACTTTTTAGCAAATGTAGGAGTTTTAGACTTTCAGGATATACTATATTGAAAGACTTATAAGGATTTTCAAAATGTTCTATTTATTTTGAAAGTCATTGGCTATTAAGGATAAAAGTAAATTACAATTATCAAATTCTGTTTCAGCAGTTCATAATGATTAATTCATTCTCTTTTTTGGATCATCTTGAGGGGAAGAGTTCATATTTTCTCATCAAGAGATAGATTGAATTTGAATCCACAAGTGGAAGACGAGATGTTATTTATATTATCTCTGCAAATGAGATAGATTAATTGAACTATCAAGTGGAATCGAAATGAGGTTGAAAGGTGTGAGAAGGCTGCAATATAACATAATCCATCTTCAAGCTTTATTGAAACAGCCTAATAAGGCCATATTTTCGTAAGTTCTACACAAAATATTAGTATAGGAGAGAAAATGGAGTCATATACTTGAGGATGTTTCAGAATACTCAATTAATCATGGAGGCTTCTTCCCTGTTTGGCTGCAGGAAGAAGATGGCTTGGAAGCTTCGTTTGACAGGAGTCAGCCAACACTGGGTGTGTTTGTTTTGATGATTGGATAAGTAACTTATTTTCAAGGTACTAAAACTCGGACCGGTCATTGAACCGGTCGGGGTACTGGGTTAAGGGTCAGTGGGTCAAACCGGGACCAAACCGGAGCTAAACCGGGACCAAACCGGTGAAAAATTGAAAATTTTAGACTTATAGTATGAAATTCTAAAGGAAATTTTTTTTTTTTTTTTTTTTAGTAAAAACCCCAACCCGGACCGGACCGGGAACCGGACCGGTTTTCCGGCCGGTTCGCCGGTTACCGGGCCGGACCGGCCGGTCCGGTCCGGGTTTCACAACATGGCTTATTTTTACTTAAACTTATGGAATCTTAAGATTGGGAAAAAGTTAGATTGAGTAAAATTATGAGTGTTTGGATTAGCGATTGGATAAGTAACTTAAAGTAACTTCTGTAAAAGTTAGGATGTTTTGTTTGACTTTTTCATAAGTGACTTTTGTATTAATTAAGAGAAAAAAATTGAAAAAATTATGAAAAATGAAAAAAATGAAGGGATAATTGTGAAAAAAGTCATCATTAGTAACTTAATTGCCAATGGGGTCTGGGAAGATATCTACACACAGAGGGATTTTTTCACAATTTTCTGAAAAATTAACATTGAAAAATTGGTAATGGTACAATTTTAATAAAAGTATATCAAACTCTAATTTAAATTGGTACACTCTAAAATTCTTTTCTACTGTGCACCTCAAGCTTAAATCTTATAAATTATATCAAACTCTAATTTAAATATTAAATCATAACTTATATTTTCATATAGTTTAAAATCTAACAAAATAAACCAATTAAAATCTCAATAATATCTCCAATAATCCAAATAAATTATTTAAACTAAATTTAATGGGTAAAAACATTATATAGAAACTAATTTATGACATGTTTATAAAAAAAATTGATTATAAAATCATAAAACAACTAAATAATAAATCTAAACTAATTAAATTAATTATTAATTATTCTCTACATTTCTACAGTCATATATTAACAAAACTTAAAACTTGTTTAAATTCTTATCCCAAAGTATTCTCTAATTAGCAGAAGATTACTATCTAAAGAAAGAGAAAATTATTTAGAACATTTTACATAAAAGAAGTTTTGTGATTAGAAGTGATTTTGAATACTTCATTGATCCCAAAAATATAAAAATACTCCTATCAATATTTTTTTATACACATACAGGTACATAAGCTCCAATAAACTTCATTTTGAGGCTTATGACTTTTTCCAACTTATAACTTTTTTTACCTTAAATTCAATCGCTGAAACAAACACCCATTTTTTATCAAAACATTATTCAAGTGCAATCTCCCATCTGAAACGCAGAAACAAACACGCACACTGACCATGAGTGTAGTATTTTTTTTTTTTTTTTGGCCAACAAGTGTAGTATTTTGAACTTATTGTAACTGTAAAACATTCTTATAAATGAATCAAATTAAAATAAAATAATATGCTGAATTCAAATATGTTGAGTTAATTAATTGAAAACAAAAACCCCAAAGATTTGACTGACTCCTTCCTTGCTGTCCAGTCTTGGTTGGCTGGGAGTTTATTAATCTATCTCCAATGTCCTTCACCAAACATCCCCACCCAATCAAAAGTTCTCACCAATTCATTATATATATATATATATATATATATTTCTTCAATTCTTAATATAAGATATATTTATTTAATTAGATTAGATTAAAAAAATTAATTAAATTAATTAATATGATATCTCTAGTCTAAAATATCCTACTCATCTCCCTTAATTTTTTTTTATTATTGTAAGGAGCATTAATAAAAATAAATTAAAAAAGAATTGATAAATACAAAAATTAGATATTATATTTAAGCTAAAGATTAGCTGCAGCACATATCTCGAGTGTGTGCGCATATATAGAGAGAGAGAGAAGTTTGAATTTTCCATTCTGCCCATAAAGTCTGCCGAAATGTACATGATGTAGACTTTTTTTTTTTGAATAATTACATGATGTAGACTGAATGAATTAAATACACACCATGAAATGTTAAATTAGTATTTAACTATATGAAAATTGTTGACCTACATTATAAAAAGCCCCACTTTCCTTTTCAAATACACCACATATCTCGATTGTGTGCGCATATAGAGAGAGAGAGAAGTTTGAATTTTCCATTCTGCCCATAAAGTCTGCCGAAATGTACATGATGTAGACTTTTTTTTTTTGAACAATTACATGATGTAGACTGAATGAATTAAATACACACCATGAAATGTTAAATTAGTATTTTTTTTTTATCGGAAAAATGTTAAATTAGTATTTAACTATATGAAAATTGTTGACCTACATTATAAAAAGGGAAAATACCAGCTAGGTCTCAAACTACAGAATTAATCTCAAAAAAGTCCCTTTATAAATTCCAATGTCAGAAAAGTCCCTAGGGACTTTTCTGACAGCATTTCCCTTTGAGTAATTACTAAAATAGCCCCCACTTGTAAAACGAGCTTAAGGTGTTGTAAACGTAGCAACAAGTGTTGTAACATAAACCATTTAGACTTTCTTTCTCCCAAGTTGTAAACGCTGCTTATGAAGTTGTTAATATAACTGAAGATGTTGTAAATATAGCAGACCATATTGTAAACGATGATAAAAGAAAGTGGAGCCTAAGTGTTGGCTTGTTGCACAAGCTACTGCCCTGGTGGGAGTGGTTGTAAATGTAGCTTAAAAACTTGTAAAAAGAGCTAAAGGTGTTGTAAACGTAGCAACAAGTGTTGTAACATAAACCATTTAGACTTTCTTTCTCCCAAGTTGTAAACGCCGCTTATGACGTTGTTAATATAACTGAAGATGTTGTAAATATTGTAGAACATCTTGTAAACGATGGTAGAAGAAAGTGGTGCCTAAGTTGTGGCTTGTTGTACAAGCTACTGTCCCGGTGGGAGTGGTTGTAAACGTAGCTTAAAAACTTGTAAAAAGAGCTTAAGGTGTTGTAAACGTAGCAACAAGTGTTGTAACATAAACCATTTAGACTTTCTTTCTCCCAAGTTGTATTAACAACATCTTCAGTTATATTAACAACGTCATAAGCGGCGTTTACAACTTGGGAGAAAGAAAGTCTAAATGGTTTATGTTACAATACTTGTTGCTACGTTTACAACACCTTAAGTTCGTTTTACAAGTGGGAGCTATTTTAGTAATTGCTCAAAGGGAAATGCTGTCAGAAAAGTCCCTAGGGACTTTTTTAACATTGGAATTTATAAAGGGACTTTTTTAAGATTAATTCTGTAACTTGGGACCTAACTGGTATTTTCCCTTATAAAAAGCCCCACTTTCCTTTTCAAATACACCACATATCTCGATTGTGTGCGCATATAGAGAGAGAGAGAAGTTTGAATTTTCCATTCTGCCCATAAAGTCTGCCGAAATGTACATGATGTAGACTTTTTTTTTTGAACAATTACATGATGTAGACTGAATGAATTAAATACACACCATGAAATGTTAAATTAGTATTTAACTATATGAAAATTGTTGACCTACATTATAAAAAGCCCCACTTTCCTTTTCAAATACACGAATGAAGAAAATATCAGGGTCCTTGTATGAGCACGGAGCCGGATAGATAAGACACGACCAAGCAAATTTCTGCATCAAGCGCATATATATATATATATATATATATATGTCCAACACTATAACCCAAGATTCTAAAGATCACAGCACATGGGAAAAAACTGAATAATTTCTATATTGATGCAAAATAATAGATACAACCTGTACACTTATATAGCCTATGAAATTAATCAAATGAGAATGATACAAAGGCCTTAAGGCTATTGCTCATGTGACCTTTATATTCTAACTAACTACACACTAACTGACACCTGTCCTAAATATAACAAAATAACTATCACAAATTTATATAAATACCCTTAGTTTCTAATACTCCCCCCCAAGTTTGGGGCCATATACATTCACAGTCCCTAACTTGCTTAATAAATGCTTCTGTATATTCTTCCCAACAGCCTTTGTGAGAAGATCTACTTGTTGATTGCTTGACCATACATGTTGTAGATCAATTACTCCTTGTACCCATTTTTCTCGCACAAAGTGACAATCTATTTCTTGTTTGGTTCTTTCATGAATCACTGGATTTGCAGCAATATGTATCGCTGCCTTGCTATCACAAAAAAATATCTACTGGAGCTTTATGATCAATGTACAGATCTTTCAGCAATCCTAGTGCCCAAACCACCTCTGAAGTTGCCATGCTAAGTGCCCAGTACTCCGCTTCAACTGAGGATTTTGAAACAGTGCTTTGCTACAGAGCACCATGGCGTCCAACGTCATTTTCCGTATTAACAACTACTACTGTGCGAATTAACAACTTATTTTTCTTCCATATCAGCGTTTTCATAGCACCCAACCACTTAAAACACACCACTTCCTCTGTTTTCTTTCCAAAAAACAGAGCAAAATGGCGCTCAAACCTCATTTTTCGTATTAACAACTACTAGAGTTATATTAACAACTACTACTGCGGAAATTAACAACAACTTAATTTTTTCCCATTTCAGCGTTTTCACAGCACAATGAGGTTGGACTATTCATCATCATCATCACCTTCATCCCTTCCTTCTTTAAAAATGGCGGAAGCTTGAGATCAAAAAAATCCCACCACCTTCCTTCCATCTTCTTCTTCCTTCTATCTTACTTCTCATCCCACAAATCTTTCACCACCTCAAAGCTTCACCCTCCACCATTGCAAAAAATGAATCTGCAGATATTAAGAAGAGATTTGCGATCTGAAAACGTTAGAGAGAGTGAGCTGAAAACGTGAGAGAGAGAAAAATAGAAGAGGGGCATGTGTGTAATTTGACTTTAGAAAATAATATCAGAAAAGTCCTTAGGGACTTTTCAGATATTTCAGTTTTTCTTGGGACTTTTCTGATAATATTTTGTTTCCTTGGGACCTGAAAGTGATTTTCCCAAAATAAAAAGACAAAAATGACCAAACCTCGGGATCACTGTGTGCGGACCCGGCTTTCCTCCTTTGCACCTTTGCAAAGGAGGCTCCGCTGCACAATCTGGGCCGTTGGATCATATCTCAACGGTCCAGATTTAATGTATTATAAAAATATAATTATTATATTTTTATAATACATTAAATCTTATAATACATTAAATCTGGACCATTGAGATATGATCCAACGGCCTAGATTATACAGCGAAGCCTCCTTTATAAAGGAGGAAAGCCCAATCCCACTGTGTGCACGGAGCACCAAAAGAAATCTTGAATTCATGATTCGGTAATGTCTGCATCAAGGGTCAGCAATGACGATATACAGAATTAATGTATATATAAACAGACAAAGTCCCTTCTCTTATGGAAAAAAAAATCTAACAAAAAAATGAATGGTGATGAGGATTTTTTATCGTTATCTTTTAGGTCTATAATAAAAATTTAATGAATGATTGTGTATAGGCAAATCTAAAATTATTCTATTTTTTTGAGGAGTTTTTTTATTGATCCTTAAGTAATGTAAATGTTATATAAATGTAATGAAAACAAAAGAAAATAGATTTTGAGATTTTGTTTGAAAGTATGTAAATCCTAATATATATGCTATATTTTTTATATGTTCTTTATGAAAATGGGATGGAGTGCGAAGTATAGGTATGAATTGTATAATAAATGTTTTTGAAAATATGAATTAATAGGCTATCATAGTTCAGTTAGACGTGGGAGTAAATTTTCATAAAGTCTTGATGAAAACCTCAAATAAATGTTTGGGTCTAATGTTCTAAATTAGTGATTATTTCTAGGAACATAGTTAGTAACTATCTCTTAAGGCACTATTTAAATACACTATGTGATTAGGATTTAATTAATGTAACTTGCTTTCTCTGGATAAGAATGTGATAACACGACACTCAATTGATCTAATTCAATCTTACTATCTAACGATAACACATAAAAAACATAATATCATTAAACCAATAAGAAAAATACATATATGTAAATTCAACAAACTAGATAAATTCAATCCAATAATATAGGTTTAATCCACAAAATTATTCAAACGGATAAACTAAATCTCAACAATACAGAACAACATTCTAAGAACCAGGAATTCTAAATATAAATAGAGAAAATAGATTGAATATAATAAGTTCCTTTATTTAAGTTCTAAAACTCAAGCTACCGTCACTCCCCAATAAGCAAAACGAGCTCGACCACACATGGATTCAAATTCAACTCTAACAAGCTCTAAAACTACGGCCATGGCAGAAAAGGTGAAGATAACAATCACTATAATAAAAAGGGTAAAAGGTGGATCACATTTTGTGGCACTTCTTTAAACAAGTGCCACAGCTTTTCTTTTCTTTTTTTTTTTTGTTTTTTACCCCTAACCCACCAGGCGCCA
Source organism: Inga oerstediana (assembly GCA_963210345.1). Lineage (NCBI taxonomy): Eukaryota > Viridiplantae > Streptophyta > Magnoliopsida > Fabales > Fabaceae > Inga > Inga oerstediana. The sequence continues at coordinate 57,973,775 of OY723407.1, read as the reverse complement.
CAGCTGCAGCAAAGATCATGTGTGGCGCCTAAATAAATAGGCGCCACACATGATAAATTCTATATCAGCTGTGGCGCCTAAGCATTAGGCGCCATAGCTAATGAGAGGCAATGTGTGGCGCCTAATTATTTAGGCGCCACACTTGCCCTTTTTTTTAAAAAAAAAAAAATTCAAATGGATAGTGTATCTCTTAATTATTTCATTTCTCGCGTAGTGGTCCTGTGTCCGCCCCCATTCATTCTCTTTTTGACTACTACTCCACTTTAATTATTTAACTACTCTCTCCTCCATTAAACTACTTTTCCTTTCTCATCTTCTTAGTGGATCCGTTGGCTCTCTCCCTCCATTTCCTATCATCTTCACACTAAAAAACACACCCACACGCTCACTCGTCACTCAAGCTAGCATCACCAACGTGGTCTCTCACTCCCTGCGCTGGTCAATTAATAGATTTGTAAGAAGAAGACTGTTTCATTCTAGCTTGCTTTGTTTAAATTTTTTTTTTAGTCAAGATAAACCGTAATATAACGTTTGCCTTTTTGTTCCTAATTTAATAGGAAAGAGTGAAAACCTAGCTTGTTTCGTTTGCCTTTTTGCTTTGTTTAAATTTTTTTGCCGACAAGCTTGCGTTTTTTAGTCATCTTTTAATTTACTTAATTAGTTGTTGATGTATTGTGTTCACATATCAAGTTCTTGTATTGTGATATTTTTTATGTTAGTTTTGGAGAGTATTAATATAAGAACATTATTGTTGGGGAACTTGAATTTTAAATGTGAAAATTATATATATATATATATATATATAATAGGTTGAAATATAAAATAGAAAGATTGACAATTTGTGGAAATGATAAACACGAAAGCCACTCATTTTATATAAAGCTTCACAATCAAGAAGCATAAAAAATTGCCACAGGAAGAAAAAGAAGAAGAAGAAGAAGAAAGAAAAGAAAAAAGAAAAAAAAAGGGACCCTCCTGTGGCGTTTGTTTGAGGAAGTGCCACAGGAGGGGGCGACGCAAGCGCCATAGTAGGACCCCCTGCTGTCAGCAAGCGCTACAGGAGGCCCCCTTCTGTGGCACTTCCTCAAACAAGCGTCACATGAGGGTATTTTTTTTAAAAAAAATTTTAAAATGTTGTGGCGCTTCCAAGCGCCACAGCTTTTTTTAGTGACGTCCAGATATGTGGCACTTCTCTAACGCCACAGTTAATGTAATTATAAGCGCCACAGCTTTTTTTTTTTTTTTGTAGCAGTGAATGGTGGTGATGCTAAACGAGAAGGAGGTGGTCGACTCTGGCGAAGAGAAAGGAGAGGGAGGATCGAGAGACTGTGAACGAATCTGATGGAGAAGAAAGAGGGAGACATCGACGGAGCAAGGAGGCAGACGGTGGTGAAGTGGGAAAACACCGACTGTGGTGGTTGATGGTGAAGCCTCTACGATTCCATTCTCCCTCTCTGTCCTTGTTTCAGTTCGTTCGCAAGCTCAGCTCAGTAGTGAAGGAGGAGGATTTAGAGGGTGTTGAACTCGATTCTGTTCTCCGATTCCTTCCCTGCTTCCTCTGTTGGAATTTAGCCCCCCTCCCAAAGAGTTTCGGATCCTTCAATAGTAATGGAGGGGCAATGGTGGTGATGGAAATGAAGGGTGGATGACGTCATTGATGGAGGTGGAGGATTGAGTAAAAGATTTCAGGCTTGCAGACATTGCTTTTCGGCTTTTGGGGCTTTGCTGCAATTTTCACAAGTTTTAGGTCTTTTCTGTAATTTTATCTGGTCTCATCAGCATTAATTTACAGTTTTCAAAAGTTCTAGGTTTTGTTTTGTAATTTTCTCTAAAATAATCTGCAAAAACAAAAAATCAACAATAAAATAATACTTTTAACCCAAAAAGTAATTCTTCAAAAAAATCAATAAAAAGCCACAATTATACATTTTTTTTAACTCTATTCATGTAATCACTCATTAATCTGAATTTATCATAAATAATTCATTTTTTTGTTCAATTAACATGATAAAATTCTAAAATTAATTATGAAATAACATATTAAAATACAGTACGATCAAAGAGCCAGCAGTTTTTGCCTAGGTCCTCCATCTCTCAATGTGGTGTTGCGTCATCGATTATTTGTTTTAGCGATCAGATTGCTTATAAGCTGCTTTTTACGTAAATCGAGACACAACTCCTCTCATATACTTACCTCGTATACCGTAAATCACGATTGAAAAGCTGTTTTTAAGCATTCCAATCACTAATCCAAACGAACACTTGGACACCCGCGAAAAAGCAGAAATTAAGATGAGGTCGTCGATCTCCAAGTTCGTCAATGTGTGGTACGGATGATGAAGCTTCCGTGTACTAGAATGATAAGGATTTTTTTTTTTTTTATCAAATGAATTATCAGGATTTGAAGCGATCTATATATAAAACCTTGCTGCCTAGGTGTTTTAAGAATGTGTGGTGGGGAGAGAATTAATCATCAAATCGAAAATTAAACAATACCAGTCATTCAATGGTCTAAAACTGAAATGAGCAAGCAACAAAATAGTTTTCAAACAATCTCTATGTGTGTAATATCCCGAATTTTGGGATTGGAAGCTTTGTAATAAGCCTAAATTGAGTGGACTACTAAGCCCCAATTTAGTAGATGTCCCAAATATATTCCCTAATGATTCTAATATCTTTGGGGTATTAAGAAAGTAAAATGGTGAATTTTGGAGAATATAATTATGTTTTCGATAAAATCGCCTATGAGGCAGTGAGCTTATCATAAGGTTTTGGAAGACTAAATGATAATTAAAAATTATGAAATTTTACAGGATGAAATTAGACATCCTAAGCTTTAATTTGATAGGTCATATGACTCAATTAGAGCTATACACAAAAAGATATGATTTTTTGAAGTCAGCACAGATAAACTGTGAAATTTCTGGAATAATATGCAAAGATTGAAATTCTGGGAATTTTGTGATTCCAGAAAGCAAACTTCTATATTTTTCTTTAAAACTAGACTCAATAAGGGTTCTATAGGCTTTGGAATCACCTCATTTCGATTTTTCTAGAATTAGTTATGATTTTTCAAAGTTTGGGCAGAAATCTGCCAGAATTTTGTAAAATCCGAAATTTTTGGAAAATTAAAGTAAAATATGATATAATAATATATCATCATCCTCTTCCTCTTGAGAACATTTCAGACGTGAGCTGCAGCCAAGGAGAGAGAGAAAGTTTGAGAGTTTTAGAGAGAGAAGGAGAGGAGAAAAATCACAAGATAGGTCGATTTCTTCGGTGAATTCGTACCTAACGTGTATAATTCTTCTCCTAAGCTTCTCTTCTATGTTGTTTGAGGAATTTGAAGCAAGATTCATGGTGTTACCAAGCTAGGGTTTTCAGCCATATTTGGGAAAAGTCAGAAGGAGCTTGAGGTAACTTCCAAACTTTCGTATATTGCTTATTCTGGCTGCTGTGGACAATTTAATCGGTGAAATTTCGCCGGATTATCTTTGTTTGTGATTTTTGGAAATGGGTTTTCATAAGGGTTATGCTGCCCAAATTGAGTCTAAATGGTAGTTATAACCTAATGGAATAGTCAATAAAGTGGTTAGGAGTAGAAAGGAACGTGTTTACGGAGCCGAAACCGAAAAACCCCAATTTTCCCTTAAATTCCCATATATTTCGGCCAGCACTATAAATGGGCCTTAGAGTTGGATTTTCAATGATTTGATGGTTCCATTGGATTCAGGAGGGAAAATTAGGTGGGGTTACAGTTGGGCACTTTTTCGGAAAAGGCCGAGAAAGCATAATTACGGAAACGCCCCTAAAACCCTAAAAGTAGGGCTGCCAAGGGCAATTTCGTAATTTTACATTGAATTTGATAATTCCGAGTCCAGAAATGGATTCTCTGGGTGAAAATATGTCAGGATAGCCCAGGTTAGAATTTCGAGAAAAGTACAGCCGGACCGGGTATGATGGGGCCGGGTCCCCGGGGGTATTGTAGTAATTTTTCAAGATAGACTCATATAACCCCCACAAACACTATGGAAGTGTCTAAATAGTATATTTGACATTGTAGGATCGAATATGGAGCCCCGAGTTGTTGGCACGCATACCGAGGCACACATTTCAAGGTAGAAATGGGTTAAGGTAGGGGACTTACCTTACTTGCATGTATTTGATATCTTTGCTTGTGTAATGATGTATGTGATTGCTTTACTTGATTGTGTAGAGCATATTTGAATAAATGAAGCTCTGTTTCTGTTTTCGCTGTGGCCATAGACTTGTTGTATGAAACATTGAGCATGCAAAAATGTCATTATGGAGCATACATCTAGATAAAGCTAACATGTCATACACGTAGCATCAATCATGCATGCATTATGGTATCTGTTTCCTACTGAGATTCTCTCGAATCTCACCCTCCCCTACCAACAATTTAGACAGGAGACGACAGAAGATATGCAAACAACAATGCAGAGTACCGTACGAGGGGATTACAGTAGTGGAACGAAGATGAGAAGATGTCTTTGTTTCACTGGGACGAGTTTAGACACTCAAGTATCCCTGTGCGGCTACACTAATTGTAATTATCAGGTATGAATCCCTGAGGGGAATTTCCGTAATCATATACATATTATCAGTATAATTATGCTATTCCTGTGTTGCCTACTGAACCGCATATCGTTTTCCGCTAATACTCTGGTAAATGTGAAATTAAAATAAGGGCGTGACAATGTGTCTCTTATGAAAGGGAATATGTCATATGGAGAATTTTAGAAAAATATTACTTGAATTTTAAAATTCTAAATTAATTATTTGATAAGAATTTGTATTATCAATTCCATTATTTTTTTTTTATCAAATCCATTATGTTTCTTATCAAAGGAATTTAGAAGTTTAAATGATTTTTTTTTTAAATTCTCCCTATGTCATATTCATAAAGCGTCTTTTATACTTCTCAAATTTTATTTATAAGACATTTTCAACATGTTTTACATAAATTAAGAAAATCCTTAAATTTTATTAATTTGTTATAAAATTCAACAACTTTTAAATTTTATCTCAGTGTAATATACATTACACCCATCAGAATATAGTTAATCTAATAATAAATAAAGAAAAAAAATGTACATTAATGCGGTGCCTTACAAATTAAATAGGACAAAAAAAAAATTCTTCCGTTACCGAAGGAGTAATAAGCAACCAACCGAGTATATATGAGTATATATATATATATGTATGGATATATAGACAGTCAAAGACCATTCCCTTATTTAAAAAAAAGGGAGAATTACATTCAGATCCTAAAGGAGAGGAGAAATGAAGAAATGGTCCATATAAATTATAAAATGAAAAAATGATCCTATGGAGTTGTCAATACAAGCTCTTGGAGTTGTTAATGAGTTGTCAATACAGGCTCATGGAGTTGTTAATGGGACCATTTTTTCATTTTGCAATCTACAGGGATCATTTCTTTATTTTTTTTCTTCCATGGGACCTAAGTGTAATTCTCCCTAAAAAAATCAAACAAAGAAATTAAGAGCCTTCGGTTTTTGCCAAGGTCCTCCAGTCGGAATATCCCGCTGCGTCAAAGATTTGAATGTGCTAGCTATGCCAAAAGACAGAAATTAAGATGGTCGCCGATCTCCAAGCTCGTTATAATTAATTCCTTCATCCACGTGCGTTATTACAAATGATCAGGATTTGAAGTTATCTATATATATATAATACCTCACCACCTAGCTTTTAACAATATTCCTGGATACATCAATGAAAGAGAGAGAGATGGGTTTGGTGAACGCACGGCATTTCAAACTGATATTTCTGGTCTGCACGGTGGTGGCCACGGTGGCCCAAACAAAACCCGGTTGCAACAAGAAGTGTGGGAAAGTGAACATCCCATATCCCTTTGGCACTAGCGAAAACTGCTACATCGATGATTTTTTTTCCGTCAACTGTACAACCACCACGTCACCATCTGGAGAAGCCACAACACAATTAATTTACGGCTCTAATATACAAGTCCTCAACATATCTCTGGATCCTCCTGAATTAACCGTGTCAGCGAACGTTTCCAGGCTGTGCTATGATTCTGCTTTTACTTCTGTATGGAACACTATTTGGTTCAATAAGTTCTCTATATCCAACACAAAGAACAGATTCACTGTGGTGGGCTGTGACACTTACGCTTATATAAGAGACTTGACGGGAAACAGGTTTCAAACTGGATGTACTTTGAATTGCAATAACAATAGCTTTGAGGATTGGTCATGTTCTGGTGTGGGATGTTGTCAGACAAGTTTCCCTAGAGCTATAAGGAATTATACTATCAACATAACTAGTTTTAATGGTTACAGGGACGTGAGAAAGTTTAACCCTTGTGGCTATGCTTTTATTGTCCAGGATGGATCCTTTAGCTTTTCATCTCGAGATTTGTTTGATCTCAGCAACAGAACGCAATTTCCTATGGTTCTGGATTGGGCAGTTGGTGATCAGACGTGTGTTGAAGCACAGAAAAATGGAAGCAGATATGCCTGCAAACAAAACACCAGATGCTTTGACTCAGTCACTGGTATTGGTTATCAGTGTCTATGTGAAGATGGCTTCCAAGGCAACCCTTACCTCTCTGACCTTGATACTGGCTGCAAGGGTACATGCTTCCTTTCGTCCTTAATATAAGGCATATTAACTTAATTTGATTAGTTCAATGAGTTAAGTTAATTAATATGACATTTTTTCTATCTATAACATCCTAACCATTTTCTTTAATTTCCTCAATCTCTTTCTTACTTGATTATTATTGATATAATCTACAGGGGTAAATTAGAAAAATATTGATAAATATGAAAAATATGTATTGCATTTAAGACCAATATCAATCCCCTTATAAGGTCCTATACTAGGCACCGGAGGAGTAAGCTTACTAGCTTTTATTGGATAGTCTCACGTTGGAGAGTCTTGCAAGTGACATAATAGGAGAACTGGTGGCCTACTAAGTAAACTAGGCAGACCTGGACCATCATATCTTATCTAGCTGGTCTAGATCTTATTTTTTAAAAGCCTATATTTTTTAAAAAATCGTCATTTTAAAAAAACTTAGATCTGGACAACTCAGATCTGCTTAGCTCTCCTAGTTAAGCAAAGTACTTAGTAGGAAACTAGATCCCACAATATAGGCTAGTCTTATATGATATATTCTTACTTGTGATCATAATATCAGCTTGCCCTCTTTCACTTCCGTTTCCTTTATTTCTGAAGAAATATAATCAGCTCTTTCTCAATGTTTGTTTGAGATATATATGACCTTCTAGTAAAAGGTTTTCTTCTTTTTCTTTTCTTTTTTTTTTTAATGATGTTGTTGGTTAAATCATCAGCTATTGATCAATATTAAGTAACTTTGCAGATATTAATGAATGCGAGGGAGAGAACCGGTGCAGTAAGAGATGTCACAATGTGGAAGGCAATTATACATGTTCTTGTCCGCTGGGATACAAAGGTGACGGCTATAAAGACGGATCCGGGTGCAAATTCCCTATCATGGAAATTTCATTAGGTACTAATTTTCTAAACCCCCTGACCTTCCACTCACCTTCATTAATTAGTTACCGACCTGTTATAATGACATATTATATGTGATATTTAATTGTTAGATTATATAGACAATGACGGGAGGAAATTGTTCGCACAAAAATTTTATAAGAAAGTGTAGAGAGAGAATCCAATTGTTCACACAGAATTTTTTTTTATTTTGGTGTTTTTTTTTTGTTGCCTTCTTTCACACACAGAAATTTTACCATAGTTTTTATTTTAGAATTTTAATCACTTCAAGATGCTCATGAGTCGTATGGATAGATTACTATTTCATGAAAAATCATAATAATAGATACTTATAAATTTTATCAATAAACTATTGTTTGAGGGGGTAAGAGGTTTCATCAACCAGAACATAAGTTCGAATCTTGTGAAGAACATTTATTAGGAAGGGCGAAACTAAGACACTGTTCAGTATGTAGCACAAGGGGTAGAGATTGGGATTGAGTCAGTGATTGGACCAATTATATTATTTGGTATGAGAGACTGAGAGTAGCCCAGGATAAAGAGAACCATAAAAGTGAAATTGCTGTAAAGTCATCTTCCCTGATATTGCGTTTGCAATCCTAGGATTGCAAATTTAAAAAACAAAAAAATCCATGTTTATAACATTTTCAAGACAAAAATACCCTCTATCAATTTTAACTTATATCAATATCATTCTGTACATCTCACTATCTTAAATCCTTTCAGCCTTTTTCTTCTATTGATTAAGTTACATGTGTATTCCAATGACTTTTGTAAAGGCTGAGATTGAAATACGTCCCAACTCCCAAAACGAATCTGGAAAGGGCTGAGATTAAAAGTGTAACAACTAAGTACGCAAGTTCTTGAGCGGGTGCAACTCTTTTTCATTAATAGTATGCAACAATTATATGTAAATGTCTTCCATTCTATACTTAGTTAAAAGATAGGTTATATATAACTTACGAATAGTTGTACTTGCCAAAGATGTTTGCAGAGTTTTTAAAAAAACTTCAGACACTTTTAGATGATAAATTTATGTGAGGGTTTTTTCAGTAATTTTATTTATTGGGAAACCATTGAATAAATACGGGAAGAAGACATCCTAACAAGCCAATATGACACAGTTGAAACAAATTTTTTGCAAATTGCAATATATTTATAAAACAGATCGTCGCACGTTATCAATATAATGGAGCTGATCTGTTTATTGACTTTGCAACTTGTAGCTAGCTAAATGTATAGTTCTAAAATATAGTATCCCAAAATTGTTAACACCTAGATGATAAGCTATTTTTAAATCCAAATCAATAATACACCGCTTCACTCTAAACTGTTTGCAGTTCCTTTGAAAAATTAAGAGGACATTGAATTATTCTTTTCTTTATCCACCCTTTGTTTATTTTATTACTAAATGATGTTCTCGCTTGCCTTACTGTTTCATTTCAAATCATGTTTAATATATTAAAATTTATAAGTATTCTTTTTGTTTTTTTATTTGCTCAAGGGTTTAATAGCATAGTAATAATAACAAGCTTCTCGTGAGCTTCCACCTTCAAACTTCCTCCACTAGCTTGCCATTTTCTTTAGGAGTACTTGCCCCTACTATTGATATATGGGAGAAATGGGTGAGATTCAGAGGAATCTCAATAGTAAAACATTAAATATATAATGTGTAATGGTAATAAACTAAGCATGGCAAAAAAAAAAAAGGTAATAAACTAAGCATGTAAATGGTCAATATAAGAACAACACCTTACAAATACATACACATGGCTATGACACAAACTCAAGCAAGGATATTACATGTTCAAAGGCATATATATAGCAAATAAACATGTAATCAACCAAACACAAACTATATAAGAGTAAGTTTTACTATTTTTTGCTTCTTCTTTCAAATTATCTCCTCTTGCTTGTGTTTCCTTTGCTTTGCCTCCTCTTTGGTCTTGATGGAAATTATCAAACCCTATTGATTATTCATGTAGGGACAAATTAATACTCATCTTAGCAAACTTTCATAGCATAACTAATCTCTCTCAAAGCCCCAACTTGTAACCCATTCATTTAGCTCCATAGCTGGGTCATTTTACCTTGATTTTCCTACTTCTTGTTCTTTGTCTAATGATTCTTTTTATTGTTCCTCTTTTTCCTACTGTGTTCTGCACAATTTTACAAGAGGAATTCATTTTCAATCTCAACATTATAAAGTTCTAGCCATAAATTTGTAACCACACTAAGGGCAAACATGGGTATGGAAATTACATAATTCTATTATTCTAATCAATGCTTCCAAACTTATACTTTAGTCATCTTTGCAAACAATTCCACCTTCTAAAACGTATTGAATTGAATATCTACTTGCCTATGTAATTTAGACATCCAATTTAATACACTAGATCTCCAAACTTATTCCAAAACTCTCATAAACCCATTACTAATTTCAATTTCCTAAAAATGTGGTCATAACTTAACTAGGATTTTTGAAAAATCATAACTTAAGCTAGGAAACTTCAAATGAGGTGATTCAAGTTCCTAGTTAAAGCTCTTTCAATCCTATACAAATGAAAAATAACATCCAGCATTAAATCATGGACATAATTTCTCAATTCCAGCATGCATACTAACTATTCCTTTGGTAAGACAGGATATTCCAGTTTTCCTACCTAAACTTTGAAAATTTATAACTTACAATATACACATTCAGTTTCTATGTTCTAGTACTTAATTTAAATATTTGCAAGTCTATTTTAAAGAAAAAATAATCAAAATGAAAAATTACGAAAGCAACCTCGTGTAATTTGCATAATTGCTCACTACTTAAAATCTGGATAACAAAATGTTCTCAGTTTTCTGTCCAAACTTTCAAAAATCATAACTTTTATTCTAATTATACAATTAATGTGTTATAGGATTCATTTTAAAGTTTAAGATGTGTATTACTTTTTTCTACCAAATTTCACAGATAGAGGACACCGTTTGCCCTGTCAAAACCTCACTCGGAACCTACTGCCTCTCAGACTTTCCAGAATCAACGCTCTGCTATATAACATCAAAAACACCACATATCTCTTCCTAACATGAGTTCTTCTTAGTTTATCTCCAAAACACATGTTTAACTCTTTAAACCTCAAAGAAACCAAACCAATATTACCCAAAAACTCAAGCTTTAGCTTCAGAAATCACATGCATGTGCACTGTGTTTTTCGATTTGGAAGAACAAGAAGAAAAAGAGTACATGCATGCTCAAATCAATGCTTAAAACTCCAGGAATTTTGACCCTCTAAAACCCAGAATGCATGCTCTATTTTCGATGACAAAATTATAGAATCATAGACCTAAAAACACTCCTTAAATCGACATGCAGTGGCTCTTTCTTACCTTTCATGATGACAACAATTCTGTCTCAAAAATACTGAACTTCAGCACAATTTTAACTCAAAGAAAATCACCAATCGACATAAATGAAGTTGGAAAAGGGTGTAGTAGGCTTACCTAGACAAGATTCTATGATTACATGCGATCTCCGGCCTCTTTTCCGACGAAATCTCCAGCATCTCACTCTCTCGGCCTCTCTCTCTTTCTCTCAGTTCTCTCTCTTATGCTTTCTTCCTTGTCTTTGTTTCAGATGCTAAATAAGAGTGGAGGGAGGCTAGTGAGGTGTTTTATTTGAGTGTGAGTGTGTATATAGTTTTGTTTTCATATCATTGGTTTCACTTACAAGGCTTTATTTATTCTAATTTGTCTAGACTAAAATCTCTTAAATCTAACTTCAATTTCTTGATCATGGCCAATACGTTTGGGTTTCATAACTTGACTTAAACTTTAACTCAATTCCGATTTTTGTGTCTGCCTAATACAATTACTAATTTTCCCTTTCTTTATTTGTGTTGGCTCACCATATAAATTCCATAATTTATTCCTTAATACTTTATAAGAATTTTCTTCCTCAATTTCCAAGGCCCATAAATAATTTTAGTAATTATTTTAAACATTTTCCTCATGATATGCTTAAGAAATTTGGCTCAACATAGTTTAATAGTTTATTTAATTCAGACTTATTCTTCAACTTTTAGATCCAAAATTTAGAATATTATAAAAAGATATATTCCAATGCCTTTTGTAAAGGCTGCAATAGGAACAGAATCTGAATGTAGCCCTCTATAGAAGCTTGCTAATTTAATTGGAGAAGGTGATTAAGAGCTAATTATTTGGCTATTATATAGTGAGAGCGTTGTTTGTGGATGGTACGAGTAAACCGATCGAGACCTTTGGTTATTCATTCCTGGTGCCAAAAATCAAGCACTCAGCTGTGATTTAATTAGTCACACACCCACACGCGCGCGGGCGCGTGCGCGCACTCACACACTGCAGATTCCAAGATGCAACAAAGATGGATCCAGTTTCATCGTTTGGAATCCTACATTTGACCAGAGAATTGCTTCCAAAATATTGTAAGCACAATAATTTCTCTAGCTTTGTCCGTACCCACAAACTATTCCAACCACCCACCTCCGCAGATTTGGGTCATTAGCAGGTGATAGGGTTTAGGGTTAGAGAAGGATATTATTGTACTTTCATAATTTATTTTAGATTATAAATAAAATTGATGAAAGTATTCCCATCAAATATTACTTCCTTCCAAATATAATTTTAAAACATCAATTCCAGTGACAATCCTAATCCCAGTCACAGTCCATCAAAACTCAAGCCCACATATTAAATAGGGCCTAAGACTAGAAAGGAGAAACCCTTGAGTAAATAATAAAAAAAAAAGAATAGTTATAAATTTTAATATATTAAACATGATTTGAAATGAAACAGTAAGGCAAGGGAGAACATCATTTAGTAATAAAATAAACAAAGGGTGGATAAAGAAAAGAATAATTCGATATCCTCTTAATTTTTCAAAGGAAGTGCAAACAGTTTAGAGTGAAGCGGTGTATTATTGATTTGGATTTAAAAATAGCTTATCATCTAGGTATTGACAAATTTTGAGATGATATATTTTAGAAATATACATGTAGCTAGCTACAAGTTGCAAAGTCAATAAACAGATCAGCTCCATTATATTGAGAACGTGCTACCATCTTTTTTATAAATATATGCCAATTTGCAAACACTTTGTTTCAACTGTGCCACATTGGCTTGTTTGCATGCCTTCTTCCTGTATTTATTCAATGGATTCCCAATAAAGAAAATTACTGAAAAAACCCTCACTTTTTAAAATTTATTATCTAAAAGTGTCTGAAATTTATTAAAAAAAATCTGCAAACATCTTTAGCAGGTACAAGTATTCGTAAGTTATATATAACCTATCTTTAACCAAGTATAGAATGGAGGACATTTACATATAGTTGTTGCATACTATTAATGAAAAAGAGTTGCACCCGCTCAAAAACTTGGGTACTTAGTTAAGTATATATGGACAATAACTTTACAATGGAAGATTTTTCAGCAAATCTCCCATTCACATTTCGAGTTTTTTTAGTGGGGGACCACACTTTTCGTGGACACTTTATCTCCCTCCCCACAATATTCTCCTACAACAAGAGAGAAATGTACGAGACTATCTGGGGATGATGGGAAGTAAAGAAAGTCCTTGCATTTATTGTTCAAAACTACGATTCAATGACAAACAATGCTAGCTACCCCCTGAGTAATATTTTGAACATTTTTTTCAGGCATTTCTGTAGGATTGCTTGTTGTCTTCACATTGGTCTCGACATTATGCTGGGGACACAAGCAAAGAGCGTTAAAACAACTTAGAAGCAAGTATTTTGAGCAAAATGGAGGAAATATGCTGCAACAACTTTATCAACAACAGGGATATAATGATAGAACTAAGATTTTTACCGAAGTTGAGCTCAAAATTGCAACAAACAACTTTGATGAGACTAGAGTCCTTGGTCGTGGAGGACAAGGCACTGTTTACAAGGGTATATTACCAGATAATACGCTTGTCGCTATTAAAAAGTCCAGAATAGGTGGGGATCTTAGACAAATCAAGGATTTTATCAATGAAGTGGCCCTGCTTTCTCAAATAAATCATAGAAATGTGGTGAAACTTTTTGGATGTTGTCTTGAAACTGAAGTTCCCTTGTTGGTTTATGAGTTTGTGGACAATGGCACCCTTTTTGACCATATAGATCCACTAAAGAATGATCACTCTCTTTTATGGGATAACCGATTAAGAATAGCTGCAGAAACAGCTGGGGCTATTTCATATTTACACTCTACTGCTTCTATTCCAATTATTCATCGCGATATTAAATCTGCCAACATACTATTAGATCACAATCATAGAGCAAAAGTTTCAGACTTTGGAGCTTCAAGACTTGTTCCTGTTGATGAAACTCAAATTACCACTGTGGTTCAAGGGACATGGGGGTATTTGGACCCAGAGTACCTTCTTACAGGTCAATTGAATGAGAAAAGTGATGTTTATAGTTTTGGGGTTGTGCTTGTAGAGCTAATCACTGGAAATAAAGCAGTTGAATTTAATAGGCCAGAAGAACAGAGAAATTTGGCCATGTACTTTGCATCTTCAATGAAAGAAGACAACTTGTGGGAGATTCTTGACAAGCGGGTGTTGGATCAGAAGAATGCAGAGCAGCTAAAGGAAGTTGCTTTTCTAGCAAGGAGGTGCATTAGAGTTAATGGGGAAGAAAGGCCTAGTATGAAAGAAGTAGCAATGGAATTAGAGGGTCTAATTGCTATGAAGAAGCATCACTGGGGAAAGAGAGAGGATATGATGTCTGAAGAATGTGAATACTTGATGGATCATGTAGCTGATGAATATGGGAATGCTAGTGCTAGCAATTCAGCTGCCTATGATAGCATACAGAAACGAATAGCATTTGAGATTGCAGATGGGCGATGATCATTTAATGTTACTATTTCTCATGTGTTTGAGCTGTTTTCATTCCACTCTTTCACTATTGTAGGAGTCTTTTGGTATATTGTCTTGAAATACTTGTAAGGATTTAAAATGTTCAAATTTATTAAGAATGATCGTCGTAATGCTTCGGTCTATGTGGCTGTTTGTAATATTTGTGCAGCGAGAGGTAGGCACATTGAGGGGACGAATTTGAAGGAGTTTTAAAAGTAATGACGAAGACGCCTCGTTGTAGTTGGATTGTCTTGAGGGGAAGAGTTCAAATTGTTTTTCTTAATTGTAACGAAAAAATTGTTTTTCTTAATGTTGAAGACTGTGTACCCATTGAGCCTAAAGCCCATTTACTCTGCCATACTCATCTCTCTGGAGTAGACTGAATCAAACTTATTTGAATTACAGTTTTTATAGATATTATTGTACTCCAAAGATCAAGGGAATTGGGTTAAATCTCCACAAACTACTTGGCCCTTAAATCTTAATTAGGATTATTCTTCACTAGAGCAGTTGAGTGAATGAAACACTTTTTAAGGCGACAAAAAAAAAAAAATTGAATTGAAATCTTCACTTCCTAACTGATAGTTTGACATAATAATTTTTTAATTAGGGACTTCAAAATTAGTTTATCATTTTAGGGAATATTTTATTTATTAGATTGTTTGCATGGGTCTGCACAATAATTTTCCCTATATTGAATATAAAATTTAGAGTTAAAAGAGCAAAAATACTCAAAGTAATGTGTGAAAGAGTTACTTGCATTCTAACCTACATTATATTATAAAATTTTGTCAATCACCTCTGTAGACATCAGTGCCAGATATATAGAAGTACTTTATAGGTATATTTCCTGCTTAACCCAAAATTTATAGACTTATGTATGCCATTGACCAATTAATACAAGACTCGCAGAACAAGTAGGAGAGACAGATACTTAGAGTAGGTTAATTAATTAACGAATTTTTCTGGGAAGTGGAAACTTATATATGTATATACATATATATGTATATGTATATGTATATGTAAGGCAAGAGGGATATATATATGGACTACTTTTGAAAAAAGATATTATACTTGATTAAAACTACATGCTCAATAAAATACGTGTGTTTTGGAAGAAAATCTAAAAAAGTAAACGTAAATGATTTGGACTAGCGTGGAAAACAGAAACTAAGATGAGGTCGTCCACCTACAAGTTGGTTCCCTCATCCTTGTGCATCATTTTAGAGATGTAGCTTTGCGTACTCGAATGATCGGGCTTTCATTTAAACGCGCCGGCAGAAGTGGCCTTCTGGTGTTCTATTAATTGACACCTGACCTCTGAATGTAGGAGAGACTCCTTTCCGGCGAGTGAGAGCTCCTCCATCTCTCACTATCGTGCTGCGTGAATGATTTGGACGTGGAAAAATAACAGATCAAATTATGATGAGGTCGTCGAGCTCCAAGCTCGTTCCTTCATCCTTGTGTTCAAATAATCAGCATTTGAAGTTATCTATGTATATATAACATCTTGATGCCTAGCTTTTCATTCTTGAATATATATCCACACCAAATATCCTCGATATTTCGATTAGAGCGATGGGTTTTAAAGCAATGCATTTGAAACTGGCGTTGCTTGTCTACATCGCCGCTGCGGCGGCGGCGGCCCAAACGAAACCGGGTTGCAACAACACGTGTGGGGACGTTAGCATCCCCTATCCCTTTGGAACTAGCAAGAGCTGCTATATCGATCGAAGGTTCTTCATCAACTGCACAACAACAATCACCAAGTCGTCTTCTTCATCTGCACAACCCATAGCATACCTGAGGGGTGGCGAAATACAAGTTCTCAACATATCCCTGGATCCTCCTGAATTGACCATCTCGGCAGACGTTTCCTACCAATGCTATAATTCAGACAGTTGATCTAATTGGATGCGATTCGCAAAGTTCTCTATATCAAACACGAAGAACAAATTCACTGTGATGGGCTGTGACACCAACGCTTCCATCACAGACTTGACGGGAAGCAGGTTTCAAACTGGCTGCACCTTGAAATACAATAACAATAGCTTTGAGGACTGGTCATGCGCTGGTGTGGGATGCTTCCAGACCAGTTTCCCTAAAGCCATTAGGAACTATAGTATCAGCTTATCCAGTGATAACAACTACACGGACGTGAGTTACTTCAACCCTTGCGGCTATGCATTTATAGTCAAGGATGGATCCTTCAATTTTTCATATCGAGACTTGATTGACCTCAGCAACAAAACGGAATTTCCTGTGGTTCTGGATTGGGCTGTTGGCGATGATACATGCGTTGAAGCCCGGAAAAATGAAAGCAACTATGCCTGCAGGAACAACACCAGATGCTTAGAATCAGAGACTACTGGTATTGGGTATCACTGCGTATGTGAAAATGGCTTCCATGGCAACCCTTACCTCTCTCACCCCGATGCAGGCTGCAAAGGTAAGCCTTAGCTTTTGCAATTTTCGAAACAGAGCTCCTCTGTTTTCAACTTTTCGTGTTATATGTTTATTAGGTTAAAAATATTACCCTGTTTTTTTTTTTATTATTATTATTTGATTTCAAGGATTTCTACTTTTGAAATTTAAAGGGCAGAGGGTTTCTATCCCTCCTAACAAATTTGCTTCCCCCTAATAAGTTCACTTCTTGAGATTCGAACTTATGTTCTTCCTGAGCTGATGGTTGTTTTCTTTTAATTCCCAAACAAATGGCTACGTTGGTTTGAGATATGACTTGTAGTACAAGAGTTTGATATTTATAATAGCTGTACCTTGAGATATGTATAATCAGTTTGAGCAAAAAAAGATATGTATAATCAGCTTAATGATTAATTTTAATTTGCAGATATTAATGAGTGCGACGAGGAGAATCGCTGCAGTAGGAGATGCCATAATGTTGATGGAAGTTATACATGTTGATGTCCGTGGGGTTACAGAGCCGACGGCTATAAAGACAGATCAGGCTGCAAATTCCTTGTAATGGAAATTTCATTGGGTAAGAATATAATACTTCCTCATTCTCTCTTTAATATGAGACATATTTATTTAATTTGATTAGATTATGAAAATTATTCAAGTTAGTTAATATGATATGAATTTTCTAATATACCCTAATCATATATCTTAATTTATTCATTCCCTCTCCTCTTTGATTATTGTCGAAAAAACATAAATAGGGCTAAATTAAAAAAAGATCGGTAAATATGAAAAATATGTCTTATATTTAGAATTAAGATCAACTCTCCAAATAGATCATATGCTAAGTATATGCTAAGTACATGAGGGAGTAGTAATTAAACCTTAATGTTCCACTCATCTTAGCCAATAGTGATAAATTGATGGGATTGATTTGGATTTTAAAAAATATAGTTTATCATCCCATTTCTCGAATAAAAATAAAAGTTAACAGACTGGCCGATATGAACAACTTTGGCATTATACGCAGTTACATGTTGCAAAAGTCAGTTAATATACATCAGCAGCTTTATAATGGCATGTCAATATCTTTTTTAGGTTGCGTCAATAGCAAAAGCAATTTATTTCAGTTGTCACATTGATCAATTAAGTTTCATGCCTCCTTTCCATAGGTAGAGAAACGTTTGTTTTTATTCAAAGCGTTAAAAATATTAGTCCAAAACGACACGCAGCTTCTTTGTCTCTCTGCCCACAAGACTCTCCTGCAACAAAAGAATATAGACTATTGGACGGGGGGATGAGAGTAAACAGAGCATCACTAGCATTTACTGTTCAAAACCAAGTTTTATTGACAAACAACACCACTTGGTCAAAAAAAAAAAACACCACTTAATTACTAGCTACTGTGGATAATATTTTGAACATTGTTTGCAGGCATTTCTGTAGCCTTTCTTGTTCTCTTAACAGTGATCTCTACATTATGCTGGGGCAACAAGCAAAGAGAACTAAAACGACTTAGAAGAAAGCATTTTGAGCAAAATGAAGGAAATTATATGTTGCAGCAACTTTATCAACAGCAAGGATAAAAGATGAGCTCAAAATTGCCACAAACAACTTTGATGAAAGCAGAATTCTTGGCCGTGGAGGACAAGGCACGGTTTACAAAGGGATATTATCGGATAACACTCCTTTTGCCATTAAAAAGTCTAGAGTAGGAGGTGACTCCAGACAAATTAAGGATTTTATCAACGAAGTGGCTATGCTTTCCCAAATCAATCATAGGAATGTGGTTAAGTTTTTTGGGTATTGCCTTGAAACTGAAGTTCCTTTGTTAGTTTATGGGTTTGTGGACAATAACACCCTTCTTGATCACATACACCCACTAAAGAATGAACACTCTCTTTCATGGGAAACCCGATTAAGGATAGTTGCAGAAACAACCGAGGCCATTTCATATTAACATTCTGCTGCTTCTATTCCAATTATTCATTGTGATATTAAATCTGCCAACATACTCTTAGATCATAGTCATAGAGAAAAAATTTCTGGTTTTAGAGCTTCAAGACTTGTTCCTCTTAATGAAACTCAAGTTACCACCATGATTCAAGGGACACTTGGATATTTGAATCCAGAGTACCTCCTTTTAGGACAATTGAATAAGAAAAGTGATGTATATAGCTTTGGGAGCTAATAATTGGGAATAAGGCAGTTGAATTCAGTAAGCCAGAACAGAGAAATTTGGCAATGTACTTTGCATCTTTGATGAAAGAAGACAACTTATGGGAGATTCTTGATAGGCGAGTGTTGGATCAAAAGAATGTAGAGAAGCTAAAGGAGATTGCTTTTTTTTTTTTTTGCAAGGAGGTGCATTAGAGTTAATGGAGAGGAAAGGCCAACTATGAAAGAAGTAGTGAAATAGGGAAGAAATAGAGTATGACGCAAGGAGTGACGTAAGACAGAAACGACAGTGAATGACGGCTGGGGGGTTGGTGACTGAGGGAGTTGTTGAGCACACCAACATTGAAACAGAGTATTTCCTTTCCTTATTTTAATAAGAAATGTATTAGTATAAATAGGTGCCATTTTTCATTGTAAAAACACATCTGAGTATTGAAAAACACATTTGAGATTGGTTCATGTACCATTTTAGTATCAGAGCTGTGTTATAGAGGGCTAGAGAGCGAAAGAGTGAGGAGTGGGTGAAAAACCAAAATCATTGAGTAACAGAGGTGCTGGATTTCACTTTCTGTAAGGTTTTTGGAGAAACCACCATCACCATCGTGTCCAGAAGGCCGAGAAACCTCACAAAAACTTCAGATTCTGCCATGGAACACTTTCACTCACCTCGACGCGCCACTACCGGAGACCCACCCGCCGTCAACGTCGCACACGCACTGGACAAAGGTTGAAGACAGTAACGTCAGCGCCATGTCATCGACACGTCATCTAATCTGCTCGTCAGCTACAAGTCAACCCACTTGTTGCCTGACACGTGTCCTATATGCCACGTCAGCCAACACGGTTAGTGCAATTTATCAAAATTACATTTCAGAACCCAAAACTTTTTAAAATTACATTTTGAACCCAGATTTTTGCCAAAATTAGGTTTCAAACCCCAAAAATTTCTGAAATTACATTTTGGCCTAATATTTATGTCAAAATTACATTTCGACACCAAAACTTTCTGAAATCCTATTTTGACCCCAAATTTCTACCAAAATTACATTTCAGCCCTTGAAAATTACTAAATTACATTTCTACCCCCTATTTGTCCATAAATTTCCAATTTTACCCCTTTCTTTTCCATAAACACCCATCATAACTCTAATTGTTCCAAAATTTCCAGTTTTACCCCTTACTTTTTCCATAAATACCAATCCCACCCTTATACTCTTTCACCCTATACCTAATAATTGTGTTCTTTAAGTCCTAACCTCACAAGAACATTCCAAAATGCCTCCAAGATTTAGAAACACACATGGGATTAAGATGGACGAGAAGAGACGCCAGATACAGGAATTGGAAACCACTGTACAAATGTAGCAAGCAATGCTAGAATCTCACAGTGAATATCCAGAGGATGATTCAGATAACAATAGTTCGTTGTCCTCTGACTACCACCGCCGTCCTCAACAATAGCCATTCCGCCTTAATGACATTAAAGTAGACATACCTGAATTTGAGGGAAGACTTCAACCAGATGAATTCGTCGATTGGCTTCAAATCGTAGAATGAGTTTTTGAATATAAAGAAATTCTTGATGAGCAGAAAGTTAAAATTGTTGCCATTAAACTAAAGAAACATGCCTCCATATGGTGGGAGAATCTCAAGAAAAGGCGTGAAAGAGAAGGAAAGGGCAAGATACAATGTGGGACAAGATGCGACGTGAACTCTCACGTAAGTTTCTTCCCAAAAATTATTATCAAGATAATTTCCTTCAATTACATAATCTCCACCAAAAGGCTATGTCTGTGGGAGAATATATAAGGGAATTTGAAAAACTCATGATGAAGTGTGATATCCAAGAGAGGGAGGAGAAACAATAGCTCGTTAAATCAGAGGGTTAAATACCAACATTGCCCATCCAGTACAGCTCCAATAATACTGGACTTTGAATGATGTCATTTGTCTAGCCATCCTTATTGAGAAACAGTTGCCCAAAAGGTTTCCGTTTCAACCGTCTTCCTCCACCGAAATTCCTTTTGATGAACATAAAGCACAATGCATTAACCTACACAAATGCATCAGCATAACTCTTCAAGCATGCCTACACAAGTATATCAGTCTAACTCTTCAAGCAAGCCTCCACCAAAGGCTACCAAGGAATTTAGCTCTAAAGCTCAAATGCCAAGGGTTTGGTCAAATCGCTTCAGAATGTCCTACCCGCAGAGTTGTTGCTATTATAGAAGGGGAAACTTTGGCAGTATTTGAAGAAGAAGAGGAGCTTATGCCTGACAAAGAGCCAATCTTTGATGAATAGCCAATTTTTGATGAAGAAGTCATTCTTCCTGATCACAGTGAAACACTTGTGATTAGATGAAGCTTGCATACAGCCACAGTAAAAGAAGTGTCTTAGTTACATAATAACACTTGCGTCATTATTGACAATGGAAGCTGTGAGAATGTAGTCTCTAACTACATGGTAGAAAAGTTGCAACTACCAACTCACAACCATTCATACCCGTATAAGCTCCAATGGTTTAACAAAGGAAGCACGGTAAATGTGACAAAATGATCCTTGTTACTTTTTCTATCAGTAAAAGGTATTATGATGAAGTTTGGTGTGATGTTGTTCCTATGGATGCCTGTCATCTTCTTCTAGGAAGACCTTGGCAATATGATTGACGTGTTCTATACAACAGTCATACAAACACATATTCCTTCCAGAAGGATGACGTGAAGATTCAGCTCGAACCATTGTCACCAGATAAACACGTCAAAATAAAAAATAAGTCCAAGTCATTTTTACTAAAGCATAAAGTTTCATAACAATCTCCATTCATTGATGATGATGTTGTTTTTGACTCGAGGACGAGTCCTGTCCAACCCCGGGAGAATGAAATAGAGAAGAAACAGAGTATGACGTAAGGAGTGACGTGAGACAGAAACGATAGTGAACAACGGCTGGGGGGTTGGTGACTGAGGGAGTTGTTGAGTACACCAACATTGAAACAGAGTATTTCCTTTCCTTATTTTAATAAGAAATGTATTAGTATAAATATGTGCCATTTTTCATTGTAAAAACATATCTGAGTATTGAAAGACACATTTGAGATTGGTTCCTGTACCAAGTAGCAACAGAATTAGAGGGTCTAATTGCTATGAAAAAGCATCCCTGGGTAAAGGGAGGGGAGATGATGTCTGAAGAATGTGAATACTTGCTTGGTCATGTAGGTGATGGATATGGGAATGCTAGTGCTAGCACTTCAGCTACCTATGAGAGCATACAGAAACAATTAGTATTTGAGATTGAAGATGGAAGATGATCATTTAAAGACCAAACTTTGCACATGTAATATTAGGTTGTACCATCTTTAAAGACTTGTAAGGATTTTCAAAAAGGGTGCAGGTGCTAATCTGACCATAAAGTTTTGGTAAAAGGGCATCTAGCACCATAATGTTTTTTTAGGTGCAAAAGTATACATGAAGTCTTGGAAAATGTGCAAAAATACCACTCTGGTTAACTTCTCAAAAACCTCCGTCACTTTTTTTTCATAGGCCCCACTTGCTGCCACCTCATCCTTAACTTTCTCAGCCAAACCTTCTCTCTCTTTATTCTTCAACATCACCCTTCAACTCCCTCTCTCCTCTCCCTTATCAATCCCTCACCGTGGGAGCATCCATAGGCATATCAATTTAGTTCTATTCTCTTCTCAACCATCAAATCATGAACCCATTTAGCATAACTGGGAACACTTAGGCATACACACCCGGTGATCATTGAAACAAATGTGAAGCCATGAGGTTCAATCTAAGAGCTTGGCATCCCCTTGAAAAGCCTTATGACCGGTATCATCACCCCCTGTCCTCCTTCCAAGCAACTCTTACAGATGACCAACTCTAAAGCAGAGCTGTTTTGCCAACCAGTGCATGTTGCTGCAGTGGCTGCCGAATGTGACTAGACGACGAAACTACTCAACACTAATGATAACAGCTCGTCGCGGTTGTTTGGCGCGATAAAGGATCATCATTATTAGGAGCCATCCTTGGCTACAGATTTCAATATGGGAGAGATCTGTCTGTTGGACCTTCTAAACTCGAATTTCTAAAAAATATGTGATGTCAGTAACAACAGTGTCGACGGCCTGTCACCTTCATTGGACCAACCCTTTGTGTTCTCCGGTGAAGTTCTGAACGATTGCATTTGCCGAATGAGGGATGAGTGATCTTGTTGGACGTGAGGGATGGATGGGGGAGAGGAGAGGGATGAAGGTTAATGTTGTAGAGAGAGAAGGTTTGGGTGAGAAAGATGAGGATGAGGTATTTTTACACCTTTTCCAAGACTTCATGTATACTTTTGTATCTAAAAAAATATTATGGTGCTAGATACTCTTTTCCCAAAACTTAAGTTGTTAGATTTGTATCTTCACCCTTTTCAAAAACGTTCAATAATATTGAATATCTTAAAAGTCTTTGATTATTAAAGATAAAAATAAATTGAAGTTATTAAATCCTGTATTTTTACCAGCTCACAATGATTTCATTCTCCCTTTTTGTTCATTACAGTAGAAAGAAATGATTTTATTCTCTTAACAACCAAAAGGCAACTGGAATACAGAATTCAAATCAAAGTTAAAATATAGAAAAAGTTATCTGATCTTTAATAATGTAATGCTATGGATGAAAAAAAGGAACATTTAAAAGATAAAAAATATGACTGACACTTTTAATTTTTTAGCATAACAAACATTATAACAAAAAAAAAAGAAATTAAAAGCGAGGCCTGCTAACAATTCCCTGAAGTTCAATTTAAGATTCATGGACATATGACGGACTATGTCCTCTGTCAGAGATATTTGCATGTTTGCATAGATGCACCATGCTAGGTTCATGTAATTTTCTCCGATTCTAAATATAAGATATAGTTAACTTTTTTAAAGAGATTTAAGAAGCTAATTAAATTAATTTAAAATATTTATATTTATTATTTTTTTCTCCAAATTATGTTACCTTACTTATAAAATGATATATAATCAAGGATATACAACATATGATATGATTAATCAACCTATTTAGCTTATTTAATCTCTTCAAAAAAAAAAAAAAAGGTAAACTTTGTCTTATAGGGGGGAGTACAAAATTTTGATGTGTGTGAAATGTATACAAGAAATTATGGCATAGAGGGCTAGCTGTTTACAACAAAATAAAAGGAAAAATTACATCGAAAGACTCATACATGATAAAAGTTATATCAATATCATATTTGGTTGGCAGGAATTATATTTAAGAAAAAGGAAAGATGGGGACAAGCAGAAGGCAAAAATATTATTCAAACAAAATCACCGGACAGATCTGTAGAGGGATAAAAGCATTAAGGCCACAAGCTTCATGGCTTCAAGCATAACACAAAGATAGATGAGTTCAGAAACAGGCAAACGGCGATAAGGGTTTCATCTGGAATGAGCCGGTGGTGCTGAATACAATACCCAATGGCTTCACGGCTTTAGCAACTAAAGGCACCATTGGTTATAATATTTGATAACTACTCCGCAAAATAGGGGCAAACTTTTGATTCCATGAAGGAAACCCAGTTTCATAACCTAAAAGGAGAAGACCTGAGTCTTTAAGGGAAGCATGGTTCTTTAAGAAGCCTGGATCTGTTGAATCAAACATGTTAGGGAAGATTTTCTCTCTCATTTTCCCTTTCATCAACTTCCTTTCATGTGTACCAAAAGTGGCCTGAAAGATTTTACTTATAAGTACTTATAATCCGTGATTTACGCTATACGAAGTAAGTATGTGAGAAGAGTTTTGTCTCGACTTACGTAATAAACACTTATTTTCTAAAAAACCGCTATTCCAAACATAACTTATAGTCAAAGTGCATTAAAAGAACAAAAGAAAAATCAGACAGAGAACGTACTGAAGCTATATGGAGTTCCAAGAAGCAACCTATGGAAAGAGAGAAGACCAACACCCTTTGGTTTTTGCCTACACCCTCCATCAATCATTAATTAGGGCACTCGTGTATCAACAGAAATGAAGAAAAGGTGTCGATCTACAAGTCTCTTTCCTTCATCCTTGTGCGTCATTACACATGAAGCTTCGTGCAAAATTGCCTATCGTGACAACTTCCATATCAAAAAGATGCTTGGCATCAAGAAAATGAAATTATTTTGTTATATGGCAGAGATAGAAGTGGGATGAAAAACAAATTATGCAAAAAGACTCAGATCCTGCAGGTTACATGATATGTGTAATTAGTAATCTTTTTTATTGAATTAAAAATATCTAATCAAAGTGCTGGTAACTTTACATCAACATCACATCGTGATCACCAGTAGTAATTTGTTTACCAACTATTCTTAGCAGCAACTTATATCTAATATCTGGCATTATATTAATAGAAGTATAAAACATTATCAGTCCATTGTGCAATATCTTCTTAAATTACAAACATAACGAAAGAAACATTACAGATTTTATCTATCAGTACATCTCCGTTGAATATACTTACTTGAGGGAACCATGTTTATCTAAGAACCCTCACTACAAAAAAAAAGGTATTTCGTAGCGGTGCACTTGTAGCGGTTTAATATAACCGCTACAAATTATAGTATTTGTAGCGGTTTTTACCTAAACCGCTACAAATTTGTAGCAGCAAGAATATTTGTAGCGGTTTCCTACAAAAAACCGCTATAAATTTGGCGCGAAATTCCCGCCAAAACTTGTAGCGGTTATTTTGTAGCGGTTAATGCACATCAACCGCTACAAAATACCAAAGGTCAGAATTTTGTAGCGGTTTTTACTGAAAACCGCTACAGAATTTCAAGAGACTCCAAATTTGTAGCGGTTCTGGGCAATAACCGCTACAGAATTTCAAACGTTGTGAAGATTTGTAGCGGTTATTGTAGAACCGCTACAAATTTAATTATTTGTAGCGGTTAGAGTAGCGGTTATTAAAAATAACCGCTACTAATTACTGGTCTATTTAAACCCCCCACCTCCTTCATTTCTCCGTTTGCTCATTTTGTTTCCTGAGGTTTCTCTGAGTGATTTCTTCGAGATTTGAGCGTTCGGACGTCTCTATAGGAGTTTTTAGTCAGTATTCCGCAGTATTTACACTTGAGGTACGTATATAACACGTATTTTATTTATATTTTTATTTTTATTATATTTTTGCATAATAATGTGACTAATTTTTTTTTTAATTTGTACAGTTGATATGGCTTCAGGACAGGATAAGGGGAAGGGGAAGGCCCCTGAGGTCCCCAGACCGAATTTACGGGGCGGCAGCAGCCGGGCCCCGGGCAGAGGGAGGGGGCAGCGCGCAGGCAGGGCTACCGAGGCATCTCAGCCCATCCCGCCACAGGAACCGCAGACGATCCCACAGGCGACGACCTCAGCTGAGGTGCCTGAGTTGGACGTGCCAGAGATTAGCGTTGAGGACTTCCTCAACGAGGAGGAGTTCGAGATCCCGATTAGTGGGTTCAGGGAGATGGAGCAGTTCCTCGATGAGGAAGAGGCTCGGGAGCAGAACAACCCACGAGGGTCGTCTTCGCGGTCCACTGGGTTTGAGGTGCAGGTCGAAGGTAAATTTTTTAATTTTTTAACTTTTTAACTTTGAATTATAATTTATCTAACGTGCGGTCAACTGTGCAGATGAGCAGGGGAACGTGTCGACGAGGAGGCTGGATGTGACCGGTCTGAACAGCATGGACCGGTCCCTGCGAGTTGTAGTGCCGTGGAACGAGGGCACTGACCAGCCGATCCACAATGGGGGTCACCTGCTCAACCGCTTCCTGAGCGACCTGGGATCGAATTGGATGCGGTTCCCCCTTCACTTCCCGACGTGGAGGCACATTCCGAAGGGGCCGAAGGACCAGGCTTGGGAGGAGGCGATTCAGGTAATTAAAACTATTTAATTAATATTTTTTTAATTAATTCTATTTAATTATTTTTTTTAAATTATGGTTTTTATAATTATTGATATTTAAATGTGTTTTTTTCAGCTGCGGTTTGCCGTCCGGGCCAACCGGAAGAGGTACGCCCTCGTGAAGATGGGCGACGCCTGGAGGAACAGGAGGAACCGTCTCTTCCACAGCGTGGATGCAGGAGAGCGTCCCGGACGGCGTGCCGCCGAACGACTGGGCGCGTTTTGTCCAGTTCAGGAGGAGCCCTGAGGCACAGGTAATGTATTTATTAGATTTTTGATATATAATTTTGTAATTGTTAAATATTAAATTATAATATCAATTTATTTTGTATTTAATTTTAAATTATAATACATTTAATTTTTTTTTCCAGGAGCTTGCTCGGAGGAACGCCGCGATCCGGGCGCAGCAGACGATCCACCACACAGCAGGATCGAAGACCTTTGCTGTGACCTACAGCGAGCTGGTAACTTTTCAAGTGCTTCACTTACTTTTAGCTCATAATTTCATAATTAATACTAATTGTTTTGTAATTGTTTCAGGAGACGAAAGCACAGCAGGAGAACCGTCAGACGGACTATGCGGAGCTGTACGCCATCACGCACAGACACCGTGACGGGACTGCGACCTCTCAGCAGGCAGAGGCGGCGATTGTAAGTTAATTTATTATTATATTTTTTATAAAACCAAGTTAATAATGAAAAATGGTAATTATTAATTGTTTCATAAAATGGCAGGAGCGGATGCAGCAGTCGCAGGCTGAGCTGCGACAGACCCAGCCTGAGGAGTCACAGGGGTCAGTGGACCCGACGGCTCCTCTGAAGGCGGGTCTGGCTCAGCCTGAGCACCCCGGACGAGTGCGGGGGATGGGGATAGGCGCCAGACCCAGCATGATCTACGGCAGGAGCGCCGCCTCTGAGGCTGGCAGCTCTAGAGGGGTCAGACGTCGGAGGGACGAGTCGATTGACCAGCTGCGGTCAGATTTGCAGCAGCAGATGGCGCAGCAGATGCAGCAGATGCAGGTGCAGCAGCAGCAGCAGCTGCAGATCCACGCAGACGCTATATTCGCGCAGCAGACGCAGTGGCGTGAGATCGCAAACACTATGCTCGAGGAAGCATGGGGTCGGCTGTTCCCGGCACAGCAGCATCCAGCGGTCCCCCCTGTCCCTCACTACGTCGTCCCGACCACTACTCCTCCTCCTACAGCTCCTCCTCCTGCTGATGAGGATGGTGCGGTTCAGTCTGCGCAGCGGCCCGATCCAGCGGCATCTGAGGGAGCCCCACCTGAGGGAGCACCAGAGGATCAGCCCCCAGCTCCTTAGTTTAGGACTTTTTCTTTTCTTTTAAACATTTGTAAATATTTATGAGATTTTATTTCAGAATTTTCTTATTGTGTTTTATATAATTATATTTATATTATTATATCACATTGAAATAATTTATAAATGATTTAAATCTAAATTTTAAAAAAAAAATATATATATATATATTTGTAGCGGTTTTAACCTAACACCGCTACAAATGTATAGATTTGTAGCGGTTTTAACCTAAAACCGCTACAAATATATACATTTGTAGCGGTTATTAGTACATATCCGCTACAAATATATAATAATTTTTTAAATAATTTATAAATTAAATATATATATAATTTATTTTTTTAAATATATTTTTAAAAAAAATAAATTATATATACATTTCTAAATAATTTATAAATGTATATTTGTAGCGGTTTTGAACTCAAAACCGCTACAAATTTACTTATATATTTGTAGCGGTTTGCCTTCAGAAACCGCTACAAATATATAAGTTTGTAGCGGTTACACACTAATAACCGCTACAAAGACTCAAATCATTTGAATTTTGAAATTTGCCGCCTTTGTGCACATTTGTAGCGGTTATCTTATGTAAAACCGCTACAAATTAGAAAATTATTTTTATATTTAATGTTCAACGGCTTTAATATTAGTAGCGGTTTTATATATGTAACCGCTACTAATACGTTGAACGTTAGTAGCGGTTATAGATGTAAAACCGCTACTAATAGCCAACAAGTACATTTTAAATTTCCCTCCAATTAACTGCTTGAATATTAGTAGCGGTTTTATATATATATAACCGCTACTAAATTATAAACGTTGGAATTTCTGTAGCGGTTGTTAAACCGCTACAAAATTATAAACGTTGGATTTTCAGAATATAAGGTTCTACGCATTCGTCATTATCTTCTCACTCATCTTCTTCTATATACTTTCTTCTCTCTCACTTGTAGCTATGGATAAATCATGGATAAGGTTGCCGCGCAATTCTCCTGAATATTTGTACGGATTAAACAGTTTCTTAGATTTCGCATTCACTCACGCCAGCTGTAACGGCAAGATCGTCTGTCCGTGTCGGAAATGCAAGTTCAAGAAGTGGCATGCACGAAATGTTGTGATGGAACATTTGCTTGTGAAGCCTTTCCCTGAGGACTATACGTTCTGGGCAGTTCATGGTGAGAAGGCCGGCGTTAGATATGACGAGGCTCTTCCTCGAAGTTCTCAAGTAGGCGTTCAAGTAGATGAAGATGATCCTGTGAATGATGCTGTGCGTGATGCGTTTGGATTTCAAGGCGACAACTTCAACGAAGAAGTGCACGGCTCTGAGCCGGCTTTTATGGGGAATGAAGCAGCTCGGGATTTTTTCAGCTTGATGGATGAGGCAGATCGTCCTTTATATCAAGGTTGTCGCAAATATTCTAAATTATCTTTCTTGATCAA
The DNA here is from genome assembly GCA_963210345.1 of Inga oerstediana. Classification (NCBI taxonomy): domain Eukaryota; kingdom Viridiplantae; phylum Streptophyta; class Magnoliopsida; order Fabales; family Fabaceae; genus Inga; species Inga oerstediana. The sequence continues at coordinate 57,944,067 of OY723407.1, read as the reverse complement.
ACTGTATCATATCAAGTGCTTGTGTGGGATCACGGATAAGGGAATGTCCATGTTGCTCGACTTATTACAAGATGCATTCCCCGACGCCGAGATTCCCACAACCTTCTATGAGGCCAAGAAGATCATCAACAGGTTGGGGTTGAATTATCAAAAGATTGATGCGTGCCCAAATGATTGTATGCTGTATTGGGGAGACGATTCCAGCAGGGAGACGTGCAAGAGATGTCACACATCGAGGTACAAGACAATTCGGAAGGGGAAAAAGCAGAAGAAGAAACCTGCAAAGATTCTCAGGTACTTCCCTTTGAAACCTCGTCTACAAAGATTATTTATGTCGTCTAAAACTGCTGAGCACATGAGGTGGCATGCCGTTGATAAAAATGAAGACGGTAAATTAAGACATCCGCGGGATGCAGCTGCTTGGAAAACGTTTGACAACGACTTTCCAGATTTTGCGACTGACCCCAGAAATGTCCGGCTTGCGTTGGCGACCGACGGTTTCAATCCTTTCGGGAATCTTAGCACAAGTTACAGCATTTGGCCGGTAGTCTTAGTTCCCTACAACTTACCCCCCTGGATGTGTATGAAACAAAGCTCTTTCATTATGTCTATGATCATTCCAGGCAAAAAGGCACCGGGCAATGACATCGATGTGTATCTCCAACCGCTTATTGCGGAATTGCTTGACCTGTGGAATGTCGGCTTGGAGACGTACGACGCTCACAGCAAGACTTTGTTCAACATGCGTGCAGCCTTGATGTGGACGATCAGTGACTTTCCTGGCCTTGGCACATTATCTGGTTGGAACGTGCACACTGGGTCGGCGTGTCCGGCTTGCAATTTCGACTCTGACGCAGTGCGCCTTCCCCACAGCCGAAAGTGGTGCTTTATGGGGCATCGGAGGTTTCTCGATGGAACGCATAAGTTCAGATTGCAACGGAATCGCTTCAATGGGAAACCAGAGAAAAGAGGACCACCTCAGACTTTGTCCGGTACAGATATCTTACAGCAGCTTGAGCATGTTGACTTCGAGTTTGGAAAAAGCGACGGTTCAGCACAAACTCGCCAAAATACGCGTAGGACTTCGGCGCCTCAGCAGTGGAAGAAGATAAGTATCTTCTTCACGCTTCCGTATTGGAGATCTAATTTACTTCGCCACAGTCTTGATGTAATGCACATTGAAAAGAATGTTTGCGACAATGTGCTGTATACGCTGCTTAACGAACCCGGCAAGACAAAAGATCACCTTCAAGCTAGGAAAGATTTACGCGACATGGGAGTTCGTGAAGACGCTTGGCCAGATGAGAATGACAGATTTACACCGGCAAAGTTTACCCTCACAAAACCGAACAAGGATGTGTTCCTCGCGACGTTGAAGAAATTAAAAGTTCCTGATGGGTATTCAAGCAACATTTCTCGATGTGTCGACTTGCAGGCTCGAAAGGTTGCTGGCCTGAAGAGTCACGACTCACATGTTCTTATGCAGCAGTTACTCCCTCTGGCTATAAAGAATACACTTCCTCCCGATGTTTCCATCGTTTTGGTGGAACTTTGTTCTTTCTTTCGGAAGTTGTGTTCTAAGGTTTTGATCGTTGAGGAGCTCGATCAGCTGCAGTCGAAAATCATTCTTACGCTTTGTCACTTGGAGATGATCTTTCCTCCGTCCTTTTTTACTGTGATGGTTCACCTCACGGTCCACCTCGTTCATGAAACAAAGCTCGCTGGACCAGTACAATATCGTTGGATGTATCCGATTGAGAGGTACTCATTTTAAATATGTGCTTTCATTTATTATCCGTATTTAATGTTTGCTCGTCGTCCTTTTCATCATTTTATATCAATTTTCTCTTATGTACTTCGTAGGTTCCTTGGGAAATTAAAATCTTACGTGAGGAATAAGGCGTGGCCAGAAGGTTGTATAGCTGAAGGCTATATAGGGGATGAGGTGCTATATTTTTGCTCAAGGTACTTTGATGATCTTGAGACGGCTTTCAACCGCCCGCCTCGTGTTGACGATTGTCCTGAACCTGCGCCGACATCAGGAGAATTTATCCCTCGTGTTGGTAAACCAGTTGGAGCAACTGAGAACTTCAAACTAACGGCAACTGAGAAGTTCCAAGCACATAGACATGTCTTGATTAATTGCACTCAAGTTGAGCCTTTCATACGGTAAGAATTGTACACTCACATGTATGTTATTCGATCTATATCTTTCGTAACATTTCTCACTTTCATTTCACTAACGCCTTTCCATTATTAATTGCAGGGAATTCAGAAGTCATGTCAAGCGTCAGCTCAGGATCCGTACACAGACATCCTCGGAAGTTGATAGGAGGGTCCACAGAGAATTCCCTGGCTGGTTTGCTCGCAGAATACTAAATGACCACAACCCACACTCACCGGATTTCAGAGCTCTCGCAATCGGCCCTCTTGATCATGCAAAACGGTTTACAGCATACAATGTCAATGGTTTTAAGTTTTGCACGGTTTCACGGGATCAGGGATTGCAAACACAGAATTCGGGTGTTTATGGCACATTTGGGACAAGGAGTTATGCGAGCAGCAGTGACGCCAACATGCAGTTCGGAGGCGTCCCTTACTATGGCAAGCTTCTTGATGTGGTCGAGCTTAATTATCAAGGCCGTTTCACCGTGACGCTGTTCAAGTGTTTGTGGGCAAATACCACGACTTCTCGGGGACTGACAACTGACGACCTAGGGATCACATCAGTCAATTTCTCACGCCCGATTCATACTGGTATTTCTCAAGATGATGAGCCGTATATTCTAGCTTCAGAGGCACATCAGGTTTATTATGTCGAGGACGAGCGGCATAGGGATTGGCACATGGTCGTTCATTTAAAGCCAAGAGACCTTTACGACATGGGTGAAGGCGATAACATCGCCTACGAGAGTGAGCCATTTCAGCCAGCTGATTTTGAAAACTACTTCCCTGAAGGCGATGACAATTTACCTCTACTGCGGTGAGTTTTTTTAAGTCCACGTCATTTCAATTAAATTTTTTAAATTTAATAATACATCAATAACAATAATTTTTCTACAAAATTTCTGTAGGGATGGCGACGATGAGTGATCAAATTCAATTGTAAAAAATTTGTCTTTAAAAAATATGCAAAAAAATTGTGTTAAAATAAAATGTAAAAAAAAATTAAAATAATATTTGTAGAATTCAAGTGTAACAAATTTTTCTTTACAAAAAATTGAAAAAAATTTGTGTTAAAATAAAATGTAAAAAAAAATTTTAAAAAAAAATTAATATAATATTTGTAGCGGTTATTAAACCGCTACAAAAAAATAAATAACCGCTACTAAATAATAACCGCTACATTAACCGCTACATTAACCGCTACAACTAATTAAACCGCTACAAAATATAAATAACCGCTACTAATTAGTAACCGCTACATTAACCGCTACATTAACCGCTACAAATAATACGTAAATCCCTATAAATACCCTTATCACAACTCATTTCAAACACTCCCCAATTTCTTTTCACCTTACCCTTCTTTCATTTCCTCTCATTTACAACTTCTTTAGTATGAATAGAGGAGCTGAATAATACGATCAAATATGGTAACAAGATTTTCAATTTCTTTTAGAATACTTCTTTCATTTCTATAAAATTTATTCTAAACATCTTTTTTTCTAGATATATCTTAACTCTATCTCATTTTCATCTATTTTTCATATACAATTACATTATATTATAAAACATAATAATTCCTTATTACCTAACTATCGTTAATAATATTATTAATATAATTTTATACTAATTATATTCAATTACATTTTTTCTTTTTAATTTATTAATAAGTTAAACTATTAAATAATAAACTAATTGAAATAGATAAAATAATAACAAATTAAACTATTTAATATAATATTGAAAAAAAAAGGAAAAAATCAATGTATAAATTTTAAAAAAAAATTAAATATTTGTAGCGGTTATTAAACCGCTACTAAATAACGCGCCTTTTTTAAAGGTAAATTAAAATTTTTTGGCGGTAAATTTGAATTTGATGAAATTAGTAGCGGTTCTAAGAACCGCTACTAATTTCATGAAATTCAAATTTGGTAGCGGTTTCTAAACCGCTACAAATAAAAAAAGTCATTTTTAACAAATTTTCATTTTTATATATTTGTAGCGGTTTTTTAACCGCTACAAAAAAAAATTCTTTTTAAAGCTGTAAATAAAATTTTTTATATTTGTAGCGGTTATATAACCGCTACAAATATCTCTTGATTTTGTAGCGGTTACTATTAACCGCTACAAAGTTTGTAGCGGTTATTTTTGATTGAGTAGCGGTTTTGTAGAACCGCTACAAAACCGCTTGCAACGTACGATTTAGTAGCGGTTTTTCTAACCGCTACTAACATAGTTTGTAGCGGTTAGAACCGCTACGAATACCTATTTTTAACCGCTACTAAATCACGTTTTTTTTGTAGTGCCTAGATCTGTTGAATCAAACATGTTAGGGAAGATTTTCTCTCTCATTTTCCCTTTCAGCAACTTCCTTTTATATGTAGTGGCCTGTGAGATTATGAAGAGTGTCCCTTAATTTAATGGGTATAGAATGTAAAATAAAAATAATTTGTTAACTATCATTTTTTTAAGGCTAAATTATATAAAACTCCTTGAACTTTGGGTCAGTTGTATATGACTCTTGACATTATAAAGTTTAAATTTAACCCCCGAACCTTTCATTTTTGTTTAACTACTAACCCCATACGGTTAAATAACTGTTATCTTTTTAACAGAAATTGTCACATCAGATTATGAGATGACACATGGTATCATGTATAAATTATTAATTTCATAAAACTCCCTTGAATTTTGAATAGTTGCAAAGAATCCCCTTAATATTTCAAAATTTAAATTTTACTCCCTTAACATTTTTATATATAATATTAATAAACCTCAAAGTTCAAGGGGGCTTTTTGTAACTGATCAATGTATGAAATTAGTAATTTACACATGATGCCATGTAGGAAGCCACGTGTCATTTCATAATTTGATATGACATTTTCCATTAAAAAGATAACGATCACTTAACTACAGGAGATTAATAGCTAAAAAATGAAAGGTCGGGGGTTAAATTTAATCTTTGAAATGTCAAGGGGTTATATGCAACTGACCCAAAGTTTAGGAGGCTTTGTATAATTTAGCCTTTTTTAAAAAATATTTTTTACTTAAAAATCATCAATTAAAAAGAATTAAATCCGCACCATCCAGATGAGATTTGGATAGTCCATATCTGATGAGTTTTGGCTGCTCATCAAAGTGATCAGCACCCAAACTAGCTCTTGAGACTCTGTGTAGTCGAATAATTGCTACTCCCTCGGGTCTTTTTTATGAGAGGCCAAAATTTGAATTGTTTGTCTTTTTTATAAGAGCCTGACAAGAATTATTTAAGCATTTAATGAGTTTTTTTAATTTATTTTTACCTCTCATTAATTATATATATTACATTAATTAAAATATTAGTAATACATATGTTTACTTTATTTCTCTCTTTTGTATGTTTTCTTTATTTCGCTCATCTATTTTTTTGGGCCATGGATCAGGCTTTCATTTAAGGCACAACTTTTTCTTCAGCAGCCATAATTCATCTGATGTGCTTTGTCCGTTGGCCCTATACCCTTCATCCCAACTGTTCATATCATATCTGACGGTGTTCCCATCAGTCTTCAAAGAGAGGTGGTCTGACCATCGAAGAAAAATTTTGGGGAAGAGGAAGATGAATTAGGTTAATTAAAGAGCTTGAATGGTTTAGAATTTGATTATCAACATAAAAATCAGAAACTAGAGTTTAAAGTTTTAGGTTCTATTTAAAGAGGCCAATATGGTAGCAGATAAGCATGTAACGGATGGCCTTGATCTATCAGCCATAGTGCAATCAGACATTTTGCAATCCTCATTCCCTATTTTGTAGTCTGTGATTGATTTTGACTTCACCCTCTATTATACATAATATATATAAATAAAAAAGACCCGACCTTAGGATCAGTGAGAGCACGGAATACCAAATACTAAATCATGATTCAGTAAAAATATCTGCATCAAGAGTCAGCCATGACCACATTTCTAGTCAAAGTCGTCCCTTAAAAAAATCTTTAAAAAGATCAGAGAACGGATGCTGACCGGAGCTCCAGAACCAACCTATAGAAAGAGAGAAGACCAAGACCTTTTGCGTCAATGATTAGGCCGCGTCATTAAGATAAGGTCGTCGATCTACGAAGCTCGTTCCTTCATCCTTGCGCGTCATTACACATGAAGAAACTTCTTGCACATGAATGATCTACGTATAATCCCTCCGGTCCTCAATATAAGACATACTTATTTAATTTAATTAGACTAAAGAAGTTAGTTAATATAGTATATGTTTTCTAAAATATCCTAATCATTTTCGTTGATTTCTTCATTCCCCCTCTTCTTTTTGATTATTATTGTTGAGGGAGGGGAAATAAGGAAAAGATAGATAAATATAAAAATTATGTTTTATACTGTATTTTGAATCAAGATGAACTTCCCAAATATGTCGGAAGATATATATAATAGAACCTTGCTAGTTGCTACCAATAGCTCTTAATTCCAGAATATCCACACTAGAAATATCGACGAGAGATATGGGTTTGATGAGTGCACTGCATTTGAAACTGGCATTGCTGGTCCGCATGGCAGGGGCGGCCCAAACGAAGCCCGGTTGCAACAACAAGTGTGGGAACGTGAGCATCCCCTATCCCTTTGGCACTAACGAGAACTGCTACACCGATCAACGGTTTTCCCTCGACTGCACAACCACCGCATCCCCATCTGGAAAAGACACAACACATCAATTGATTTACAGCAAAAATATAACAGTTCTGAACATCTCCCTGGATCCTCCTGAATTGACCGTCTCAGTGGACGTTTCCAAGCATTGCTATGATACTAAAGGTTATAAGTCATTCAATATGTCTTTCATTAAGTTTTCTATATCAGACTCGAATAACAGATTCACCGTGGTGGGCTGTGACACCTACACTTACATCAGAGACTTGACGGGAAGCAAGTTCACAACTGGCTCATGTTGAGTTGCAGTGACAAGATGAGGTTTGAGAACGGGTCATGTTTGGGTGTGGGATGCTGCCAAACCAGCTTCCCCAAAGCCGTTAGGGACTATAATATCATCTTAGGGAGTTTAAACTACGCGGACGTGCGTTACTTCAACCCTTGCAGCTATGCATTTGTTGCCAAGAACATGCATTATTAAAAAACTGTGATTTAGTAGTGGTTAAAAAGGTTTATTAGTAGCGGTTTTAACCACTACCAACATCATTAGTAGCGGTTCATGAAATCGCTACTAAATCCACTGTTGTAAGCGTATTTGTAGTGGTTATCTTAAACCGCTACTCAAGCATAATAACCGCTACTATATTTGTAGCGGTTAAATACCACCGTTACATAGCACCAAGAGAAATATTCATTTTCTCTGAACTTTGTAGCGGTTATATAACCGCTACAAATATCAAAACCTGAAATTTAGAAGGTGGGAAATGAAAAATAAAAACGTGGCACCGTTTTTTAGCGGTTCAAGAACCGCTACTTATCTGGATTTTAAAAATGACGCCAATTTTTAGTAGCGGTTAAAATGCTACTAATTTCATTGAAATTTAAATTTATAGCCAAAAAATTAGTTTTAGTTTTAAAATGGCGCCGTTAATTAGTAGCGGTTAAATAACCGATACAAACGTAAGCAAATTTTTTTTAAAAAATACAATCATTTGTTTCGCTTTTTTTGATATTAAATTAATTATTTTATTATTTTAGTAGTTTAGCTAATTTAATTACCTTATTATTCAATAATTTAGCTAATTTAATTACCTTATTATTCAATAGTTTAGCTCATTTATAATTTAAAAGGAATGATTTAATTTAGTTGGAAAAAAATGAAGATTGTGTTGATAATATTATTGAGGATATCTAGATAATAAAGAACTATTATGTTGTCTACTACAATGTGATTATGATTGTGTAAGAAAAATAGGTGAAAATGAGAAAAAAAAACTCTTAAATATTTGCAAAAAAAAAAATAGTGAGAATAAATTTTATGCAAAGGAAAAAAGTATTAAAATAAAAAATTTAAAAACTTGTTACCATATATATTTGATCACCTTGTTCAACTCCTCAAGTAATAGAAAAAAAATTTGTGAATGAAAGAAAAAGAAAGAGGGGTTAGGTGGAAAGAAATGGGGGAGTGTTTGAAATGAGATGTAATAGGAGTATTTATAAGGATCTGCGTAGCATTTGTAGAGGTTAGTGTATCGAGTTTTGTAGCAGTTTGTATTAGTAGCGGTTATTTATGTTTTTGTAACGGTTTTATAACTGCTACAAATATTTTATTAATTTTTTAAGACAAAAACATAATTTGTTTAATCATTCATCCTCATTATCCCTACAAAAATTGTGTAGAAAAATTGTTAGTGATGTATTATCTTGTTAAAAAATTTAATTTAAATGATGTGAATTTAAAAAAGCGCACCGAATTAGAGGTAAATTGTCATTACCTTCAAGGAAAAAGTTGTCGAAATTGGTGGGCTGAATGGCTCAGACTCATAGGCGATGTTATTGCCTTCACCCATGTCGTAAGGTCTCGTAGCTTTAAATGAATGGCTATGTGCCAATCTCTGTGTCTCTCGTCCTCGACAAAATAAACCTGGTGTGCCCCTGAGGCAAGATTATATAGCTTATCATCTTGAGAAGTTCCAGTATGAATTGGCCATGAGAAATTGACTGATGTGATCCCTAAGTCGTCAGCTGTCAGTTCCCAGGAAGTAGTGGTATTTGCCCACAAACACTTGAACAACATCATGGTAAAACAACCTTAGTAATTAAGTTCGACGACATCAAGAAGCTTTCCATAGTAAGGAACGCCTCCAAACTACATGTTGGCGTCACTGCTGCTCACATAACTCCTTTTCCTAAAGGTGCCATAAACACCCGAATTTTAAGTTTGCAATTCTTGATCCCCTAAAATCGTGCAAAACTTGAAACCATTAACATTGTATGCTGTAAACCTTTTTGCATGATCAAGAGGGGCCGATTGCGAGAGCTCTGAAATATTGTGAGTATGGGTTATGGTCATTTAGTATTCTGCCCGCCAACCAGCTTGAGAATTCTTTATGGACTTTTTTGTCACCTTCTGAGGATGTTTGTGTACGGATCCTGAGTTGACACTTAACATGACTTCTGAATTCCCTGCAATTAATCATGGGAAGGAACTAGTGAAATGAAAGTGAAAAATGTTACGAAAGATATAGAATAACATGTGAGTGTACAATTCTTACTGTATGAAAGGTTCAACTTGAGTGCAATTAATCAAGACATGTCTATGTGCTTGCAACTTCTCAGTTGCCATTAGTTTGAAGTTCTTTGTTCCTCCAACTGGTTTACCAATACAAGGGATAAATTCTTCTGATGTTGGCGTAGGTTCAGGACAATCGTCAACATGAGATAGGCAGTTGAAAGCCATCTTAAGGTCATCAAAGTACCTTGAATAAAAATACAGCACCTCATCCCTTATATAGCCTTCAACTATAGAACATTCTGGCCACGCCTTATTTCTTATGTAAGATTTTAATTTCCCAAAAAACCTACAAAGTAAAGAAGGGAAAAATGATACTAAATGCTGAAAAGGGTGACTAACAAATATAGGAACTAACAATGAAGAACATATTTAAAATGAGTACCTCTCAATCGGATACATCCATCGATATTAAACTAGGCTTTCTTTCGTGAATGAGGTGGATTGTAAGGTGAACCATCACAGTGAAAAAGGACGGAGGAAAGATCATTTCTAAATGACAAAGCGTAAGAATGATTTTGGACTGCAGCTGATTGAGCTCCTCAACAATCAAAACCTTGGAACACAACTTCCGAAAGAAAGAACAAAGTTCCACCAAAATGATGGATACATCGGGAGGAAGTGCATTCTTTATAGCTAGAGGGAGTAACTATTGCATAAGAACATATGAGTCATGACTCTTCAGGCCAGCAATCTTTCGATCCTGCAAGTAAATACATCAAGAAATGTTGCTTGAATACCCATCAGGAACTTTTAATTTCTTCAACATCACGAGGAAGACTTCCTTGTTCGGTTTTGTGAGGGTAAACTTTTTTTTGTTGAAATTTGTCATGCTCATCTAGCCAAGCTTCTTCACTAACTCCCATGGTGCGTAAATCTTTCCTCGCTTGAAGATTATCTTTTCTCTTGCCAAGTTCGTTAAGCAGCGTATATAGCACATTATCACAAACATTCTTTTCAATGTGCATGACATCAAGACTGTGGCGAAGTAAATTAGATTTTCAATATAAAAGAGTGAAGAAGATACTTAACTTCTTCCACTATTGAGGAGCCGAAGTCTTGCGCGTCTTTTGGCGAGCTTGTGCTGAATCGTCGTCTTTTTCGAACTCAAATTCAACATGCTCAAGCTGCTGTAAGATATCTGTATCAAACAAAGTCTGAGGTGGTTCTCTTTTTTCTGGTTTCCCCTTGGACACGCCAACCCAGTATGTACATTCCAACCAGATAATGTGCCAAGGCCCAGGAAAGTCACTAATAGTCCACATCAAGGCTGCACACAAGTGGAACAATGTCTTCCCATAAGCGTTGTATGTCGATGTCGACATTCTATAGGTCAAGCAATTATGTAATAAGTGATTGGAAATACACATTGATGTCATTACCCGGTGCCTTTTTGCCTGGAATGATTATAAACATAATGAAGAAGCTTTGTTTCATACACATCCAGGGGGCAAGTTGTAAGGAACTAAGACTACCGGCCAAATATTGTAACTTGTGCTAAGATTCTCAAATGAATTGAAACCGTCGGTCGCCAAAGCAAGCCAAATATTTCTGGGGTCAGCTGCTAAAGATGGAAAGTCGTTGTCAAACATTTTCCAGGTGTCTGCATCCTGTGGATGTCTTAATTTACCGTCTTCATTCTTATCAACGTCATGCCACCTTATGTGCTCCGCCGTTTTGGACGACATAAACAATCTTTGTAGACCATCCCAAAATGAATTTTATGAAAAGAGACTAAAAATTATTTTAAGATACTACATAGTACTTAAAAAATATTTTAAGATACTAGATACGATCAGGAAAATATTTTAAAATACTAAATACCATTTTTTTAGGAGAAAAAAGAATTTCAGCCCCCTCCTTCTCTCAAAACTACACTAAAACGGTGTAGTTTTTATGTTAAAGTGCAATTTTAACAGCCAATGTTATTTTTTTTTTGTATAATTAGGTTTTAAAAGATGCAAAAAGGGATAAAATCTTTTTAAAATTAGTGCAATTTTAGCAATTCCATAAAATTGGCCTAAATGTCTGTTATAAAGATAGAGGGAGAACAAGTGGGACCCACATAAAAAAAGAAGATATGTACGTTTGGGTTAGTTTAACGGAATTGTTAAAATTGTTCTGTTTTTAAAGATTGTGTCTACTTTTGAACACTTTAAAACTTAATTGCACTGGACACTAATGGCGAAAAACTTCATTGTTAAAATTACAACTTAATCTAATTTTTAAACGGAATAACACTTGAGAGAGCAAATATTTTATTAACCCTTAATTTTAATTCTGCTAAGTTTTTCTGAGATATAACATCTAGAACAGATTTTGATATTTATAATAGCTTTGCTTGGAGATATGTATAACCCAGCTTAAAGATTAATTTTGCAGATATTAATAAGTACGAAAAAAATCCCTACAGTTGGAGATGCCGCAATGATGATGGAAATTATACTTGTTCATGCCCATGGGGTTATAAAGGCAATGGCTATAAAGACGGGTCAGGCTGTAAGTTCCCCATCCAAGAAATTTCACTGGGTAAGAATATCATAGTAATTAACCCTTTATCATTAGACTCATCTTAGCTAACGGTGTTAAATTGACCCGATTTTGATTTGGATTTCAAAACAATTTTGTCATCCCATTCCTTGAATAAAAAATAAAACGCAGTCACCAATTTTGGTATTATATTTTTAAAATAACACATGTAGATATATGCTACGTACAGATCAAAACATTTAATACATCAGCAGCTTTATAATAACATGCCAGTATCTTTTTTAAGCTGTGTCAATTGCAGAACAATTTATTTCAGTTGTGTCTCAATGGTTAATTTGCATGCCTCCTTTCCATATTTAGAGAAAATTTTGTTTTCATTCAAAGCATTACCAATTTGAGTTCAAAAACCACACACAAGCTTCTGTATCTCTCTACCCACAAGACTCACCTGCACAAGAGAGAATAAACACCATTGGACCAAGAGATGATGGGGAATAAACAAAGCATCACTATCATGTGGTGTTCAAAACTAAGGTTTATTGATAGACAAAACCACTTACTAGCAACTCTGGATAATATTTTGAACATTGTTTGTAGGCATTTCTGTAGGCTTGCTTGTTATCTTCACATTGGTCTTTACATTATGCTGGAGAAACAAACAAAGAGCACTAAAACAACTTAGAACACAATATTTTGAACAAAATGGAGGAAGTTATATGCAGCAGCAACTTCATCAACAACAAGGATACACAGATAAAACCAAGATTTTTACTGAAGATGAGCTCAAGATTGCCACAGAAAACTTTGATGAGAGCAGAATTCTAGGTCGTGGAGGACAAGGCAAGGTTTACAAGGGCATATTACCAAATAACTCACTTGTTGTCATTAAAAAGTCTAGAGTAGGAGGTAACCCAAGACAAGTTAAATATTTTATCAATGAAGTAACTGTTCTTTCCTAAATCAACCACAAGAATGTGGTTAAACTCTTTGTGTGTTGTCTTGAAACTGAAGTTCCCTTATTAGTTTATGAGTTTGTGAACAATGGAACCCTTCTTGATCACATAGACCCACTAAAGAATGAGCACTCTCTTTCATAAGAGACTCGATTAAGGATAGCTGCAGAAACAATTGAGGCCATTTCATATTTACACTTTGCTGCTTCTATTCCAATTATTCATCCCAATATTAAATCTGCCAACATACTCTTAGATCACAGGCATAAAGCAAAAGTTTCTGACTTTGGAGCTTCAAGACTTGTTCCTCTTGATGAAACTCAAGTTACCACTTTGGTTCAAGGAACTCTAGGATATTTGGATCTAGAGTACCTCCACATAGGTCAACTTAATGAGAAAAGTGATGTATATAGTTTTGGGGTCGTGCTTGTGGAGCTAATCACTGGCAAGAAAGCGGTTGAATTAACTAGGCCAGAATAGAGAAATTTGGCTATGTACTTTATGTCTTCAATGAAAGAAGATAACTTGTGGGAGATTCTTGACAATCGAGAGTTGGATCAGAAGAATGTGGAGTAGCTAAAGGAGGTTGCTTTCTTAACAATGAGGTGCATTAGTGTTAATGGAGAGGAAAGGCCAATGATGAAAGAAGTAGCAACAGAATTAGAGGGTTTAATTGCTATGAAAAAGCATCCTTGGGTAAAAGGAGAGGATATGAGGTCTGAAGAATGTGATAGCTTGCTTGGTCATGATGATGCTAGTACTTCAGCTGGCTATGGTGGTGGATATGGGAATGTTAGTACTAACACTTTTGCTGCTTATGATAGCATACAAAAGCAAACGGCATTTGAGATTGCAGATGGGCGATGATCATTTAATGTTACTATTTCTCATGTGTTTGAACTGCTATTTCCACTTTTTAGCAAATGTAGGAGTTTTAGCTAATAACCAGGAAGAAATCAGTTGAGTTCCATAGGCTAGAATAGAAAATTTTGGCAACATACTTTGCATCATCAATGGAAGAAGGTAGCTTTTTGGAGGTTCTTGACAAGCGAGTGTTGAATTAGAAGAATGTAGAGTAGCTAAAAGAGGTTGCTTTCTTAGCAAATGTGAATGCTTGCTTGGTCATACAGCTAATGGATATGGGAATGCTAGTGCTAGCACTTCAGCTGCCTATGATAGCATCCAGAAATAATTAGCATTTGAGATTGAAGATGGGCAATGATCATGTTAGTACTTTCACTTGTGTTTGAGCCATTCCTTCCACTATTTGCAAATGTAATGTTAGGTAATACCATCTTTAAAGACTTGTAGCTTTTAAGGATTTTAAAAATGTTAAAAATTATTGAATATCTTGAAAGTTTATGGTTATTAAGGATAAAAGTATATTGAAGTTATCAAGTCCTGGATTTTTAACTGTTCACAATGATTTCATTCATTTTTTTTAAACAACGGAAAGAAATTAATGATTTCATTCTCTTGATGCCCTAGCTACATGAGAAAACTTGGTCGTTTGCTTCTATTGCATCAAGGATTCACTGGCTTTATATGGTTTTTGCTTTCATTTTCTATATTTAAATTTTATGGCATTGATTTGTATCTCACACTGATGTGAATGGTTTCCCCCTTGGATATACCATAGTAAGATAACTGTGGACTAGCAAAATTATTTTCTTGGAGTGTATAGCTTCTGCTCAAACGTGTAGTATTTCACATTTGTGCCCCTTATGGTCGTTTTTTTAAAAAATATTTTCGGGGCCACCGAAAGTTAGAGCGCTTTTCACCAAAATGAAAACTCTCAAGGTGGTCACAATTCTTGTATTCTCAATCGTGTCTCGTTTTTTTTAAAAAACTAAAGCCTTTTTTTTGCCATATCAAAAATGTCTAGTGGTTAATAGTTATGATCTATGAAATCATTGATGTTAATTATGAAGTGAAAAACAAATGGTAGTTAAATATGTGTTTAAGAAGCTCGTTTGAGTCTCGTTAGCTTGGAAACATCCCTCATTTTCCTTTATTTTCATATTCTCAGTGTTCAGATTTAATATTGGGAAAATTAATCTTAGACCACCAATTTTTAACAAATTTACAACTCAATCTCTTATCTTTTAATTTTTTATATTACTTGTCATCTATGATTCACTTTGAGTTATCTTATGTGGCGTGAAAGCTAGCTGAAAACTTGCTTCTACATAACAAAAGAAGGAACCAATAGAGCGGACAGACGAAGTAGAATATGAACTTCTAAGACGAAAACTGGGTTCGACGCCAACGTCTGCCTGGGCAACATCACAGCCTCACAAATATGGTCTGATCTTGATTTTGAAGGTTCAAGATCCTCTCTTTCCCCCCTTAGCTTCCCTTCCTTCACTCCTCCTCTCACCCTTCATTTTCCCCCTCTGTAAATCTTAAACCCTTCCTTATTTTGAATATAAATTCTCCCACTTTCTCAGTCTAAGACTTTCCCTCCTCTTCATACGTACCCTCTCTCTTCCTTCAAAACCAAACACCATCTCCTTTAAGATCTCATTCACAGGCTCTACTTCATTCCTCAGCTTAATGGCTCAATCTTATAATTTAGAATCACCTTGACACCCACACAAAAGCTCTATTATTACAAACGTTCCTTCTTTTTTAAATTATTTCCTTTTGATGCCTGTACCTGAATCTTAAAACCCAACTTTTGTCTCTGTTCAGCCTATGTTTTTGCCTTCTCTCTGACATGCTTTTGTTTGTTCACCGTCCTCTCCAGACGTCCTTCTTTGAGTTGGAAGCAAAGTCCACGCAGCATAGGATAACTCAAAGTGAGTTATATTTTATAAGGGCAATAATATAAAAAATTTAGAGATAAAGTACCGAGTTATAGGCGAGTCAAAAATCCAGGAACTGAATTATACTGAATCATAGTTAAGGGATTGAGTTATAACTTATAAGTGAGTTAATTTTTTTTAAATTTAATCAAGGGTTTTACTTGCAGCTCTAACAAGACAAAGAGTTAAAACCCTTTTAATAATGAAGTTTTTTGCCGTCTAGCACAATTCAGTTTTAAAATGAGCAAATTGCAAAATTTACAATATTCTAAAAAGGAATAATTTTAAAAATTTCGTTTAATTGGTCCAAACCCTTATAATAAATGTTAGGGTAACTTTAATGGAATTGCTAAAGTTGCATAGATTTTAAAAGATTGTATCTACTTTTGCATCTTAAACGTTAATGATGAAAAACATCGTCGTTAATTTAGATTGTATCTAATTTTAAAAGATTGTATCTACTTTTGCATCATCACTAATTGTGTTCGCCTTGGATAAATTTAGATAATATCTAATCAAATCTAAAGTTGTTGTCTTCTCATATCATGCAGCTGTTAGGTATTTGTTCAAAAAGCCACAGTCTAAGCCAAGACTGCTTCACTGGGCTCTTCTTATGCAGGAATTTGATATTGAGATCAAGGATCGAGCCGGAGCAGAAAATCATGTAGCGGATCACCTCAGTCATCTTCCTAATAATACAAGGGGAGTTTATTGTTCTGCTTTAGTCTGTGATGATTTTCCTAACATTACTTTGTGTGTTGTGGAATTAAAAGAACTATGGTTTGCTAACTTGGTTAATTACTTAATCTTAGGATTGATTTCTGCATATTTGTCTCCGTTTCAGGTGCAGAAATTAAAGGAGAAGCCCAATACTATGTCTGGGATGAACCACATCTGTGGAGAATGTGCAAAGACCAAATAATTCGAAGATGTGTACCTGAGGAAGAATTCCAGTCCATCCTTTCTACTTGCCATTCAATGATATGTGGTGGACACTTTAGTGCTAATAAGACCTCTAGGAAAGTGTTAGAGGCTGGGTTTTATTGGTCTACCCTATTTAAGGATGCATATTTATATTGTAAGGCATGTGATAAATGCCAACAGTTTGGGGGGGTTAGGTAAGTGGCACGAGATGCCACAACAACCCATGCTCTTTTGTGAGGTATTTGATGTATAGGGCATAGACTTTATGGGCCTTTTTCCACCATCATCTGGATTTGCTTATATCTTGTTAGCTGTAGATTACCTCTCTAGGTGGGTAGAAGCCATTCCTAGTAGAAAAGATGACACCCAAACGGTCTCCAAGTTTCTCAAAACTAACATCTTTTGTAGATTTGGAGTACCAAGGGCTATAGTAAGTGATAGAGGTACCCATTTTTCTAATAGGGTTATCAATAACTTACTTGCTAAACTTGGAGTTACCCACAAAACATCCACTGCTTATCATCCACAGACGAATGGGGAAGCAGAAATGTCCAACTGAGAGGTCAAGCAGATTTTGGAAAAGATTGTTAAACCTTTAAGGAAAGATTGGAGCTCAAGGTTGGAAGAAGCACTATGGGCATATAGAACTGCATTCAAGACACCAATAGGGATGTCTCCTAACCAGCTTATCTATGGAAAAACATGTCACATTCCGGTAGAGTTGGAGCATAAGACTTATTGGGCAGTGAAAATGTGCAATATGGATATGAAAGAATCTGGCTTAAAGAGGAAGCTGCAACTACAGGAACTGGAGGAGATGCGATTAGAAGCTTTTGAGAGCTCTCGCATCTACAAGGAGAAAACCAAGCTGATACATGACCAAAAGGTTATGAGAAAACACTTCAAAGCTGGTGATAAGGTTCTACGCTTCAAGGCTCGATTTGCACTCAAGCCTGGAAAACTTAACACCAGGTGGGAAAGACCATGCATAGTCACCAAGGTGCATGATTTTGGAACAGTAGAGCTACTGGATGAGGTTAGCGGATCAGAATTTAAAGTAAATGGTCATCTCCTCAAGCTCTACCATAATAGTACCGAGCCAACTTAAGGCCAGGTTGTCCCTTTCCTCTCTCAATCTCTCATATCATGTATCTAATTACTTGTGAAATTTGTTAAACATGAATGCTTGAGATAAGTGTGGGGGAGGGACATTCCCAGTAGTAATAGTAGGATTAGTAGTTTAGTATTTAAATTCAATAAGACCCCCTATGTTTCCTTGGTTCTCTCATCATATGCTATCCTCATTCTCTCTTACATTCAAGATTAATTAAATTGTTGTGTTGTATTCCTTGAATACATTAAGGATAATGTATTGAGTAAGTGTGGGGGATAGTGTGTTTTGGGAAAAAACCGCACTTGAATTTTTGGTACTTAAATGTTTTGAAAAATGGAAGTTTGTCCAAAGTCATTAATGCATTTGAGAGTTGAGCTTGATTCTGGTTAATTGCAATGTTTTGATTAGTTATTGTTCTTAATTCTAGCATTGGAAATAGCTGAGTAAATACATTGTGGTTAGTTTGTTATACAGTTGGGTGTTTTGGTAAGCATTTGAAAAAAAACCCTTGTTGGAAGGTTATTTGAGCCTAAATTTTTTTCCTTTGTATGTGTGCATGCTTTCTTAGCTTTTCATCTTCTAGAACTCGTCTCAACTCTTTGTCAAAGCTGTATTTACATTAATGTGATGGAAATGATATAGGCATTCGATTCTAAACCCTTTTGACCCAAACACCCTTTCAAATCATCCATTGTTTACCCCTTTGAGCCATTCATTAAGTTGTTATGCATGTGTATATCATTTACGTATCTTTGGATCCTATCTTGTTATAAGTAAATTGTCACCACCCCTAGTTTCTATGTCTGGAAGTGTGGAGAAGGAGGAATGGCGAGTCTTGTTCGCATTAACCTGCTGGAGGATTTGGCGGTGGCGTAATTTGTGGGTGTTTGAGAAGCGTAAGATTTCAAACAGTACGGTCATTTCTAGTGTTAGAGCAATGGTGAGTAGCCTTAATGAAGCCTTTAGTAAGTTCCATAAAGGAAAAACTAACATGACGGCCACAAGTGGAGTGGTAGATCGGTGGACCCTACCAACACATGGGTGGACAAAATTGAATGTGGACGATGCTTTCTCTTATAGCACGAACAATAGTGCTCTTGAAGGAGTTTTGCGTGATGAGATAGGAAGCTTCCTCCAGGGATTTATCGTCAGATTGGAGGAGGGAGATGCCCTATCTGCGGAGCTTTGGGGTTGCATTCATGGGTTGAAAGTTGTATGGGACATGGGAGTTAGGAGGGTTATTCTCGAGTCGGACTCAATGGAGGCAATATCACTATTGTTGGGGAAAGATGATACTTCTCATGCAGATTATGATGTTATTGCTGCAGCTAAGAGCTTGATGAGTCAAGACTGGACGTTGAGCGTCACGCACATTAGCCGAAGGCAAAATGAAGCAGCTGACCATCTTGCTAAAGCCACTACTACAGAACATACCTACAACTACCCTAAAGGACGTCCCTTTTTAAAAAAGGGACGCCCAAAATATAGTTAGGTTGAAATTATAAAGGTTGGCATGTCTAAAGTAATTAAAATTCACGCCAAGAGCTGTCAGGTAGTGTTTTAGACGTCCCCAGTAAAAATAGGGACGTCTAAAGACCTTTAAATGTCATTAAAAAAAGAAAAAGAAAAAGAAAAACTTTTGACGTCCCCAGAACAGGTGGGGACGCCTAAAGATCTACCTTTAGACGTCCCCAGCCATTCTGGGGACGTTTAAACTAAGATTTAGACGTCCCCAGCAGAGCCGGGGACGTCTAAAGGTAGCCTTTAGACGTCCCTAGAACTGCCGGGGACGTCTAAAGGTTAGCTTTAGACGTCCCTAGCTGTTCTGGGGATGTCTAAACTGACTCACATGCACCAGAATTGACATGACCAGTGCATGTGATCATGTCAGACTCCTACTCCCCTGCTGCATCTCTCCTCCCACTTTACTCAATTACTCCCCTGCTGCATCTCAATCTCCGTCTTCATTCGGTCTCCTCTCCACTTCTTTTTTTCCTTCTTTATCTAAACTATCACTTATGTCCCCAACTTCACTCCCCTGCTGCATCTCTCCTCCCAACTTCATCACTCCGTCCCCATTCGGTCTCCTCTCCCTTTCTTGGTTTTTTCTTTCTCCAAAGCTTTACTTCCATTACCACCTTCTTTGCTCTGGGTTTGTAGAGTTTTCGTCCCCATTCGATCTCCTCTCCACCGTCGACCTCCCTCTAAAGTTTCAACTACAGGTTAGCATTTTCTCTCTGATTATTCTTTGCTTTTTCCTTGATATTTCTTTCCTTTACACCTTTTACTTTTCTGCATTCTCTTATACTGTTATTTGACAGAATTGATTCATTTTCGCACTTGTTTTAGTTATACAATTGTGGATTCTCTGTAACAGTGAGCTCATCCTTTGAAAATAATACAGAGATAGATTGCATTTTAGTACATTTACATATGGTTCCTAAGTGATTATCTCACAAACTGTCTGAATCAAAGTGACTGAAAGGAAAAGAAAAGAATTTGGCATATGATAATGCTTTTTAATTAGTAGAGAAAGGAAAAGAAAGGAGAAAAGAATAAAGAATAAAGAGAAACTAAAAAAAATAAAAAAGAATAATCTTGTAGACACACACATTATTTCTTTTTCTTTTTCTTTTTGCCATAAGACACACACATTAATATATATACTTAGTGCTAGAATTAGGCAATCTTGTTGTAAATAATCTTGTTGTAACTTAGTGTAGACATTAATATAAATAATCTTAGTGTAACTTAGTGCTAGAATTTGGTAGAAATTAATCTAGACATTAATATATATACTTAGTGTAGACACACATATAAATAATCTTGTTGTAAATAATTTGACAATGAAGATGCCTACTCATATGAAGACCTAAATATGATCAGAGACTTTTTGGCTAGACATCTTCTTCAACGTATACCAGAGTAAAGTCTTTAGTAGTTTTGTGTAGGACATACTTTTGTGGTAGTTCTATATATTGTACATATAATTAGCGTTATTGTTGTTGGATATAGATTGGATTTAGTCTTGGTTATTGTACAAACTGGGGACTTGGATATAGTCTTTTTAGTGCAATAACAGACTTGGATATAGATTATTGTGTACTTTGTGTGGTTTGTTAGTTAATTAGTTTGCTACTCCTTAAAATTATTGCATGTAGTAGAGCCTTGGGTTGATCACTGTGTTTCAAGTTGTTGTTTCCATTCTGCTGAACTGTTGTTGTTTTATTCTGTTGTTGGAATCCTATTTTTACATTTTACATTTTCCAGACAGTGCAATATATAAAAAGGCCATTTAAAAAAAAAACTTTCAACGTCCTTAAATAAAAAGGGACATGGTAGAGTGGGTGGCGACACTTTAGACGTCCCCAGTTAAAACTAGGGACGTCTAAAGTCTGCCTTTCACGTCCCCTATTTTACGGACATTATTGATGTTTTTTTCCACGACCCTCAGATAGACGTTCCTCTGTTTTCAGACGTTAAAAGGCCAAAAAAAGGGATATTAAAACCATTTTTTCTAGTAATGAGCAAGTCTTGCAGCATTGCCGGGGTATCATCTAGTTGGCCATGCTACCACTGAACTCGATGAGGTTCTGAGGAAGGACAGGGATATGTAATGGGTACTAGTAGTTATAAAAAAAACATCGTTGTTAAAATTACATCTTAACCAGTTATTTATTAAAAATTTATTATGTTGTATTTATTGTGGTTATGAATTGTTCACATCGAATTTTAAAAATTTAAATTTATTTATATTATTAATAATAATTTTATAATATATTGAATATGATCTATCTATTTTTTTAATCAAAAGGTGGATATTATGA
This sequence comes from Inga oerstediana, assembly GCA_963210345.1. NCBI lineage: Eukaryota > Viridiplantae > Streptophyta > Magnoliopsida > Fabales > Fabaceae > Inga > Inga oerstediana. The sequence goes on along the minus strand of OY723407.1, from coordinate 57,922,585 downwards.
AAAGATAAGAAAGGATAGAACCAAGTACCTTTAGCTTAGTGATAGCATTACATTAAAATGCCAAACTTTAATTTGCTGATTTATTTAGGACAATCTTTAATGGTTTTTCAAGAGCTAGGATCTCTATCAAGCGTGTCTACGTGTGTTGATATTGTCCAATTCCGCTCTCAATTAAACTTTGTTGGGAGGCGGGGACAAGGCCCGGAAAAATAAAAAAGAATAACAAGGCATAATATAAGAATGGTTTCGAACTTCAGTTCATACCTCATAAATAATATGGAATTAATTGTTTTGAAGTTCGCAAAATCATTTTTCCAATGAAATAGTGCAGTGGTTTTGAATCCCATCTCATCTAACAAATTATTTATCAGGTTGATATAAGTTAATGTCTGAGCAGTTGGGATAGACATAAGCATATCATAGCTACCACCCATGTAGCAAATTTTGGATCATTATCATCATTTTAAAATGCCACATGCCTTTGATCATAGGGATTTTGCGCCAACTCTCTGTTAAGGTTTTTTGTCTTTGTTAATCAACATGTTTCTATTGTTTATCAACTAATCTTACCCGGGTCTTTACTCCTTTGGACATATATATCTCCAACTCACATGTATAATCTTTTGGGTCATTATGAATTTATGATGGCGAAATATCTTATTTGTACTACTTGAAAAATATTCTAACTGCCAATATAACTCAATTCAATGACTGCAAGCACATGATTCTAGCACCACCAGTAACTATCGCATGACTATAACTATGCCTCTTACTTGAAAAGTATTATTCTCATGTTTTCAATGTGTGGATATGGCTTAAAAAGACAGAAACGAGTTGAAGAGAGAAAAAGGAGTTAAAAAATAAAAATGTGAAATGAAATCAGTGTTTTAAAAAATTTCAGATGAGATGGCAAATTAAAATATGCATTTTGATTTTTGAATGTTATTAAAAAAAGCATGCATTTTTCATTTGGAATTATGAAATTAAGAGAATAGAGTAAAAAGACTTTGAAAATGAACAAAACAAAAGGCTATTTAATAACATGCAACCTTATAATGAGCCATTAATATTTATAGGAGTACTCTCATGATATTACGTAAAATGTATATATGTGGGAAGGAAAAGATGATATGAAAAGGAAGAAAAACAAATTAAATTTAAAGAAGAATAATATCAGAGAGAATAAAAAGCTTTCAATACAGGTCGGTTGAGCTTTAAAGGATTGGTCTTTGATAGGCTCTAGTTTAAAAGAGTTAGACCTAAAAAACCGTCTACCTAAAATTCATTCATTTTTTAAGTTCAGTTGGCTCTCAAAAGTGCGGGCTTTAGGTCTAGACCGCAAGGTTTAAGATTTTCTTAATTTCAATTTTTCTATTCTAAAACATCTAAAAAAAATCAATTTCATGGAATTGTTAACTCGAATTACAAATATTAATAATATAAAGTGTTAGAATATCCCTAATTTATCTTTGGTGGATTAGGGTCCAAACCTAATCGCATTGAGATCAAAATATAATTAATAGAACATCTTGGGTGCATAACTATAATATTCCATAATAATGTTGTTAAACCAATACAATACCACGTTGAGGAAATGGTACATTGATTGAGGAAGAGGCTCCTGGAACTCTATATATGTGTGTGTTTATATAAGGGTTCAGGGAATGTAACATAATACACATTAATGTAATTGGGTTCCGCATCGATTCTTTGGTTTTATGTGAATATTTCAATGAGAAAGTCAAATTTCAGGTATGCCTAAATTTTTACATGAAGTGTCAAACTTATAAAACTAAACCAAATCAAATAATTGTCATCAATGCTTATGTTAATAAACTATTGTTTAAACTTTGAAGGAACTATCACATACCTAAAATTTAAAGAAAAACAATAAGCAAATAACCTTTTTTTTCCATCTTGTTCACGAAAACGAAAGAACTATTTTTTAATTAGTAATTATTACACAATTATTTTGTAAAAAAAATAACTTGTGCAAGTTTTAAAATCGTAATAAAATGTGGAAGCGGGTGAATGGGAAATGATAAGAAACAAAACCTTGATATGTATACTCAATTTAAACTTTTCATGCATTCAAAATCAATTTTCCCTCTTTTATTATTTAAACATAAAAATCTCTAGATATTTTTCTTCTCTTGCTTCTTTCTTGTTTCCCAACTTCCAAAGCATAAATATCAATAATAATCAAGTCATTAGGCATACCATCAATAGTAAAATAATTAAAATATTTTTCTTCTCTTCCCACATCAATAAATCATATTTTATTGAAATATATTATTGCGGATTTAGACGAGTTTCAAAAAATTTGGTTAGAAACTATTCTTATATATGTATATCTATGAAAACAAATTTGGTAGTCAGATGAATTGTCAAAACTTCATTGGAAGGGTCTTACCCTTTAGTTTGGGCATATCAACCTTTATCGTAGTTGTGGGGCTATTTGACATGTGATGTTGAGGAATCTTCAAATATGCTCTTATATCCTCACTGCGTCAAAGGGCTGTTAAATACTTTTTTTTTTGTTTGCTTGCTAGTTTATGGTGTTATTTCTGATTCAGTTTGTTTTGGTTGTTTTATTTTCTAATTATAAAATAAGATAACTTTATTTGATTTCAATACTATTTCTTCCTTTATTGGCAAAAAAAAAATATTTAAACATGCTGACGACCTTTTTTATTTTTAAACTTACATTGACTGACCCTTTTAAACTCAATTTCCCTTTAGATTCCATAAAATACAAACGTAGCCTTTGATTTCAGTGGGTTAAATGGGTCAGCCCCGACTGACACATTTTGACGTCTCTATAAGTGGTTTTCATGTCTAACATCATACACTAATATTTCTTTTGGATTTTATTATAAGGCATCAATTAATAAATATTTTTAATCTTTTTTTAAAAGTGCTTTCTTGTTTTCAAAGAACATTAAATTTTTTTTTCATGTAAGCCCACATTTAATAAAGACAATGGAAGAGAGTAATAATTAATATGATATTAGAGCTTAATGTAATTAATAAAAATAATATTAGAAATTAATTAAATTTTAGGACAAATTTAATAAATTTAACTATTTTTATTTATTTGTGAGAATTATTAGTAGATACCTTATAATACCGACCACACGGAGCATGTTTCTGGAACCAATACTCTTCGTCGGCTCGACTTACATAGATTTATGTCATTCCTCGAGTTAATTCAGCATTCCCACATGAACATTCTCGATTCTCTATCAGCCTACATTCAAACCCATACTTCCAAAGTTGTTGGTATGATATTTTGGATAAATATGCATCTAGTAACCCTATCTAATTTTAGAAGTGTAATCGGCACCCTAAAGTATGATTACACCCTAAATTATTTTTGGAGGTGCAATAATCACCCTAAAGTATTTAAAGACGTAATCAGCTAGAGCTGAGAAATCGGGCCGAGCTCGTCGAGTTAGCTCATTTAGGCCCAAGCCTGTTAAGGGTCGGCCTTATGATTTATAGCCTCCAAAAGGAGTTGGGCCTAAAAGGGCCCATTTAATATTTTTTTTTAAAATAACTAAATAAGACCATAAGGGTAACTGGGCAAGACAGTAAGTAGACTTAATAATCTAACCCTCAGACAATCAGACGTTCTCACACTCCACTCAGACCTCACACATCAATAATGTTTGTGTTTTGTTTTGATTTGGACTTAAGTCTTAGGCCTTGTTTAGTACGCAGCATTGAATTTTGATGGATTAAGATTGAGACTGGTATTGGGACTGATATTGATGCTTTAAAAATATGTTTGGTATGAGGTAATAATTGAAAGGAATGATTTCATTAATCTTATTTAATAAACATCCACTAATTATGAAAATACCCAAATACCTCATCCTAAATCCTAAACTTAATCAATCAATCGCTTTTTAATTCATGACTAGTGCATTGAGAATCGCCGACTTGGACACCTGTGAGTCTTTCACAAGTGAAGAGATTCTGACAACTGAATATAAAGTTTATCATTAATACTTGTGAGTTTGCAATGTTTGGAATTACATGCATGACTCTCCACTAATGGACTATTCAGGGTACGGCCCTAAATAGCACGCTGGAGAATTAATTAATCTTATTCTACGATTTGTATGACTCTCCATTGGCGGCTGCAGCGGCTAGTCTCCATCAGTGATGGTAATGATTCTAATGGCCAGACTCCAAAACACACATGAGAGCGATGATGAGTGATAAAATAAAGTGATGAGTTCTAATCCAGGGTATAATTGATAGAGGGTAATTTTTTCCAAAAGAATATTATAAATAGGATATTTTTGTCTCTAAAATTTACAATCTCAGTATTGAAAATGCAATACCAGGAAGGAGGTGGCTTTGCAGCAATCTCACTTTCATGATACTCTCAATCTCTAGTTATTTGGAGTCCTTCAAACCAAACAATATATTTTGGCTTAATCATTGATCCAATCCCAGGCCCTACCCCCTAGTGCTTCGTATCAAACAGGGCCTTAATGTTTGTGTTTTGTTAAATATTGATAATGTTTGATGTTTTAACTTAGTTTTAATAATATTTATTTTTAAAATTAGGTATTTTAATCTTCAAGCATATAGGAATATAAAAGGTGTTAAATGGACCCAATCTCGTGGGTAGGCCTGAGCGGGCTTCAACTAAACAGGCCGGACCCAACAATTCTATATTTTTTCAAGCTTCTCTTTTTTCATTTGCTTTTTTTCTATCTATATTTTTAGTTGGCAGACTCCAAGTTTAAATTTGTCTTTGATCATTTGTTGGATTCATGCTTCGGTGCTTGATTTTCCTATTTTAGAAGTCTGCTTGAATTGGACTTAGGTCTTAGTGTTTGTATTTTGTTAAATATTTGATGTTTTAACTTAGTTTTGATGATATTTATGTTTTAAATTAAGTATTTTAGTTTTCAAGTGTATAAGAAGCAAAAATCTCTTAAACGGGCTTGAAGCCCGCGAGCCTTCACCCAAACAAGTCGGGCTGCAACTTTCAGTGGTTTTTTTGGATTCGAGCCTAAATAGGCCGGACCATTTTCCCCATACTACAATCAGCACCCTGAACTATTTTTGGAGGTGCAACAAGTATCCTAATATATTAAAAATGAAGCAATTACACCCTTTCACTTGGAAAATTTAATAGAGAAAATCCCTTTAAAAGCCTTTTGAAATACTCAAATCCTAAATTGGGCTGCTAAATTTAAGAAATTATTAATCAGGTTATATGACCCAAAGTTGGATTTACAAATTTTGTCAATTTACGTCAATGCCCCTAAAATGTTAGAAAAAGAGAAGACTCGATGCTATTCTCTTAAACCTAGAGGACATATTGTCAATACAATTACACTGACTCTTCGTATCTAAATTGACTGTGAATTCTTTATTGAAATTGAATTTTTAGTTATTCTTTAATATGAAAAGAAACAATGTTTGTTGCAAATTAAAAATCATCTGATACTTTATTTTTTTGACATCCTCATCCTCTATCGCACAACACCAGTACTCATTTCAATAACTTTATTTTTCTTCTACTCAATTACTCCCGCTAAATACCAAATATGAAAATTCCTTTTTTTTTCCTATAGCAACACGGATGCAAACATTGGGTATTTGTATGGCGCGAGCTTCCATGTGATCGAGTTTTAGTGCTCGTTTAGAATAGCTTATTTTTGGGTAATAAGTGCTTATAAATCGTGATTCACGGTATATGAGGTAAGTATGTGAGAGGAGTTTTATCTCGGCTTGCGTAATAAGGACTTATTTACCCCTAAAACGTGTTTCCAAACACAGCCTTACTTCACTGAGAAACCTAGTTTTGATTTTGGAATATTTGACTGGGGATTGCAGAACTCCACGCCAAAATGAAAAAAAAAAAAATTCTAATTGCAACTATTACGCAGTAACGAAGTGCACTGAGTCCATTTTAGACTAAAAATAATGAAGTTCAGTTTTATATATTTCACCCAAAAAAGTTTAATTGTATCTATTGGAAGATTGGCACATATCAATTATCTGGAATTAGGTGAAACAGAAACTATTTTGTAGCAAAGTTATGAGAGACATTCCTCTATTTTTGCATTCAATGGTTGGAACAACGACAACATAGATCGTAAAGGAGCACAATAGACTTGAAATTTCAAATTTATCTACAATTTAATTTATTCTTGTCATCAATAAAATATCCTTATAGAAAAAAAATTATATTGCCTATTCACAAAAATATTGTCATTGATGTTCAGCCTAGCATTAGGCAAACTGCACCAAGAAGAATTGGAAGATAGCCGGTGCATCTTAATCTCCTTGTTGTTCTTAAGCTTATTAGAGTAATTAGTGACAATAAATCCAGAACTCGAGCTCCTTAGCAGGAGGAGACTCCATAAATAGAGAGAGAGAGGGGGGGGGGGAGAAGAGGATATATAAGTAAAATATCTTAATTCTAAAATTATAAATTGGGTTGCTTGACGTGATTTATAATTTACTAAATTTAAAGACCCAATTCAAGATATGAGTATTTCAAAAGACTTTTAATAGGATTCTCCCAATTTAATACAATTTAATATATTCCTGCATCTGTGATTGAAACTGATAATTTACTATAAATAAAAGTCCTCTCTAATTTCGACTTGGCTTCTTCTTTTATTTGGATTTCAAGATTCAACAAAACCAAAGCCAAATACTTTCATCACAATGATAGAGGAACTATGATGGGAAAGATAAACTCTAAACCTTGAGTTAATATTCTGTTGTGAAGGAGTGCAATTGCTTCATTTTTAATATATTAGGGGTAAAATCGTACCCTTAAATATAAATAAAAGGGATAAACATGTCGAAGATCGATGAAAGAGAAAATGAAAGAGTGTGTCAGCAAACAAAGTTAGTATTCTGTTAAGGAATGAATGTAATTGCTTCATTTTTAATACATTAGGGTGCTGATTACAACTCCAAAAATACATTAGAGTGCTGATTGTATGTTTAAATACTTTAAGATGCTTATTGATTCGTCTTTCAGTTATATGATTCGTCTTTCTTCTTTTTCCAAAATCTCTTCTAATATTCACTCTTGTAAAAACCATTCTCTGCCTTTCCCAGCTCGGGTTGATTTTCCAGGAAAAATGACCCGAAACCCATGTTCGATGACTCTCTACTTCTCCATTATCTATCTAAACGCTGGCATCAGGAAGCCCGAAACTTACTTGAAAAAACCCACGTCACAGATCTCCGTGAGCGACTTGTTCTTTGGACTTCGTTGGTTTCCAAGTACTCGGGAGAGGGTTATGTGGACGAGGCTCGAGTCTTGTTTGACATCATGCCTTGTAGAAATATTGTTACTTACAATGCGATGTTATCGGGTTATCTCCAATCCGGGAGGTTAAGTGAAGCTTGCCATTTTTTTGATCAGATGCCGTATAAGAATGTTGTTTCGTGGACTTCGATGTTTAGTGGGCTGGCCGATTCAGGGAGGATTGAAGATGCAAGGAAGCTGTTTGATGTGATGCTTGAGAGGAATGTTGTTTCTTGGAATTCGTTAGTTACGGGGTTGATTAGTAATGGAAGGTTGCAGGAAGCAAGGCAAGTGTTTGATCAAATTCCTAATAAAAATCTGGTTTCTTGGAATGCTATGATAGCAGGTTACACCAAAAATGGTAAAATGGAAGAAGCAAGAACTTTGTTTGATGAGATGAAATACAAGAATGTGATAACTTGGACTAGCATGATAGCTGGTTATTGTCGTGCGGGCAATGTGGGAGAGGGTTATAGTTTATTCTGGTCAATGCCGGAGAAAAATGTTGTTTCTTGGACAGCCATGATTAGTGGGTTCACTTGGAATGGCTTGTATGAAGAGGCCTTGTTGCTTTTTCTCAGAATGAGATTTTCTGATATAAAACCAAACGAAGAAACCTTCATTTCTCTCGCTTATGCATGTGCAAGCTTAGGTTTTCCGAGTCTTGGCAGGCAGTTACATGCTCATATACTTATCAAAGGCTATGATCAAGATGATTTTGATGGAAGGCTATGTAGAAGTCTCATTCAGATGTACTCTGTGTTTGGTCTTATGGATTATGCACACAAGATATTTGACAAGAACTTGACTAGCTGTGACAGTCACTCTTTCAATTCTATGATCAATGGTTATATTAAGCTTGGTCTGTTACACAAGGCTCAAATTCTGTTTGATAAGGTTCCCGTCCGAAACAGAATTGCATGGACGCTGGCTATCTTAATGCAGGAGAAGTATCAAAAGCATGCCATCTATTTGATACCATGCCTGAGAGAGACGCCATTGCATGGACTTCAATGATTAATGGTTATGTTCAAAACGAGCTAATTCCTGAGGCCATAAGTTTATTTGCAGAAATGAGGTCTCAGGGTGTTTCACCACTAAATTCTACATATTCTGTTCTTTTTGGAGCCATAGGAGCAACGGCATATCTTGACCAGGGACGGCAGCTTCATGCACTGAAGTTAAAGACAGTATATGAGTACGATTTGATTCTCAAGAATTCCTTGATCTCAATGTACGCAAAATGTGGGGAGATATGTGATGCATATAACATTCTCCAACATGACTTACAGGGACATAGTTTGTTGGAACTCCATGATCATGGGCCTATCAGATCATGGGATGGCCAGTGAAACCTCAAAGTTGTATGAAACCATGCTTGAGCTTGGGATTTACCCCGATTCTGTAACTTTTCTGGGCATCCTAACAGCATGTGGTAATGCAGGGCTTGTTGACAAAGGGTGGGAATTATTTACTGACATGACTAATGTTTATGAACTTCAACCTGGTTTAGAACATTACATTAGTATGATCAATCTTCTGGGTCGAGCAGGGAAGGTAAAGGAAGCTGAGGAGTTTGTCTTGAAGATGCCTATCGAACCGAATCATGCCATTTGGGGGGCACTGCTTGGGGTATGTGGTTTGAACAAAGCATATTCAAATGTTGCTAAGCATGCTGCCAAACGACTCCTTGAGTTGGATCCTTATAATGCTGCAGGCTATGTGGCTGCTTGTAATATTTGTGCAGCGAGTGGCAGGCACATTGAGGGGACAAATTTGAGGAGAGAAATGAGTTTGAAAGAAGTGACAAAGACGCCTGGTTGTAGTTGGATCATCTTGAGGGGAAGAGTTCATATTTTCTCATCAGGAGATAGATTGAATCCACAGGCGGAAGAGATGTTATTTATATTGTCTGGAGATGAGGTAGATTAATTGAACTATCAAGCGTGATTGGAAGGATATATTCTTCACTATTTGTTGGCTTCTTTGGCCAGACCAAAACGAGCGTATTCATACTGGGTCCAATGCAAAGCTTAATACAGTCCTGGCGCAAGGGTCTGCGATCTTGGGATGCGTGCGGCGCACATCTACTAAGCTTCATGGGGTCAGGATTAACCCGCAGCAACATCAACCACCTGCTCTAGATACTGAAGAGCTGAACTACGTGGTAGAGGTTAATGGTGCATTTTCACACTTCCTCGGGAAAGTTGCGTGTGGTGGTGTCTTAGAAGGAGTGAACTCTTTGTTAGAAGGTTTTTTGTTCAGATGGGAAGAAGGTGAATACCTCACAGCTGAATTGTGGGTTGTTTGATGGGGTTCAAAAGAGTCTTGGACCAGTTTCCTTAATCTATTTTCCTTAATCAATTTCCTTAATCTAATCAAATTAGGTAAACATGTCATATATTCAAGAACATATTAAAGAACGGAGAAGCATTCAACATTCTATAATGATTGTACAATAGGTGTAGAAAATAAAATTGCTGCACCAGTTTCTTTAAAATGTTGTGTTTCCAAGACTGATAAAGCAATTTTAATATAGTCAGAATGATGTTTCACCGATTTCAGAAGCACTCATCTGGTTTTTATAAAACAAACCCAAGCATGCTTTTCCCTACAAGCCTTTGGAGATACTTGCGTTTGTTGTAGAAAAATCAACAATATAAGTATTATATTACTATATATAAACTAGACAATAAGCCACGGATCGCAGATATTCTCATACTAATCAATATACATATGGAGTAAACTCGCATGAGTCTCTCAAAAGCTATTGGTTTCTAAAATTCTTAATTCAGTTGTCCTTACCATGAAAAGAAAACTGATCTGAGAATGAGAATGGTGTAAGAAATAAATTATTGAGGAGGTTACCGAATCTAGTAATATTTCACGATCTTTGGCATATCATATCTGAGTGCAAGCAAGATGTAAATAGATAAACATTAAAACAAGTCCCCAAGACTGGATGATTCCTTCCTCGAAAAGTCCTTAGACTTTATGACTCCTCCTCCAGTGATATATTAGCTAGCTTGCTTGCTTACTTTGAGTTACCTGAGTATATCCATCACAGGGATCATGCGTCTGAATGATGCTTTGTACTTGAATGAGGACCTTTGGTATCACTATAGTTAGTTCTAACGAAAGCAGGGACGTGCGTGACATCAATCCTTGTGGCTATGCGTTTGTTGCCAAGCACGGATCCTTAAACTTCTCATCTCGAGACCTCTAAGATCTCAGGCACAGAACACAATTTCCTGTCGTTTTGGATTGGACTGTTGGCAATCAGACATGCATTGAAGCGCAGAAAGATGCAAACAGTTATGCCTGCAAGGAAAATAGTAGATGTCAAGACTCTGTGAGTGGTATTGGGTACTACTGTGTAAGTAAACAAGGGTACAGAGGCAACCCCTATCTTGATAATGGCTGCAAAGGCTGCAAAGGTAAGCCTCAATCGGCCTTTGAAATTTTCCAAACAGAGCTACTCTGTTTTCAACTTTCAAATCGATCACGACTCTTGTTTATATGTTATGGGGTGTTCAAGCGTATCTTGTCTACTAGTAGATTTTATTATTTTATATTGATATTGACATCCATGTTAACTGATACCTATGCACTTAAGTATTTGATCAATTTTGTGCTGAAAAGAATTCGTTGGACTGATCAATAATCCATCCTATAAATCTAGTTTACGTTTTAGATATTTGTTATCAGTAGAACAGGGCCCGTTTGTGTGAGTCCTGACTCCATATCCATCCGTGAGTGAGATAAATTGTTGTCCTCTCTTCCTTTTTTTTCATTTTGCATGTAGCAACACGAGTGATGTTTAAGGGGTTGGTTTATTAATGTGGTTCAGACGCAGTTTATTAGGCCCAGGATCACACAAAAACAGATAAATTTGACTGGACGGGACGTCCGTGTCGGACAGGGACGGTTTTATTTTTTATGCAAGACAAAATGATATTAAAATATGAGGTTAAGTTCCATACTCCAAACAATAAGAGTACTAATATTTGAATTAGAAAGCCGAATAAAATAAAGAAAATATATAGTACTAATACTAACAGAGAAAAAAACAGGAATTAAAGCTAAAATTTATTGTCAGATAATGTTGGGCCTAGAGGGAATATCAGGAGGAATGTGCGTGTCACTTGTTTTCTTTTAGCCCGTACAGAAATGGCTAAGTTTGTTTGAGATGTGACATCTTGTACCAGATTTCGATATTTATATGAGTATGCTAAGAGATATGTATAATAACCATAAAGATTAATTTTGCGGATATTAATGAGTGCCAAGGAAAAAATCGCTGCAGTTGGAGATGCCAAAATGTCGACGGAAATTATACTTGCTCATGTCGGCGGTGGGGTTACAGAGGCGACGGCTATATCGACGGATCAGGCTGCAGATTCCCTATCATGGAAATTTCATTAGGTAAGATCATAGTAATTAATTAATTAACCCTTAATGTTCGACTCATCTTAGCAAATCGATCCCTACAAGTTTTTACCATAGTCTTCTTTTAGATATCGTTAGCATGCATGCCTCCTCTTCATATTTAGTGAAACGTTTATTTTTATTCAAAGCATATTTACCCATTTGAGTTTGGGACTCCCACAACCAGAATCAATGATGGGAAGTAAACAGAGCATCACTAACATTTAGCGTTTAAAACCATTTAGTAGCTACTGTGGGTAATAATTTTGAACATTATATTGTTTGCAGGCATTTCTGTAGCCTTGCTTCTTGTTTTCACCTTGATCTCCACATTATGCTGGGGACACAAGCAAAGAGCATTAACACAACTAAGAAGCAAGTATTTTGAGCAAAATGGAGGAAATGTGTTGCAACAACTCTATCAACAAAAAATTTACACTGATAGAACCAAGATTTTTATAGAAGATGAGCTCAAAATTGCCACAAACAACTTTGATGAAAGCAAAATCCTTGGTTGTGGAGGACAAGGCACCGTTTATAGGGGTATATTACCAGATAACACGCATGTTGCCACCAAAAAGTCTAAAATAGGAGGGGGTCTCAGACAAAGTAAGGATTTTATTAATGAAGTGGTTGTACTTGCCCAAATCAACCATAGAAATGTGGTGGAACTCTTTGGGTGTTGTCTTGAAACTGAAGTTCCTTAGTTAGTTTATGAGTTTATACACAATAGCACCCTTCTTGACCATATAGACCTACTGAAGAATGAGCACTCTCTTTCATGGGAGACCAGATTAAGGATAGCTGTAGAAATAGTTGGAGCCATTTCATATTTACACTCTGCTGCTTCCATCCCAATTATTCATCGTGATATTAAATCTGCCAATATACTATTAGATCACAATTATATAACAAAAGTTTCTGACTTTAAAGCTTCAAGACTTGTTCCTCTTGATGAAACTCAAGTTTCTACTATGGTTCAAGGGACATTAGGATATTTGGATCCAAAGTACCTTCGCACAAGTCAACTTAATGAGAAAAGTGATGCATATAGTTTTGGGGTTGTGCTTATGGAGCTAATCATTGGCAAGAAAGCAGTTGAATTCACTAGGCCAGAACAGAGAAATTTGGCTATGTACTTTGTATCTTCAATGAAAGAAGACAACTTGTGGGAGATTGTTGACAATCGAGTGTTGGATCAGAAGAATGCCAAGCAGCTAAAGGAGGTTGCTTTCTTAGCAAGGAGGTGCATTGATGTTAATGGAGAGGAAAGGCCAACTATGAAAGAAGTAGCAATAGAATTAGAGGGTCTAATTGCTATTAAAAAGCATCCTTGGGTAAAAGGAGGGGATATGATGTCTGAAGAACATGAATGCTTGCTTGGTCATGCTGCTGCTAGCACTTCAACTGGCTATGGTGGTGGATATGGGAATGTTAGTACTAACACTTTTGTTGCTTATGATAGCATACAGAAGCAAATGGCATTTGAGATTGCAGATGGGCGATGATCATTTAATCTTACTATTTCTCGTGTGTTTGAACTGCTATTTCCACTTTTTAGCAAATGTAGGGGTTTTAGACTTTTAGGATATACTCTATTGAAAGACGTGTAAGGATTTTCAAAATGTTCTATTTATTGAATATATACCTTGAAAGTCATTGGCTATTAAGGATAAAAGTAAATTACAATTATCAAATTCTGTTTCAGCAGTTCATAATGATTAATTCATTCTCTTTTTTGGATCATCTTGAGGGGAAGAGTTCATATTTTCTCATCAGGAGATAGATTGAATTTGAATCCACAAGTAGAAGAAGAGATGTTATTTATATTATCTCTGCAAATGAGATAGATTAATTGATCTATCAAGTGGAATCAAAATGAGGTTGAAAGGTGTGAGAGGGCTGGAATATAATATAATGCATCTTCAAGCCTTATTGAAATAGCCCCCAATAAGGCCATATTTTCGTAAGTTCTACTCAAAATATTAGTACTTTGTTTGCATCTGGAGAGAAAATGGAGTCATATAGTTGAGGATGTTTCAGAATACTCAATTAATCATGGAGGTTTTTTTCCCTGTTTGGCTGCAGGAAAAAGAATGCTTGGAAGCTTCTATTGATAGGAGTACGCCAACACTGACCATGAGAGTGGTATTTTGAACTTATTGTAACTGTAAAATATTCTTAATTGAATCAAATTAAAATAAATAATATGCTGAATTCAAATATGTTGTGAGTTAATTAATTGAAAGCAAAAATCCCAAAGATTTGACTGACTTCTTCCCTGCCGGCCAATCTGGGTTGGCTGCGTGTTTATTAATCTATCTCCAATGTCCTTCACCAAACATCCCCTACCAATCAAAAGTTCTCACCTATTTACTATATTAAATATATACTCCTGTGGCAAATAATATAATATATATTAATTAAATTAAATTAAATTAAAAAAGTTAGTTAAATTAGTTAACATGTCATCTATTATTTAGAATACCCTATTCATCTTCCTTAATTCCCTCATTTCCGACTCACTTTGATTATTGTTAGGAGTATCAATAGGGGTAATGTAAAAAAAGATTGATAAATATAAAAACTATGTCTTATATTTAAGACCAATATCAACTTTCTAAATATATTTTAATTAAGGATCGGAGTACATAGTGTGTGTGTGTAGGGGGGGGGGGGATAGAATTTTCCATTCTGCGAATAATGTCTGCCAAAATGTGCATGGAGTAGACTGAATGAATTAAATATACGCACGAAATGTTAAATTAGTATTTAACTACAAATTGTTGAGCTACATTCTAAAAGCTCCACTTTCCTTTTCAAATACTCATGGAGATGGCAATAATTTGTAAAAGATAGATAAGAAGGAAGAAAATATCAGTATCCTTGTATGAGCACGGAGCCGCATATATAAGACACGACCAAGCAAATTTCTGCATCAAGCTCATATATATATATATATATATATATATATTTCTAAGTTAGAAAAAGATAAGGTTTACTGGTCGTTCATTACACATGAAGCTTGTTGATCTGAAAAATGCTTTTCATTTGAAATTAGTATTGCTTTTTTGTGCTTTGGTCCAAACAAAAGTTGCAGATTGCAACAGCTCATGAGAAAGAAAGACAGCGCAAGAAATGAATAATACTGAGGTGAATTTACCTCAGGCCTTTCCTGGTATATATAGCACATGGCTCTAACAGAGTTTGTTACAGATATGATCTACACCGCTACACGTATTATGTAGAAGATATGCTACAGATATTACAGCTGTAAATATTACACTTATACACAAATGCTAATTATGCTTTTACACTAACATTCCCCCTCAAACGAAGGGGTGTTGGACACAGATCAAGTTTGCCTCTCATCTGTGTGAATTGCAAATGGGACAATGCTTTTGTTAAGCCGTCTGCAATATGATGTGATGAAGGAACATAGCGAACATCTATCTGGCCAGATAATACTTGAAAGGCAAGTTTATGAGCATTGTATGGCTTTAAACAAGGATAACATGCATAGCCAAATGGTTTCAAACTCTGGTAATCAGGCTCTGTGTTATACAAGCGAAACAGAGGTGACATTCCATTAAGTACAGGTGTTGGAAGTCGATTAATCAAATGAACAACCATTTGAAATGCTTCAGTCCAGTATGCCAAAGGCATTTTCGCTTGTGCCAAGAGAGTCAATCCCATTTCAGTTATATGTCTATTTTTTCGCTCTGCCCTGCCATTCTTTTGAGAAGTGTATGGGCATGTCAAGCGCAAGAGTATACCAGCTTTCATGGCTACGGAAATGAGTGGCTTAAATTCAATACCATTGCCACACTGAAATGCTTTAATTTTTGAGGAAAACTGATTTCCAACCATAGCACAAAAATGAAGAAATGCTATAACTGCTTCTCCTTTGTGTTGAAGTGGATATAACCAAGTGAATCGATTGTAGTCATCTACAAAATGAATGTAATAACGATATCCATTAATTGATTGAACAGGCGAAGGTCCCCAGAGATCAGAATGGATAAGTTCTGATGGAGAAGAGGCATGAGATTTAGAATTGGAAAATGGTAAACGTTTTGATTTTCCACATCGACAGGCTTCGCATACAAAATTGTCATTGATTTTGACATTAACATTACAATTATTCAAAACTTGCTTTAAAATCCTATTGTTTGGATGACCGAGCTTGTAATGCCAAGTGATAAATTCATCATCTGTTGAAGTAACTGCAACATGTGCCTGAGCTTGAGAAACCACATTACTCATTAGATACAGCCCCTATTTTGGTGCTCCTCTCATCAGAAGACGTCCTACGACTTTGTCCTTCACAGTACAACCATCATTAGTAAAAGTCACTGCAACATAATTATCTTCAACTAATCTAGTAACACTTAAGAGGTTCTTATATTAGTAGCATGAGGCACAATCAAAACATTTTTAAGCACGAGATTAGAGTCAAAACAAGGAATAAAAGTAGATCCAATACCATAAATCCGTGTATTACTCTAATGCAGGTATATAGATGGGACTTACCAAATTATCAAGTTCAGTAGCATTAGGAGTGACATGATAATTTGCTCCATTATCTATTGTATGATTGGTAAGCACAGCGGAAGAATTTAAAAAAATTTTCACCGATCCTAATCGAGGATCTATCAACGGCGTTTAAACCAAGTTGGAAGGATTCATATCTTTTTGATGATTCAGAGTTTTCACGATCTCTAGGAGCCAACACGTCAAGTCCGCTCCCTCTACCGGTATCCACACGAATGCTCTCCAACCGAGACTGCGTGCTAGCGCCTCTAATGTCTCCAAGGGTTTAACTTGCGGCTCTCAATTCTGATGTACCCTGAGTCTATCAGCTCTATCAAGTTTATAACCCATGAGGGTTATTTTCAAATTTCAAAATTAATCATCATTAATTTTGAAATTAATTAACAATTAATTATCTTGATGAACTAATTAAATAAATTCAATTTAAATTAAATCTGTCCAACAGTTTTAATTTAACCTATTTATTTAATCTAAATAAAGAGCCATTAGATTTAATTTATCTTCATAAATTAAATCTGAGATACTATATCTCTATCATGTTAGTTATTAAATTTAATATATCTTAATAAATTAAATTTAAAACCAACACAATATAATAATATCATATAATATATATACATATATATATATATATATAATATATTTCGAAAAAATATATATCTATATAATATTATTAAATATAATAATAATATATATATATATATATATATAAGATATATATTTTGAAAATATATATATATATCTATAAAATATTATTAATGAATTTTATATTATATATATATATATATAATTCATCCATCCTAAATCAAACATTATCTCGTGTTGGGTCATTCTTGTGTGCGACCCTGTAGGCCCATATGAAGTTGGCAGTGGGCCAATAACTACACTAACCTAAAAGTCGCAAGTGGCCTCTAGCAAGACATTACGACTACCTAATTCATATGAGGATCGTTATCACAATGCAACCTGTCATACAACCATGTTACGTCCCTTTTGTCACACGATATATCGATCAAGGATAAGGCATGGAAAATGTCATCCTCTTGTTCCTGACCATTACTTTCTCGATTCCTGAGTAGCCTGATAACAGAGACAGAAACTCCTTTCATCATAGTATGGCCATACATTTTTCAGACTCACTCATCGAGGGGCCCAGTAATATCTCTCTACTAATGTGAGGGACAAATTCCATCTTGATCATTCATATTCCTCTACATGAAAAACCACCAAGCCCAATCGTAGCCTTTATCATCACCCGGTCAAAAGTGACTTTTGACTAGTTCAAAGCTTAGCAACTCTCATGTAGGAATCCATGATGACCTCAGGTCTAAGGGCATTGTGACGTGGTTATACATGAGAAAATCTTATGACTTGATCCATGTAGCTTTCTCATAGTAGGTCGGTCCAGCACCTTGTACTCTTATAAGTGCCTAAGACTTTGATTCGTATCTCCATATCTTATCAAAGTCATACTGGTCTTGTTTCATCTCTGCTCCCGCATAGATGACCGACCAGGGACATTTTATGACAATCTTTATGAATTATCCAAGGATACAATTATCACAGTTAACATGCAAATAATATGATAACAGAATGGAGAAATTTCATTAAAATAATAATGTTTAAAGTACAATGATTGGCTCTTAGGGCACAATTTCCAACATCTATATACTAGTCAGGATCAGCCACAACATCAGAATTTGCATAGTAGGCCTGAGGCGAGTGGGGAGAAGAAGTAGGAGGACGAAAGGTTTGATCATAACGTTTAAAGCAATTGACCACAGTATGACTAGATCGTTCATTGAGATCATAGTAAGGACATCCACCTCCTCTGTTGTTGCCACTATAGGCATAATGATGACCTTGTGACAGACGACCACCATGAGATCCACGATTTCCACGCAAGGAACCATAAGATTGTGAATGGTCAACATCCCGAGTGGCTATATTAGCTGAAGGTTGCAGAGTGAGAGAAGAAAATTGATTCAGTTGATCGAGATGACTTTCAAAAGCAAGCAAAGTAGATTGGGCTTCTACCTAAGTGAGTCCAGGTTGATCAACAAGTTTAACAACAATGGCATTATAATCAGCATCCAAACCGTTCAAAGTGTGAAGAATGAGAATCGGAGCTTTAGCGAGAGCTAACTGATCTACAACAGTTTTCATCTGAGCCAAATACTCTTCCATTTTGAGAGCATTTTTCCTAGTCTGATGGAGCTCAAACTTGAACACCATGATGCGTGACTTAGAAACTGCCGAGGTCAAAGATCTAGCACCAGTCCAAAGATCAAATGCCAAACAGCAATGAAGCAATTGAGCACCAATGTCCTGTGTCATAGTATTCCGAAGCCATCCAACGAGCATTCTATCAACAGCATACCAATCCTCAAATTCAGGATTGGGAGCAACCTCTTGGGTGCCTGGAATCACATGAGTCGGAGATGGAACAGAGCCTGTGCCATTAATATGCAACTGCAATGATTTCCTTTTATCAGTAGAAAGACGACAGATTCCCAGACTAGAAAGTTAGTCCGATCTAACTTGATAGATATAGTTTGGTTAGAAGAATTAAACAATGAATATGATCTAGTGTTTTACCCAGAGTTGGCATCATCGGTAGTATGAAAGGAGAGCAACATTGTAGAAGCGAGCTAAAGAATGCTCTGATACCAAGAAAGAAAGACAGTGCAAGAAATGAATAATGCTGAGTTGAATTTACCTTAAGCCTTTCCTGGTATATATAGCACATGGCTCTAACAGAATTTGTTACAGATATGATATACACCCTACACGTATTATGTAGAAGATATGCTATAGATATTACATCTGTAAATATTACACTGATACACAAATGCTAATTATGCTTTTACTCTAACATCATGTGGGAACTTGAGCATCCCATATCCCTTTGGCACTTCTAGTAACTAGTATATCGATGAAAGGTTCTTCATCAACTGCACAACAGCAACCACTGAGTCTTCTTCATCTTCATCTGCACAACTAATAGCTTATCTGAGAGGTGGTGATATACCAGTTCTCAACATATCCTTGGATCCTCCTAAATTGACCATCTTGGCAAAAGTTTCCAAGTAATGCTATGATTCTGGTTTTACTACTTCGTGGAATGAGATTTGGTTTGAGAAGTTCTCTATATCAAACATGAAGAACAGATTCACTGTGGTGGGCTGTGACACCTCTGCTTATCAGAGACTTGACTGGAAACAGGTCTCAAACTGGATGTACTCTGAATTGCAATAACAATAGTTTTGAGGATTGGTCATGTTCTGGTGTGGGATGTTGCCAGATAAGTTTCCCTAGAGCCATAAGGAATTATACTATCAACATAACTACTTTTGACAACTATAGGTATGTCAGAGAGTTCAACCCTTATGGCTATGCTTTTATTGCCCAGGATGGATCCTTCAATTTCTCATCTCGAGAGCTGCTTGATCTTGGAAACAGAACACAATTTCCTATAGTTCTGGATTGGGCGGTTGGTGATCAAACATGTGTTAAAGCACAGAGAAATGGAAGTAGCTATGCCTGCAAGAACATCACCAGATGCCTAGAGTCAGTAACTGGTATTGGCTACTAGTGCCTTTGTGAAGATGGCTTCAAAGGCAACCCCTACCTCTCTCTCCCTCGTTCTCGTTATGGCTGCAAAGGTATTTAACTTTATTGACTTGAATTTAGATAGCTCAGCCACTTTATCTGTTATCTGCATCCCACAAGTGCAGTTTATAAGTCTAAAGATTTTTCCTACTCAATAGACTAGTTATTTGGGATGAATTCTTTTTTTTTAGACTTGTGACTATACTCTCTTTGCTTTTTAATATAAGATATATTGGAGAGTTGATATTGATTCCAAATATAAGATATAATTTTCACATTTATCAATCTCTTCTTAATTTACCCCTATTGATACTTCTTCAATAATAATCAAGGAGAAGAGGGAAGGAGGGAGTTAAGGAAGGTTATTAGGGTATTTTAAAAAATACATGTCATATTAACTAACTTAACCAACTTCCTTAATCTAATCAAGTTAGATAAATATATCTTGTATTAAGAACCGGATGAGTAATTAAGGAGAAGAGGGAAGGAGGGAACTAGGGAAGATGATTATAGTGTTTTAGAAAATATATGTCATATTAATTAACTTAACCAACTTCTATCAAATTATATAAATATGCCTTATATTAAGTACCGAAAAGAGTAACATCTTTTTCTTTTTAAATGTATAATCAGCTCTTTCTCCATGTTTGTTTGACAAATACATGACATCTAGTAAGAAGTTTCCTTTTTTAATGATGTTGTTGGTTAAATCATTAGCTATTGATCAAGATTAAGTAACTTTGCGGATATTAATTAGTGCGAGGGAGAGAACCGGTGCAGTAAGAGATGTCACAATGTGGAAGGCAATTTGATGCTACTAAATTTTAAATAAGCACCATAAGTGTACAGGTCGTTGAAATAATATAATAGTAAATCAATATCGTCCTATAGATATTTAAGGTAATAGATAATTAGGCATTAAAATTCTCATTTTCATTTAAGTTGAGCAAATCAAAGGAAGAGATTGAAAGACAATTTAAATAAATGCAAAAGAAACAAATCTAATGATTTAAAGACTTTAATTGAAAAGAACAACCTAAAGTGACTAATCCTTTCTTTAAGTTTTAGAGCATGCATTTACCCAATTAAAAGTACTTAATATTAAATTGTTAATCTAGAGTTTAAATGAATATAAGTGTCTTCCAATCACTTATACTATTCTCTCAAGTTAAAATTGTTATTCCTAACTAATTTACTCAAGAGGCAATAAATATCCAAATTCACTCTAACATAATTATATGGATCCAATAGGTATATTTCTATTCTATTGGAAAATTAGAATAAATTTTAATCCCACATTAATTAATCCTATGGTCCAATAAAGATCCCTCTTCCAAGGTTAATCTAAATTCCCCAAATTTATACTTAGTGGTGATCAAGCACTAAGCAGACAAATTAATACAGGATTAAGTAAATAAAAATTAACATCAAACACAATTAATAGTTTATAGATACTCAAATCCCTAAATTAGTTCATAACTCCTTTACATAAAAGACAATCTAGACACACATGGATTTAGTAAATCTCATTACAGCACATAGCATAAATGGCCAGTAAAACAATAGACAATGGGAAATAGAAAAGGGAAATAATGAATTGCAAACAGAGTGTGGCGGTGGTGGGAATTGCAGTGGGTGACTGTGGATAAGAAGAATAAGAATGAGTGATTGAAGTCAAGCTCCCTCTCCTTTCCCTGTCATTCTTTAGTTCAGCTCCATGAAAGCGATCCTCACTCCGCTCTGTTCTCGCTCTCCGAGTACTTGTCGGACTTGGGGAAGAAGATGCAGAGCTGAGTTGAAATCGCCTCCCCCAGGTCCAGCCTTGAAGTGCGTTCCTTTCCCTCTCCGACTCTCTCGCTACTCTTCCTCTGGTTCCCTCTCAAAGGAAGATGATGCTCTTCAATTTGTCGGCTCCCTTCTGTTTCCTTCTTCTTTTCTGTGCGGCCCCCCTCTTTCTCTAGGTCTTCGGTTCCCTTTTTCTCTAAGTCTTCGGTGAAGTCCAGCCCAAAAAAATACCGTGATCTCCTTTAGCTTAGGTTTCCTATTCCTCCAATTCAGCCAAAACACTGTCGTCTTCTTCTTGGCTGAGAGGAGCTTCCTTTTTTAATTTGAAAAAGTCATCTCACTTCTTACTCCAACCATGTCATCTTATCACCTAAGAAAAAAAAAACTATTTAATAATAATAACAAAAACTAACATAAAACTAAATAAGTATAATATGACATCTTTTTATTTTTTTATTTTCAAAATATTGAAAACTATAATATTTAAAATAAAATCCCTAAATAATGCACTAACTAATATCTTATAAAATCTCAAAAAAAACATCTTAAATTAGTATTGATAACTCCTCAATTATATCAAAATGTGTATCAAATATAATAAAAATGGCGAGTTATCACAATTATACACGTTCTTGTCCACGGGATACAAAGGCGACGGCTATAAAGAAGGATCCCGCTGCAAATTCCCTATCATGGAAATTTCATTAGGTACTAATTTTCTAAACCCCCTGACCTTCCAACTCACCAACATGTTGCAAAAGTCAATTAACAGATCAGCAGCATTATAATAACGTGCCACTATATATATCTTCTTTATCAATTGCAATTTGCAAACAATTTGTTTCAACTTGATCACATTGGCTTAGTTTGGATGCCTTCTTCCCGCAATCAGAGAAATGCTTATTTATTTTTTCAATGGATTCCCAATTTGATTTATTCATTTATTTAGGTATTGAGTAGGGACCACACTTTTAATTATGTCATATTAATTAACTTAACCAACTTTTTTAATATAATCAAATTATGTAAATATGCCTTATACTAAGTATGAAAAGGAGTAACATCTTTTTGAAAAAATAAAATGTATAATAAGCTCTTTCTCCATGTTTGTTTGACAAATATATGACATCTAGTAAGAAGTTTCCTTTTTTAATGATGTTGTTGCTTAAATCATCAGCTATTGATCAAGATTAAGTAACTTTACAGATATTAATGAGTGCGAGGGAGAGAACCGGTGCAGTAAGAGATGTCACAATGTGGAAGGCAATTATACATGTTCTTGTCCACTGGGATACAAAGGCGACGGCTATAAAGACGGATCCGGCTGCAAATTCCCTATCATGGAAATTTCATTAGGTACTAATTTTCTAAACCCCCTGACCTTCCAACTCACCAACATGTTGCAAAAGTCAATTAACAGATCAGCAGCATTATAATAACGTGCCACTATATATATCTTCTTTATCAATTGCAATTTGCAAACAATTTGTTTCAACTTGATCACATTGGCTTAGTTTGGATGCCTTCTTCCCGCAATCAGAGAAATGCTTATTTATTTTTTCAATGGATTCCCAATTTGATTTATTCATTTATTTAGGTATTGAGTGGGGACCACACTTTTAATTATGTCATATTAATTAACTTAACCAACTTTTTTAATATAATCAAATTATGTAAATATGCCTTATACTAAGTATGAAAAGGAGTAACATCTTTTTGAAAAAATAAAATGTATAATAAGCTCTTTCTCCATGTTTGTTTGACAAATATATGACATCTAGTAAGAAGTTTCCTTTTTTAATGATGTTGTTGCTTAAATCATCAGCTATTGATCAAGATTAAGTAACTTTACAGATATTAATGAGTGCGAGGGAGAGAACCGGTGCAGTAAGAGATGTCACAATGTGGAAGGCAATTATACATGTTCTTGTCCACTGGGATACAAAGGCGACGGCTATAAAGACGGATCCGGCTGCAAATTCCCTATCATGGAAATTTCATTAGGTACTAATTTTCTAAACCCCCTGACCTTCCAACTCACCAACATGTTGCAAAAGTCAATTAACAGATCAGCAGCATTATAATAACGTGCCACTATATATATCTTCTTTATCAATTGCAATTTGCAAACAATTTGTTTCAACTTGGTCACATTGGCTTAGTTTGGATGCCTTCTTCCCGCATTCAGAGAAACGCTTATTTATTTTTTCAATGGATTCCCAATTTGATTTATTCATTTATTTATTTATTGAGTGGGGACCACACTTTTCATGGCCTCTTTATCTCCCTCCCCACAATAGTCTCATACAACAAGAGAGATATGTACAAGACTATTTGGCGATTATGGGAACTAAACAGAGCACTGGCATTTAATGATGAAAAACCATGGTTTATTGACAAACAACACCAACTTTACTAGCTATTCTGGGTAATACTGTTTGCAGGTATTTATGTGGGCTTACTTGTTGTCTTCACATTGGTCTCCACATTATGTTGGCGACACAAGCAAAGAGCACTAAAACAACTTAGAAGACAATACTTAGAGCAAAATGGAGGTAATTATATGTTACAACAACTTTATCAACAACAAGGACACATTAATCGAACCAAGATTTTCACTGAAGATGAGCTCAAAATTGCCACAAATAACTTTGATGAGAGTAGAATCCTTGGCTATGGGGGACAAGGCATCGTTTACAAGGGTATATTACCAGATAACACGCATGCATGTTGCCATAAAAAAGTCTAGAGCAGGTGGAGATCACAGACAAATTAAGAATTTTATCAATGAAGTGGTTGTAGTTTCCTAAATCAACCATAGGAATGTGGTAAGACTTTTTCGGTGTTGTCTTGAAACTAAAGTTCCTTTGTTAGTTTATGAGTTTGTGGACAATGACACCCTTCTTGATCATATAGACCCACTAAAGAATTAGCACTCTCTTTTATGGGAGACTCAATTAAGGATAGCCGCAGAAACAGCTAAGGCCATTTCATACTTACACTCTGCTGCTTCTATTCCAATTATTCATCACAATATAAAATCTGCCAACATTCTATTAGATCACACTCATAGAGCAAAAGTTTCTGAATTTGGAGCTTCAAGACTTATTCCTCTCGATGAAACTCAAGCTACCACTTTAAGGGACATGGGGATATTTGGATCCAGAGTACCTCTTTACAGGTCAATTGAATGAGCAAAGTGATGTTTATAGCTTTGGAGTTGTGCTTGTGGAGCTAATCACTGAGAATAAAGCAGTTGAATTATATAGGCCAGAAGAACAAAGAAATTTGGCTATGTACTTTACATCTTCAATGAAAGAAGACAGCTTGTGGGAGATTCTTGATAAGCGGGTGTTGGATCAAAAGAATGCAGAGCAAGTAAAGGAAGTTGCTTCCCTAGCGAGAAAGTGCATTAGAGTTAACAGAGAGGAAAGGCAAACTATAAAAGAGGTAGCAATGGAATTAGAGGGCCTAATTGCTATGAAAAAGCATCCTTGGAGAAAGGGAGAGGAGATGATGTCTGAAGAATGTGAATACTTGCTAGATCAAGTAGCTAATGGATATGGGAATGCAAGTGCTAGCAATTCAGCTGCCTATGATAGCATACAAAAACAAATAGCATTTGAGATTGAAGATGGGGATGATCATTTAATGTTAATATATATTTCTCATGTGTTTGAGTTCCTCTTTCCACTCTTGTGTTGAAAGTATTGTAAAGATTTTAAAAATGTGTAAATTTAGCTAATAGCCTTATGGTCTAATGGTATATAATTTTTTTCTATTAGTGGAAAATTATGAGTTCGATCATATTTGTAGTCTCATGACTTTATTAAAGCTTTGTGTATTTGAGCTTTTAATCAAAATATGCTTGTTTGAAATAGTGATTGAAATATTCAAAAGCAACTTTTTAATCGTGATTTACGGTATATAAGGTAAATATGTTATATGAGTGTTGTTTCGACTTATGTGCATAAACACTTTTGGGATCCCCAATTGTGATCCCAAACATGTTTGAGAGATTCTAATTTATTTAAACGCTCGAGCAGATTAGGTGACCTTCTAGTTTACTAGCTAACTTTAGCTCCTAACTATATGGCATGTTTGGGAGATTCCTCTCCTAACAGCCCAAGTCTCTCCAAATATATGTTATTGCTTTAAAAGTTTGCTTAAACCCTATATGATATAATTATGTTATAAAATTGATCAAATGAAATATATACCGTAAAATGACCAAACCTCGGGATCACTGTGTGGACGGAGCACCGAAAGAAATCATGATTCAGCAAAGTCTGCATCAAGGGTCAGCCATGACCATATACAGAATTAATGTATATATAAATAGACAAAGTCCCTTCTCTTATGGGGAAAAAATCTAACAAAAAAATGAAGAGTGACGAGGACTTTTTATTGTTAGCTTTAGGTTCCTAATAAAAAATTAACTAATAATTGTGTATAACTAAACCTAGAATCGTTATCTTTTTTGAGGAACCTTTTATTAATTTTTTAAGTAATTTAAATATCATGCGGATGCTATAAAAACAGAAGAAAATAGGTTTTGGGGTTTTGTTTGGAAGTATGTAAAGGTGGAGGATTAGAGGGTGTTGAGCTCGATTCTGTTCTTCGATTCCTTCCCTGCTTCCTCAGTTCGAATTTAGCCCCCCTACCCAAAGTGTTTCAGATCCTTCAATAGTAATGGAGGTGCAACGGTGGTGATGGTAATGAAGGGTGGATGACGTCATTGATGGAGTTGGAGGATGGAGTAAAGGATTTCAGGCCTGAAGACGATGCTTTTCGGATTTTGGGGCTTTTCTGAAATTTTCAAAAGCTTTAGGTATTTCTGTAATTTTATCTGGTCCTCATCAGCATTAGCTCACAGTTTTCAAAAGTTCTAGGTTCTTGTTGTAATTTTCTCTAAAAAATCTGCAAAGAAAATCGAGCGTAATACTTTTCACACAAAAAGTAATCATTCAAGAAAATCAACAAAAAGTGACCATTACACCTTTTTTTTAACCCTTTTCAAATAATGACTCATTACCTTATTTTTTTGTTCAATTAACATGATAAAATTCCAAAATTAATTATGAAATAACATATTAAAATATAGTACGTTCAAAGAGCCAATAGTTTTTGTCTAGGTCCTCCATCTCTCAATGTGCTGCTGCGTCATCGATTTGGACACGCGTGAAAAAGCAGAAATCAAGATGAGGTGGTCGATCTCCAAGCTTGTAAATGTGGTGCTGATGATGAAGCTTCCGTGTACTAGAATGATCAGGATTTGAAGCCATCTATATATAAAAACCTTGCTGCCTAGCTTTTAAGAATGTGTGGTGGGGAGAGAATTAGTCATCAAATCAACAAAGAGAAAGTGAAGATTAAACAATACCAGTCATTCAATGGTCTAAAAATGAAATGAGCAATCAACAAAATAGTTTGCAAACAACCTCCCCGTGTGTCTCTTATAAAAGCGAATATGTCATATCCATAAAGCGTCTTTTATACTCTTCAAATTTTATTTATAAGATATTTTTAACATGTTTCACATAAATTAATTAAAAAAATTTAAATTTTATTAACTCTACAATAAAATTTAATAATTTTTTAATTTTATCTCTGTATAATATACATTAGACCTCGTGACAATATAATCAATATAATAATAAATAAAGACGGAAAAAGTACATTAATGTGATGCCTGGACCAAAAAAATTTCTCCCTTTACGGGAGGAGTAATAAGCAACCAAGCGAGTATATATGAGTATATATGTATGGATATATAAACAGTCGAAGACCATTCCCTAATTAAAAAAATCAAAGAAAGAAATTAAGAGCCTTCGGTTTTAGCCAAGGTCCTTCAGTCGGAATATCCCGCTGCGTCAAAGATTTGGACGTGCTATGCCAAAAGACAGAAATTAAGATGGTCGCCGATCTCCAAGCTCGTTATAATTAATTCCTTCATCCACGTGCGTTATTACAAATGATCAGGATTTGAAGTTATCTATATATATATAATACCTCACCACCTAGCTTTTAACAATATTCCTGGATATATCAATGAAAGAGAGAGAGATGGGTTTGGTGAGCGCACGGCATTTCAAACTGATATTTCTGGTCTGCACGGTGGTGGCCACGGCGGCCCAAACAAAACCCGGTTGCAACAACAAGTGTGGGAACGTGAACATCCCATATCCCTTTGGCACTAGCGAAAACTGCTACATCGATGAATTTTTTTCCGTCAACTGTATAACCACCACGTCACCATCTGGAGAAGCCACAACACAATTAATTTACGGCTCTAATATACAAGTCCTCAACATATCTCTGTATCCTCCTGAATTAACCGTGTCAGCGAACGTTTCCAGGCTGTGCTATGATTCTGCTTTTACTTCTGTATGGAACAATATTAGGTTCACTAAGTTCTCTATATCCAACACAAAGAACAGATTCACTGTGGTGGGCTGTGACACTTAAGCTTATATAAGAGACTTGACGGGAAACAGGTTTCAAACTGAATGTACTTTGAATTGCAATAACAATAGCTTTCAGGATTGGTCATGTTCGGGTGTGGGATGTTGTCAGACAAGTTTCCCTAGAGCTATAAGGAATTATACTATCAACATAACTAGTTTTAATGGTTACAGGGACGTGAGAGAGTTTAACCCTTGTGGCTATGCTTTTATTGTCCAGGATGGATCCTTTAGCTTTTCATCTCGAGATTTGTTTGATCTCAGCAACAGAACGCAATTTCCTATGGTTCTGGATTGGGCAGTTGGTGATCAGACGTGTGTTGAAGCACAGAAAAATGGAAGCAGATATGCCTGCAAGCAAAACACCAGATGCTTTGACTCAGTCACTGGTATTGGTTATCAGTGTCTATGTGAAGATGGCTTCCAAGGCAACCCTTACCTCTCTGACCTTGAAACTGGCTGCAAAGGTACATGCTTCCTTTCGTCCTTAATATAAGACATATTAACTTAATTTGATTAATTCAAGGAGTTAAGTTAATTAATATGACATTTTTTCTATCTATAACATCCTAATCATTTTCTTTAATTTCCTCAATCTCTCTCTTACTTGATTATTATTGATATAATCTACAGGGGTAAATTAGGAAAATATTGACAAATATGAAAAATATGTATTGCATTTAAGACCAATATCAATCCCCTTATAAGGTCCTATACTAGGCACCGGAGGAGTAAGCTTACTAGCTTTTATTGGATAGTCTCACGTTGGAGAGTCTTGCAAGTGACATAATAGGAGAACTGGTGGCCTACTAAGCAAACTAGGCAGACCTGGACTATCATATCTTATCTAGCTGGTCCAGATCTTATTTTTTAAAAGCCTATATTTTTTAAAAAATCGTCATTTTAAAAAAACTTAAATTTGGACAACTCAGATCTGCTTAGCTCTCCTGGTTAAGCAATGTACTTAGTAGGAAACTAGATCCCACAATATAGGCTAGTCTTATATGATATATTCTTACTTGTGATCATAATATCAGCTTGCCCTCTTTCACTTCCGTTTCCTTTATTTCTGAAGAAATATAATCAGCTCTTTCTCAATGTTTGTTTGAGATATATATGACCTTCTTGTAAAAGGTTTTCTTCTTTTTCTTTTCTTTTCTTTTTTTTAATGATGTTGTTGGTTAAATCATCAGCTATTGATCAATATTAAGTAACTTTGCAGATATTAATGAATGCGAGGGAGAGAACCGGTGCAGTAAGAGATGTCACAATGTGGAAGGCAATTATACATGTTCTTGTCCGCTGGGATACAAAGGCGACGGCTATAAAGACGGATCCGGGTGCAAATTCCCTATCATGGAAATTTCATTAGGTACTAATTTTCTAAACCCCCTGACCTTCCACTCACCTTAATTAATTAGTTACCGACCTGTTATAATGACATATTATATGTGATATTTAATTGTTAGATTATATAGACAATGACGGGAGGAAATTGTTCGCACAAAAATTTTATAAGAAAGTGTAGAGAGAGAATCCAATTGTTCACACAGAATTTTTTTTTATTTTGGTGTTTTTTTTTGCCTTCTTTCACACACAGAAAGTTTACCATAGTTTTTATTTTAGAATTTTAATCACTTCAAGATGCTCATGAGTCGTATGGATAGATTACTATTTCATGAAAAATCATAATAATAGAATACTTATAAATTTTATCAATAAACTATTGGTTGAGGGGGTAAGAGGTTTCACCAACCAGAACATAAGTTCGAATCTTGTTAAGAACATTTATTAGGAAGGGCGAAACTAAGACACTGTTCAGTATGTAGCACAAAGGGTAGAGATTGGGATTGAGTCAGTGATTTGACCAATTATATTATTTGGTATGAGAGACTGAGAGTAGCCCAGGATAAAGAGAACCATGAAAGTGAAATTGCTGTAAAGTCATCTTCCCTGATATTGCGTTTGCAACCCTAGGATTGCAAAATTAAGAAACAAAAAAATCCATGTTTATAACATTTTCAAGACAAAAATACCCTCTATCAATTTTAACTTATATCAATATCATTCTGTACATCTCACTATCTTAAATCCTTTTAGCCTTTCTCTTCTATTGATTGATTAAGTTACATGTGTATTCCAATGACTTTTGTAAAGGCTGAGATTGAAATACGTCCCAACTCCCAAAACGAATCTGGAAAGGGCTGAGATTAAAAGTGTAACAACTAAGTACGCAAGTTCTTGAGTGGGTGCAACTCTTTTTCATTAATAGTATGCAACAATTATATGTAAATGTCTTCCATTCTATACTTAGTTAAAAGATAGGTTATATATAACTTACGAATAGTTGTACTTGCCAAAGATGTTTGCAGAGTTTTTAAATAAACTTCAGACACTTTTAGATGATAAATTTATGTGAGGGTTTTTTCAGTAATTTTCTTTATTGGGAAACCATTGAATAAATACGGGAAGAAGGCATCCTAACAAGCCAATATGACACAGTTGAAACAAATTGTTTGCAAATTGCAATATATTTATAAAACAGATCGTCGCACGTTATCAATATAATGGAGCTGATCTGTTTATTGACTTTGCAACTTGTAGCTAGCTAAATGTATAGTTCTAAAATATATTATACCAAAATTGTTAACACCTAGATGATAAGCTATTTTTAAATCCAAATCAATAATACACCGCTTCACTCTAAACTGTTTGCAGTTCCTTTGAAAAATTAAGAGGACATTGAATTATTCTTTTCTTTATCCACCCTTTGTTTATTTTATTACTAAATGATGTTCTCGCTCGCCTTACTGTTTCATTTCAAATCATGTTTAATATATTAAAATTTATAAGTATTCTTTTTTTTTATTTTCTCAAGGGTTTAATAGCATAGTAATAATAACAAGCTTCCGTGAGCTTCCACCTTCAAACTTCCTCCACTAGCTTGCCATTTTCTTTAGGAGTACTTGCCCCTACTATTGATATATGGGAGAAATGGGTGAGATTCAGAGGAATCTCAATAGTAAAACATTAAATATATAATGTGTAATGGTAATAAACTAAGCATGACAAAAAAAAAAAAAGGTAATAAACTAAGCATGTAAATGGCCAATATAAAAACAACACCTTATAAATACATACACATGGCTATGACACAAACTCAAGCAAAGATATTACATGTTCAAAGGCATACATATAGCAAATAAACATATAATCAACCAAACACAAACTATATAAGAGTAAGTTTTACTACCTTTTGCTTCTTCTTCCAAATTATCTCCTCCTGCTTGTGTTTCCTTTGCTTTGCCTCCTCTTTGATCTTGATGGCAATTATCAAACCCTATTGATTATTCATGTAGGGACAAATTAATACTCATCTTCGCAAGCTTTCATAGCATAACTAATCTCTCTCAAAGCCCCAACTTGTAACCCATTCATTTAGCTCCATAACTGGGTCATTTTACCTTGATTTTCCTACTTCTTGTTCTTTGTCTAATGATTCTTTTTATTGTTCCTCTTTTTCCTACTGTGTTCTGCACAATTTTACAAGAGGAATTCATTTTCAATCTCAACATTATAAAGTTCTAGCCATAAATTTGTAACCACACTAAGGGCAAACATGGGTATGGAAATTACATAATTCTATTATTCTAATCAATGCTTCCAAACTTATACTTTAGTCATCTTTGCAAACAATTCCACCTTCTAAAACGTATTGAATTGAATATCTACTTGCCTATGTAATTTAGACATCCAATTTAATACACTAGATCTCCAAACTTATTCCAAAACTCTCATAAACCCATTACTAATTTCAATTTCCTAAAAATGTGGTCATAACTTAACTAGGATTTTTGAAAAATCATAACTTAAGCTAGGAAACTTCAAATGAGGTGATTCAATTTCCTAGTTAAAGCTCTTTCAATCCTATACAAATGAAAAATAACATCCAGCATTAAATCATGGACATAATTTCTCAATTCCAGCATGCATACTAACTGTTCCTTTGGTAAGACAGGATATTCCAGTTTTCCTACCTAAATTTTGAAAATTTATAACTTACAATATACACATCCAGTTTCTATGTTCTAGTACTTAATTTAAATATTTGCAAGTCTATTTTAAAGAAAAAATAATCAAAATGACAAATTACGAAAGTAACCTCATGTAATTTGCATAATTGCTCACTACTTAAAATCTGGATAACAAAATGTTCCTAGTTTTCTGTCTAAACTTTCAAAAATCATAACTTTTATTCTAGTTATACAATTAATGTGTTATAGGATTCATTTTAAAGTTTAAGATGTGTATTACTTTTTTCTACCAAATTTCACAGATAGAGGACACCGTTTGCCCTGTCAAAACCTCACTCGGAACCTACTGCCTCTCAAACTTTCCAGAATCAACGCTCTGCTATATAACATCAAAAACACCACATATCTCTTCCTAATATGAGTTCTTAGTTTATCTCCAAAACACATGTTTAACTCTTTAAACCTCAAAGAAACCAAACCAATATTACCCAAAAACTCAAGCTTTAGCTTCAGAAATCACATGCATGTGCACTCTGTTTTTCGATTTGGAAGAACAAGAAGAAAAAGAGTACATGCATGCTCAAATCATGGCTTAAAACTCCAGGAATTTTGACCCTCTAAAACCCAGAATGCATGCTCTATTTTCAATGACAAAATTATAGAATCATAGACCTAAAAACACACCTTAAATCGACTTGCAGTGGCTCTTTCTTACCTTTCAAGATGACAACAATTCTGTCTCAAAAATACTGAACTTCAGCACAATTTTAACTCAAAGAAAATCACCAATCGACATAAATGAAGTTGGAAAAGGGTGTAGTAGGCTTACCTAGACAAGATTCTATGATTACATGAGATCTCCGGCCTCTTTTCCGACGAAATCTCCAACATCTCACTCTCTTGGCCTCTCTCTCTTTCTCTCAGTTCTCTCTCTTATGCTTTCTTCCTTGTCTTTGTTTCAGATGCTAAATAAGAGTGGAGGGAGGCTAGTGAGGTGTTTTATTTGAGTGTGAGTGTGTATATAGTTGTGTTTTCATCTCATTGGTTTCACTTACAAGGCTTTATTTATTCTAATTTGTCTAGACTAAAATCTCTTAAATCTAACTTCAATTTCTTGATCATGGGCAATACGTTTGGGTTTCATAACTTGGCTTAAACTTTAACTCAATTCCGATTTTGGTGTCAGCATAATACAATTACTAATTTTCCCTTTCTTTATTTGTGTTGGCTCACCATATAAATTCCATAATTTATTCCTTAATACTTTATAAGGATTTTCTTCCTCAATTTCCAAGGCCCATAAATAATTTTAATAATTATTTTAAACATTTTCCTCATGATATGCTTAAGAAATTTGGTTCAATATGGTTTAATAGTTTATTTAATTCAAACTTATTCTTCAACTTCTAAATCCAAAATTTGGGATATTACAAAAAAAATATTCCAATGCCTTTTGTAAAGGCTGCAATAGGAACAGAATCTGAATGTAGCCCTCTATAGAAGCTTGCTAATTTAATTGGAGAAGGTGATTAAGAGCTAATTATTTGGCTATTATATAGTGAGAGCGTTGTTTGTGGATGGTATGAGTAAACCGATCGAGACCTTTGGTTATTCATTCCTGGTGCCAAAAATCAAGCACTCAGCTGTGATTTAATTAGTCACACACCCACACGCGCGCGGGAGCGTGCGCGCACTCACACACCGCAGATTCCAAGATGCACCGAAGATGGATCCAGTTTCATCGTTTGGAATCCTACATTTGACCAGAGAATTGCTTCCTAAATATTTTAAGCACAATAATTTCTCTAGCTTTGTCCGTACCCACAACCTATTCCGACCACCCACCTCCGCAGATTTGGGTCATTAGCAGGTGATGGGGTTTTGGGTTTAGAGAAGAATATTATTGTGCTTTCATAATTTATTTTAGATTATAAATAAAATTGATGAAGTTATTCCCATCAAATATTACTTTCTACCAAATATAATTTTAAAACATCAATTTTAGTGATAATCCTAATTCCAGTCACAATCTATCAAAACTTAAGCCCACATACTAAATAAGGCCTAAGACTAGAAAGGGGAAACCCTTGAGTGAATAAAAAAAAAAAAAAAAAGAATACTTATAAATTTTAATATATTAAACATGATTTGAAATGAAACATTAAGGCAAGGGAGAATATCATTTAGTAATAAAATAAACAAAGGGTGGATAAAGAAAAGAATAATTAGATACCCTCTTAATTTTTCAAAGGAAGTGCAAACAGTTTAGAGTGAAGGGTGTATTATTGATTTGGATTTAAAAATAGCTTATCATCTAGGTATTGACAATTTTGAGATGATATATTTTAGAAATATACATGTAGCTAGCTACATGTTGCGAAGTCAATAAAAAGATCAGCTTCATTATATTGAGAACGTGCTACCATCTTTTTTATAAATATATGACAATTTGCAAACAATTTGTTTCAACTGTGTCACATTGGCTTGTTTGCATGCCTTCTTCCCGTATTTATTCAATGGATTCCTAATAAAGAAAATTACTGAAAAAACCCTCACATTTTAAAATTTATTATCTAAAAGTGTCTGAAGTTTATTTAAAAACTCTGCAAACATCTTTAGCAGGTACAACTATTCATAAGTTATATATAACCTATCTTTAACTAAGTATAGAATGGAAGACATTTATATATAGTTGTTGCAAACTATTAATGAAAAAGAGTTGCACCTGCTCAAAAACTTGGGTACTTAGTTAAGTATATATGGACAATAACTTTACAATGGAAGATTTTCAGCAAATCTCCCATTCACATTTCGATTTTTTTAGTGGGGGGCCACACTTTTCGTGGACACTTTATCTCCCTCCCCACAATATTCTCCTACAACAAGAGAGAAATGTACGAGACTATCTGGGGATGATGGGAAGTAAAGAAAGTCCTTGCATTTATTTTTCAAAACGACGATTCAATGACAAACAATGCTAGCTACCCCTTGAGTAATATTTTGAACATTTTTTGCAGGAATTTCTGTAGGATTGCTTGTTGTCTTCACATTGGTCTCGACATTATGCTGGGGACACAAGCAAAGAGCATTAAAACAACTTAGAAGCAATTATTTTGAGCAAAATGGAGGAAATATGCTGCAACAACTTTATCAACAACAAGGATATAATGATAGAACTAAGATTTTTACCGAAGATGAGCTCAAAATTGCAACAAACAACTTTGATGAGACTAGAGTCCTTGGTCGTGGAGGACAAGGCACTGTTTACAAGGGTATATTACCAGATAATACGCTTGTCGCTATTAAAAAGTCCAGAATAGGTGGGGATCTTAGACAAATCAAGGATTTTATCAATGAAGTGGCCCTGCTTTCTCAAATAAATCATAGAAATGTGGTGAAACTTTTTGGATGTTGTCTTGAAACTGAAGTTCCCTTGTTGGTTTATGAGTTTGTAGACAATGGCACCCTTCTTGACCATATAGATCCACTAAAGAATGATCACTTTCTTTTATGGGATAACCGATTAAGAATAGCTGCAGAAACAGCTGGGGCTATTTCATATTTACACTCTATTGCTTCTATTCCAATTATTCATCGCGATATTAAATCTGCCAACATACTATTAGATCACAATCATAGAGCAAAAGTTTCAGACTTTGGAGCTTCAAGACTTGTTCCTGTCGATGAAACTCAAGTTACCACTGTGGTTCAAGGGACATGGGGGTATTTGGACCCAGAGTACCTTCTTACAGGTCAATTGAATGAGAAAAGTGATGTTTATAGTTTTGGGGTTGTGCTTGTAGAGCTAATCACTGGAAATAAAGCAGTTGAGTTTAATAGGCCAGAAGAACAGAGAAATTTGGCCATGTACTTTGCATCTTCAATGAAAGAAGACAACTTGTGAGAGATTCTTGACAAGCGGGTGTTAGATCAGAAGAATGCAGAGCAGCTAAAGAAAGTTGCTTTTCTAGCAAGGAGATGCATTAGAGTTAATGGGGAAGAAAGGCCTAGTATGAAAGAAGTAGCAATGGAATTAGAGGGTCTAATTGCTATGAAGAAGCATCACTAGGGAAAGAGAGAGGATATGATGTCTGAAGAATGTGAATACTTGATGGATCATGTAGCTGATGAATATGGGAATGCTAGTGCTAGCAATTCAGCTGCCTATGATAGTGTACAGAAACAAATAGCATTTGAGATTGCAGATGGGCGATGATCATTTAATGTTACTATTTCTCATGTGTTCGAGCTGTTTTCATTCCACTCTTTCACTATTGTAGGAGCCTTTCGGTATATTGTCTTGAAATACTTGTAAGGATTTAAAATGTTCAAATTTATTAATAATGATCGTCGTAATGCTTCGGTCTATATGGTTGTTTGTAATATTTGTGCAGCGAGAGGTAGGCACATTGAGGGGGCGAATTTGAAGGAGTTTTAAAAGTAATGACGAAGTCGCCTCGTTGTAGTTGGATTGTCTTGAGGGGAAGAGTTCAAATTGTTTTTCTTAATTGTAACAAAAAAATTGTTTTTCTTAATGTTGAAGACTATGTACCCATTAAGCCTAAAGCCCATGGACTCTGCCATACTCATCTCTCTGGAGTAGACTGAATCAAACCTATTTAAATTACAGTTTTTATAGATATTATTGTACTCCAAAGATCAAGGGACTTGGTTTAAATCTCCACAAACTACTTGGCCCTTAAATCTTAATTAGGATTATTCTTCACTAGAGCAGTTGAGTGAATGAAACACTTTTTAAGGTGACAAAAAAAAAATTGAATTGAAATCTTCACTTCCTAACTAATAATCTGACATAATAATTTTTTAATTAGGGACTTCAGAATTATTTTATCATTTTAGGGAATATTTTATTTATTAGATTGTTTGCATGGGTCCGCACAATAACTTTCCCTATATTGAATATAAAATTTAGAGTTAAAAGAGCAAAAACACTCAAAGTAATGTGTGAAAGAGTTACTTGCATTCTAACCTACATTATATTATAAAATTTTGTCAATCACCTCTGTAGACATCAGTGCCAGATATATAGAAGTACTTTATAGGTATATTTCCTGCTTAACTCAAAATTTATAGACTTATGTATGCCATTGACCAATTAATACAAGACTCGCAGAGCAAGTAGGAGAGACAGATACTTAGAGTGGGTTAATTAACGAATTTTTCTGGGAAGTGGAAACACACACACACACACACACACACACACACATATGTATATGTAAGGCGAGAGGGATATATATATGGACTACTTTTGAAAAAAGATATCATACTTCATTAAAACTACATGTTCAATAAAATATGTGTGTTTGGGAAGAAAATTAAAAAAAGTAAACGTAAATTATTTGGACTAGCGTGGAAAACAGAAACTAAGATGAGGTCGTCCACCTACAAGTTGGTTCCCTCATCCTTGTGCATCATTTTAGAGATGTAGCTTTGCGTACTCGAATGGTCGGGCTTTCATTTAAACGCGCCGGTAGAAGTGGCCTTATGGTGATCTATTAATTGACACCTGACCTCTGAATGTAGGAGAGACTCCTTTCCCGCGAGTGAGAGGTCCTCCATCTCTCACTATCTTACTGCATGAATGATTTGGACGTGGAAAATACCAGATCAAATTATGATGAGGTTGTTGAGCTCCAAGCTCGTTCCTTCATCCTTATGCTCAAATAATCTGTATTTGAAGTTATCTATGTATATATAACATCTTGATGCCTAGCTTTTCATTCTTGAATATATATCCACACCAAATATCCTCGATATTTTGATTAGAGTGATGGGTTTTAAAGCAATGCATTTGAAACTGGCGTTGCTTGTCTACATCACCGCTGCGGCGGCGGCGGCCTGAACGAAACCGGGTTACAACAACACGTGTGGGCACGCGAGCATCCCCTATCCCTTTGGAACTAGCAAGAGCTGCTATATCGATCGAAGGTTCTTCATCAACTGCACAACAACAACCACCAAGTCATCTTCTTCATCTGCACAACCCATAGCATACCTGAAGGGTGGCGAAATACAAGTTCTCAACATATCCCTGGATCCTCCTGAATTGACCATCTCGGCAGACGTTTCCTACCAATGCTATAATTCAGACAGTTGGTCTAATTGGATGCGATTCGCAAAGTTCTCTATATCAGACACGAAGAACGTAACAAATTCACTGTGGTGGGCTGTGACACAAACGCTTCCATCACAGACTTGATGGGAAGCAGGTTTCAAACTGGCTGCACCTTGAAATGTGTTAGAAGTCAGTAATACCGTCCGCCGCCAAAGAAGAATGTGATGAAAATGTACAGGATTAGGGATGGTTTCATATTGTGTTAATTGTATATAAATATGTAGTTGTATATGTCATAAATGTGAATTAAGTTTGCTTGAAAACATGGTACCAGAGCCTTGTTAGTTTATTCCCTTCTGATTTCATTTTGTTTTCCGGTGACCTCTATTTTTTTCGGTGATAAGCTTGTTTCAGTCCTTTAGATCTCCCTTCGTCGGTGTGTCTTCTTGAAACACTCGCCCCTTCACCCTATTCCCTGACCACAAATCGGCCCAACCCTGAAACGGAATCCCAAGAAGACGGCGCGTGTGGCCTCACGCGCCTCCAGAACCTCCGCTGCATGAACCACGCGCCGGCGTGTTGGGTGCTTTCCCGCGAGAATTTCCGGCACTTCCTAGGTGTTTTCTGATCGTCTTCTCGAACCCATTCCATCCCCGGTGGCTGTGTCATCTAATTTTCACTTTGGATCTTCGGGTACATCTTGGTATTTATCTCCATTGTGATACCTTTTGAGCTTTGTTTTTTTTGTTGAGTGTTTTCCCATTCCATGGTGCTGTGACTTTTGGGGCCTTGACTTCCATTTTGTGATTGTGTGCCTGTTGGACTCTTGTAGCTAACCTCTAATCAAGTATTAGTATTATACTCTTTGATTCCTTTGATTTAATAATTTGTGCTTATTTGATTTTGGCACTTATTTTCTCAAATGAATTTATGACTTTCACTTGCTTGTCACTATGGCTGACTCTAAGAACTCTGATATGTTGCCCATGTTTGCTAAGATTACTGCTTCACAGTTGAACTGGACAAATTATAGTGATTGGAACAAAACTGTTAAAGTATATATTTTTGGCATAGAGATGGAAACTCATTTAACTGAGGATCCTCCTTTTGGTGACGAAAAAAAAACTTTTGGCCTGGCAAAGAGCAGATGCTCGACTTCTGTTTCAAATTCGAAATTCTATTGAACCACGAATTCTATCTTCTGTCAGTCATTGCAATATTGTGAAGGAAATTATGAGTTATCATGAATTTATGTTTTCTGGCAAGGGCAATATTACCCAGGTTCATGAAGTTTGTAAAGGTTTTTATCGTTCCCAACAGCAAGGCCATTCTTTGAAAGATTTCTTCTTGGATTTCAAGAGGATGTATTAAGAAATGAAGGTACTCATGTCTCCACAAGTAGATCTCTCAACTCGTATCAAGAACTTGAAACTTCAGGCTATCATAAGTTTCCTTGAAGCTCTCGATCCATCTTATGATATTATTCATTCTCAGATTCTGTCTAGTCAAGAGCTTTCTTCTCTCGAAGATATTTTCTCTCGGGTTCTTCATGCTGATAGCTTGATTCACTCTTCTGTTGATCCAACTGCAAGTGCTCTAGCTGGTCGTGGCCCCTTTAAGAACAAGAATTATGGGAACAAACAAAATAATAATCCTTCGACAATGACTTCTGGAAATATTATCTGCAATTATTGTAAGGAATTTGGACACATTAAGAAAAATTGTAGAAAATTGCAAAATAAACAGCAACATGAACAACAGCGTGGCCTTACTCATATTCCCCAGAACCTGGTCCATCTGATTCTGGTTCTGGATCTTCTTCTGCAGGGGCCCTAGCTACAGGTATTCCATCCTCTGGCCTTACTACTGTTTTAACTAAGTGGGTCATTGATTCTGGTGCCACCGATCACATGACAGGTAATCATCACTTATTCTCTTCATATACCCCCTATGCCAACCCATCATCCATATTTATCGCCAATGGTTCTCCGGTCTATGTTACTGGCTCAGGCACTGTTAACCCAACTGCATTCATTGCATTATCCTCTGTTTTTAACGTTCCTGATCTCACCTTCAATCTTTTATCTCCAAGTAAACTCACTCGTCATCTAAACTACTTTATCTCATTCTTCCCTGACTATTGTTTAATTCAGGATCTATCAACGAAGCAGATTATTGGTAAAGGCTATGAATCTAGTGGATATTACATCCTTGATGATCAGGTGCCACGTTCTGTTGCTTGTTCTTGTGGATCGTCTCTCTTTGACATTCATTGTCGTCTAGGTCATATGTCGATATCGTCTCTCCGAAAATTGTATCCTTAGTTTTCTTCTATGTCTACTTTAGATTGTGAGTCATGTCAGTTTGCCAAACACCATCGTGTTCATTTGGCACCTCGCGTAAATAAACGGGCTGCGTCCCCCTTTAAGTTGATACATTCTGATATTTGGGGTCCTTGTTCAGTTCTTTCCCACACTGGTCATCGTTATTTTGTTATTTTTATTGATGATTTTTCCCGAACAACTTGGCTTTACTTAATGAAACAACATTCTAAATTGTTTACTCATTTTCATAATTTATGTGCTGAAATTCAAACCCAGTTTAACACTTCTGTGAAAATCTTACTAAGTGATAATACAAATGATTATTTTTCCGCCTCATTCACCGATTACATGCAAAGTCATGGTATTCTTCACCAATCCTCTTGTGTTGATACTCCTACTCAAAATGGTGTTGCTGAAAGAAAGAACCGACATCTTTTATAAACTGCCCGAGCCCTCATGTTTCATTCCTCAGTCTCTAAAATTTTTTAGGCTGATGCTGTATCTACTACATGTTTTCTCATCAATCGCATGCCTTCAGCTATTCTTGGTGGGGATATTCCGTATTCCATTCTGTTTCCTACCACTAAGTTGTTTCCTATTGATCCTAAAATCTTTGATTGTGTCTGTTTTGTTCGGGATGTCCGTCCTAGTGTTAGTAAACTTGATCCAAAGTCTCTCAGATGTATTTTCCTTGGCTATTCTAGAGTTCAAAAAGGTTATTGGTGTTACTCTCCTGATCTTCATCGTTACCTTGTGTCCACTGATGTGTACTTTCATGAGTCTTCTCCTTTCTTCGCATCTTCAACCTCCTTTGAGTCTCCATCTGTCATTACTAAGTCTGATGATGTCCTGGTTTATCGTGTCCCTCTCTCACCAGTACAAGCTGCTGTTCTAGAACTTGTTATCATCAATGATATCGATGCCACCAATGTTTTGCCTTCTCCCATCGCTGCTTCGCTGACGGATTCTGGGCATGATTCCTTGGTTTTTGTTCCTGATTCCCCAGATCATTCCATTGATGTTCCTGATCCAGTTGCCCATGATCCTACTATTGCTCCCTCTCCTAACCTACCTATTGCCCTCCGGAAAGGTACCAGTTCTAGTTATCCTCCCAGAAGATATGCTGAATGTACCTATCCTATATTCTCTTTTGTCTCTTACCAAAATTTATCCTCTTCTTCTTCTTCTCTTGTGGCCACTCTTGATTCCATCTCCATCCCTACTACCCTTCATCAAGCCTTGACTCATCCTGGTTGGCACACCGTAATGGCCGAAGAACTTATGGCCCTTGAAATAGCTGGTACCTGGACATTTGTTGATCTCCCTCCTGGGAAGAAAGCCATTAGATGTAAATGGGTATTTGTTGTTAAGACCAAGGCAGATGGTTCTTTGGAACGGTTAAAAGCTCGACTTGTTGCCAAAGGTTATGCACAAACTTATGGTATTGATTACTTAGAGACTTTCTCTCCTATGGCTAAGCTAACCTCCGTTCGTCTTCTAATCTCTTTGGCTACCACAAATCATTGGTATTTGCATCAATTGGATGTTAAGAATGCATTTTTGAATGATGATCTCCTTGAAGAATTTATATAGAGTAACCACCTGGGTTCGTTGCTCTGAGGGAGAATAGGAAAGTATGCTACCTTAAGAAGTCACTGTATGGTCTAAAGCAAAGGCTTTGTGCTTGGTTTGAACGGTTATGTGATGTAATCAAGAAGTTTGGATTAAGTCAAAGCAAGTGTAATCACTCTGTGTTCTATCAGCAATCTGAAGCAGGAATGATTCTTCTAGTAGTGTACGTTGATGATATTGTGATTACAGGGAATAACATTTCTGGAATCTCAGAACTTAAAATCTTCCTGAATTCTCACTTCCAGATAAAAGATTTGGGGTCATTAAAGTACTTTCTTGGTATTGAAGTTTTGAGAAGCAAGAAAGGTATTCTTTTGAGTCAAAGGAAGTATGTTCTCAATCTCTTTAAGGAGACTGGAAAGCTTGGAGCGGCACCAAGCAACATTCCTATGATTTTGAATCCCTTCTTAGATCTTGATGCTAGTATGTTTGATGAGCTTCCTGATGATTTAAAGAAGAAGATTGATCCAGAGAAATTAAAGCCGTTTCTATTTCCTGAGAGATATAGAAGACTCATTGGTAAGCTGAATTATCTAACAGTAACTCGTCCTGATATAACCTTCTCAGTCAGTAGGCTCAGCCAATTCATGGCATCACCAATAGTGGCACAATAGGAAGCTTTAGAACATATCTTGTATTATTTGAAAGGTTCTCCAGGTCTTGGTATTCTTTATACATATTATGGGCACTTTAAAGTTGAGTGTTTTTGTGATGTGGATCATGCAGGATCTAAGGCCACAAGACGATCTACTACGGGTTACTGTGTGTTTGTTAGTGGAAATTTGATATCTTGGAGAAGTAAGAAGCAAGGAGTCGTGTCAAAATGAAGTGCAGAAGCGGAATATAGAGCCATGTCACAATCAGTACAAGAAATTGTGTGGGTATTTCAACTCTTGAAAGAAATTGGCATCACTACTACATTGCCTGTAAAACTATGGTGTGACAATAAAGCAGCACTTCATATAGCATCGAACTCTGTGTTTCATGAAAGAACAAAACATATTGAGATTGATTGTCGTTTTATTCATGAAAAGATTAAAGAAAATATTGTATCTACAGGGCACATACGGTCTGACGACCAACTGGCAGATCTTCTGACAGAAGCCTTAAAT
Organism: Inga oerstediana; assembly: GCA_963210345.1. NCBI lineage: Eukaryota > Viridiplantae > Streptophyta > Magnoliopsida > Fabales > Fabaceae > Inga > Inga oerstediana. The sequence continues at coordinate 57,879,267 of OY723407.1, read as the reverse complement.
GGAACACGGGTTCAATATCTTTGTAACAAGTTGGGCATGATCAATATATATGCTCCAACTTGAGGGGGAGTGTTAGAAGTCAATAATACCGTCCTCCGTTGAAAAAGAATGTGATGAAAATGTACAGGATTAGGGATGGTTTCAGATTGTATTAATTGTATATAAATATGTAGTTGTACATTTCATAAATGTGAATTAAGTTTGCTTAATAACAAAATGCAATAACAATAGCTTTGAGGACTGGTCATGCGCTGGTGTAGGATGCTGCCAAACCAGTTTCCCTAAAGCCATTAAGAACTATAGTATCAGCTTATCCAGTGATAACAACTACACGGACGTACGTTACTTCAACCCTTGCGGCTATGCATTTATAGCCAAGGATGGATCCTTCAATTTTTCATATCAAGACCTGCTTGATCTCAGCAACAAAACCCAATTTCCTGTGGTTCTGGATTGGGCTGTTGGCAATGATACATGCGTTGAAGCCCAGAAAAATGAAAGCAACTATGCCTGCAGGAACAACACCAGATGCTTAGAATCAGAGACTACTGGTTTGGGGTATCACTGCGTGTGTGAAAATGGCTTCTATGGCAACCCTTACCTCTCTCACCCTGATGCAGGCTACAAAGGTAAGCCTTAGCTTTTGCAATTTTTGAAACAGAGCTCCTCTGTTTTCAACTTTCGTGTTATATGTTTATTAGGTTAAATATATTACTCTTTATTATTATTATTATTTGATTTAGTTAAGGGTTTCTCCTTTTGACGTTTAGAGGGCAAAGAGTTCCCATCTCTCCTAACAAATTCGCTTCTTGAGATTCAAACTTCTGTTCTTCCTCAGCTAATGGTTGTTTTCTTTTAATTCCCAAACAAATGGCTACGCTAGTTTGAGATATGACTTGTAGTACAAGAGTTTGATATTTACAATAGCTGTACTTTGAGATATGTAGAATCAGCTTAATGATTAATTTTAATTCACAGATATTAATGAGTGCGGCGAGGAGAATAGCTGCAGTAGGAGATGCCACAATGTTGATGGAAATTATACATGTTCATGTCCGTGGGGTTATAGAGGCGACAGCTATATAGACGGATCACGCTACAAATTTCCTGTAATGTAAATTTCATTGGGTAAGAATATAATATTCCCTCCTTCTCTCTTTAATATAAGACATATTCACTTAATTTGATTAGATTATGAAAGTTAGTCAAGTTAATTAATATGATATGAATTTTCTAATATACCCTAATCATATCTCTTAATTTATTCATTCTTTCACTTCTTTAATTATTGTTGAAAGAGTATAAATAGGGTTAAATTAAAAATAAAAAAAAGATCGGTAAATTTGAAAATATATCTTATATTTAAAACCAAGATCAACTCCCTAAATAGATCATAGGCTAAGAACACAAGAGAGTAGTAATTAAACCTTAATGTTCCACTCTTAGCCAAGAGTGATAAATTGATGGGATTGATTTGGCTTTTAAAAAAATATTGTTTGTCATCCCATTTATTGAATAAAAATAAAAGTTAACAGGCTGGCCGGTATGAACAACTTTGGCATTATACGCAGTTACGTGTTGCAAAAGTCAGTCAATATACATCAACAGCTTTATAATGGCATGTCAATTCAATATCTTTTTTAAGTTGCGTCAATCGCAAAAGCAATTTATTTCAGTTGTGTCACATTGATCAATTAAGTTTCATGCCTCCTTTCCATGGATTCGGCTCCCATCCGCTATCTCCCCATCCGTTGTCCATCCTTTTCTCAATCTGGGCTGTTGAAATAAGATCTCAACGGTCCAGATTTTTCCTTTATTATAAAAATAATATTTTTATTAAAATAAAAATATTATTTTTATAATATATTAAATCTGGACCGTTGAGATCTTATTTCAACGGCCCAGATTGAAAAAAAGGATGGGCAGCGGATGGGAGCCGAATCCCCTTTCCATAGGGTTGAGAAACGTTTGTTTTTATTCAAAGCGTTACAAATTGAGTCCAAAACCACACGCTGCTTCTTTGACTCTCTACCCACAGGACTCTCCTTCAACAAAAGAATATAGACTATTGGATGGGGATGAGAGTAAACAGAGCATTTAGTGTTCAAAACCAAGGTTTATTGACAAACAACACCACTTAATTACTAGCTACTCTGGATAATTTGCAAGTATTTCTGTAGCCTTCCTTGTTCTCTTAACAGTGGTCTCCACATTATACTGGGGAAACAAGCAAAGAGAACTAAAACGACTTAGAAGAAAGCATTTTGAGTAAAATGGAAGAAATTATATGTTGCAACAACTTTATCAACAACAAGAATACACTAATCAATAGCGATATTCCTTAATATAAGTGGTAAGTAAAGACATATTTTTTATAAGAAACATTCTCTTATAAGGAACATTCTCTTTCATAATGATATTCCTTAATATAAGAAAAAATTCTATTTGTCTGAAAATTTAAACTTATTTTTTCATTTTAATCATTAAATATATGTCACTAATAATCTCTCTGTAATAAATTTTTACTAATCATTTCTCATGAACACTCTTTCTAAATAATATATAATTAGAAAGCAAGGAACATAAGTTATATATTGATTGCTTTCAACTAATGTTTTAAACCCGATGACTTTGATAGTTGTTATCTATAAAAGGAATAGGACGAAGTACATGTAGATGACACCAGGCGGAGAAAAGGAAAAGACGAAAAAGACCAAAGCAACCTTAGGATCAGCGGGAACATGGAGCACCAAATAAATAAATGATGATTCAGTACGTCAATGCGTCAGGGGTCTGCCATGAGCATATATATAGTCAAAGTAGAAAAATCAAACAAAGTGAACGTACTGAAGTTGGAGTTCCAAGAACCAACCTATGAAAAGAGCCAAAGATGGAAGACCAAGAGTCCAAAACCCCTTTGGTTTTTGCCTGGACCCCCCACATCTCTCACTATCGTACTCGTCAATCATTTGAACACGCTGTGGGAAAACATAAATTAAGAAAAGGACCTCGACCTACCAGGCTCGTTAGTCGTTCCTTCGTCCTTGTGCGTCATTTTTTTTTTGAGAATTACACTAAGATCCCATGAAAAAAGAGAAATGAAAAAATGATCCTAATAGATTACAAAATAAAAAAATGATCTCATAAAATTGTTAATACAGGCTCATGGAGTTGTTAATGAGTGGTCAATACAGACTCCTGGAGTTGTTAATGAGACCATTTTTTCATTTTGCAATCTACAGGGACTATTTCTTCATTTTTTTTCCTTCCTTGAGACCTCATTATAATTCTCCTTTTTTTTTTTATATAACGACTACGAGCCCGGATAGGGGAGGGGGAGAAGTGCCTTTTGATGACCATGTCGCCTAAAGGCGCTGGTCCTTGTGCGTCATTAGAGACGAAGCTTCTTGGACCCTCCCTCCCTCCCTCTCTCTCTCTATCCCCTTATCCCCTTAATATAATAAATCTGTATGTTGAAGAAGCCAAGCCAAGGAGATTCGTGGCTTCTCTCACAATTCACTGTGTTCATATGAATAGTGCCAGCTTACATGCGGCTTTGTGTCAGTTTTGCACTTCAAGATATGGCTCTGTTGCCCGGTTATTCATTTACCTTGTCTCGGTTTGTGATAGGAAGCGCGTAGGTGGAGCAGTGACAATTATTATATAATTGTTTAAGCTATTCAGCCATTCCCATCTCCCAACTCACAAAATGGAAGGTTTAACGGCACGTGTTGCTATAATTTTTATTAATATATTTATTGGTCCTTTACATGTTGCATGTTATCCAACGTGCTTTAAACATTGGTCCGAGTCATTTTGTAACAATTTTAGATACCAGGTAGACAAAATGAATGAACTAAATAATATATTAAAACATATTCTGAAGCTAAATACTAAATATACTAAAAATCAGGAGAAAATTGTTTTCAAACACCAGCTGTTGTTGTGTTTAAATACATGAGCTGGTCATTCCCAGACCCTCACCCCCACCATCATATAACCCCTCTCACGCATTTTCTCTCAAGCTTTCATACTGTTTGTTTCTTCATCCTCATTGTTTACCTACGTTGATAACATGGTGGGGTTTGGTTACCACGCCACAGGGCTCACGACCTGTGTTTATAAGCTTTCATACTGTTTGTGACGTAAGTCTGAGACAATACACTACCTATGTTTGCATTCACTATTATGTTTGTGTTTTGTAGTTTGAGTTTTCGATCATTAATTTGGTTACCACACCACAGGGCTCACGAATGATTGTTCATCTGTGTCATTATAGTTTTCTTTTCTTATACTGTATAAAAGAAAGGGTGGTCCTAACATTAAACACATTTTCCAATGGGAACAGGTTTAGTGTGCGCTTGCAAGGTGACAGTGTTGTCTATTCTTGGCTGGAATATCAACATTTTAAGTGGATGGAGCACGTTGTGTTGATTCTCCAGTATGGTCTCATAAAGAAGGAAGGAGGTGATGAGGCCATGCACACGCACATGAATATTATGACATGCCAATTTGGATTATCCAGCGTGCTGATATGTTGTTGTAATTCCTTGTGCAGATGAGGTCTCAATTGTAAGTTTCAACTATGCAACTAGGGTTTTCTGGAATCCTACCTTTAATGACATTATTCATCTGAGGAGGGAGTTGCTTACAAGACGAGGAAGGGTTTGAAGACTATTAGATGCAGTCAGTTATAGTTCAACCTTAAGAAGGGAATAAAATACTTCATCTTAGTTCTACAGCCATTAGTAGATTTTTAATGCTCAATTTAGTCAGAGTCTGTTTATCAAGAACAACATATGTGATCGTTGTTTGTAATGGTTAATGTTTTTTGGTATGAAGGAAGTTACTTCACACTGGAATGTGGCTTATTTGTAAGCTCCATTGGGTGGTTAACCACTCAATTAATGTTATATGTTATGGTAGTATTATATTTTGTAAGTTACAATAGGCATAATTGTGATGAATGATCTAATCATTTAATTTTGTGATGACTCCATACTGTTTTCTAGTATGTATTCATAAACATGTTTTGTAACATTTATGAATCTAATATGGAAGATGAAGTTTTATGATGTTTAAATTTAGTGAAAGGTATAATCATTGAAGTATACATGAAACAATTGACTCCAATCACTGCTCACATCAAAAAACTATTGGCTTGAAAACAGAATGAAACAATTGGCTTAAATTTTTGTTTATAATCCAGATGCACAGCTGTAATGAAGATAGAGTTTGATGATTATATGGAACAATTGACTCCAATCACTACTCACATCAGAAAACTATTTCACATTGTAATTGAACACGTGGTGTTTCTACAGATGTAATACTCCTGCCACAACGGTCTATCTTTAAGCTTTTTGGAAAGGCTTTACAAAGTATTGGTGGGATAGCATAGATGATGGTAGTTACATATTTGAATGGTTGATGTGGGATATGTGGAGGGTCCGGTGAACTACATGAGTAGCTGCTTTTTTTGTGGTTGAAAGCAATTAATGTTATGTTTTGGCATCTTAAAAATGTTTGGATTGTAATTGAACACGTCTAATGGTCTAGATGTAATAAATGACATAATGACCATCAAATAATCATACTCCTGCCATAACGGTCTATCTTTAAGCGTTTTGGAAAGGTTTTACAAGCATTGGTGGGATAGCATAGATGATGGTAGTATCTTATAATGCTTACAACATTTAAACTAATGAAAACCATAATATCAGCTATAGTATCTTTTAATGCTGACAGCATATGTCACCTAAGAAGCTCAGCCATTAAATGTTTCAATTGATTGATTTGAATACTGTACTTTTTGAAGCTTGAGGGTGGTATTAACTGGAGTGTCAGAACGTTATTTCTCCTATGGGTTTTGGTTTTCATCAATGGATAAAGGTTATTTAATAATCCAATGGGTGCTTGCCAGTGGTGGCAGGTTAAAAAGAGATAATGGTTATAGTGGGTACTCAACTTTTGACATGTGGGTCTTGTCGTCTGCTATAAGTAAGAGTAGGTCTTTTGATAATATATTTTTTCACGCATCATACAGATCTTTTATATTCAAACCATTTTGCACACATTCATCTTTCGTTTTCATATGATTCAATTTGAATGATCATTGTTTGCATTTTTTTTTTTTACTTTTTTACGTTCCGCTTTGCAAATGAAGCACTATTTCATGGGGCATATTCAGACCATTTTACACACTTTCATTTATTAGTCTTCTTCATGTTATTGTTTAAGCAAATGCTTCACGCGCGCGGGGGTAATAAATGCTTGTTTATATGTATAATACCTTGCTGCAGCCTATAGCTCTTCATTCCTGAATATCCACACTAGAAACCCCGGATATATTGATTTGAGAGAGATGGGTCTGAATGCACTGCATTTGAAACTCCCTCCCTCTCTCTCTCTATTTATATGTATAATACCTTGCTGCAGCCTATAGCTCTTAATTCCTGAATATCCACACTAGAAACCCCGGATATATTGATTTGAGAGAGATGGGTCTGAATGCACTGCGTTTGAAACTCGCATTGCTGCTCTGCACGGCGGCTGCAGCGGCGGCTCAGACGAAGACGGGTTGCAACAACAAGTGTGGGAACGTGAGCATCCCCTATCCCTTTGGCACTAGCGATAACTGCTACATCGATAATATGTTCTTCCTCAACTGCACAACCACAACACAATTGATATACGGCACAAATGTCCCAGCTCTCGAAATCTCCCTGGATCCTCCTGAAATGACCGTCTCGATGAACGTCTCCAAGGGTTGCTATGATTCGAGCTTTACGTATAACTCGATGACGTTCGGCAAGTTTTCTATATCAAACACGAAGAACAGATTCACTGTGGTGGGCTGCGATACCAACGCTTTCATCAGCGACCGGAGAAGCACGTTTAAAACTGGCTGCACGTTAAGTTGCAGTAACAAGACGAGGTTTGAGGAAGGGGCATGCTCTGGTGTGGGATGCTGTGAGACCAGTTTCCCAGAAGCCATCAGGAACTATAGTATCAGATTATCCAGTGATAACAACTACACGGACGTGCGTTACTTCAACCCTTGCGGTTATGCGTTTGTTGCCAAGAACGGATCTTTCAACTTCTCATCTCATCAAGACCTGCTTAATCTCAGAAACAGAACAGAATTTCCCGTCGTTGTGAATTGGGCTGTTGGCAATCAGACATGCCTTGATGCCCAGAAAGATCTAAACAGCTATGCCTGCAAGGAAAACAGTAGATGCCGAGAGTCACTGAATGGTATTGGGTACTACTGCGTATGTGAACAAGGGTACAGAGGCAACCCCTATCTCTCTCAACCCGATGCAGGCTGCCAAGGTAAGCCTCTGTTTTTTAAATTTCCAAATGCATCTACAAGCCAACACTCGGTATACATCAAGCACCCGAAAGTGTTTTTCCGTAAGCACTCAATGTCCTATACACATGTAACACCCTAAAATATTTTTCATTAGAGCACTCAATATCCTAAATTTAAGATGCTCGTGGTTAATTAAAAAGAATTTTAAGATATTGGGTACTATCAAAAAAGTATTTTAGCGTGTTGAATACATCAAGAATTAATTTAGTATATTTAGTGCTATTGGAAAGCTATTCAATGTGTTAGATGCATCTTAACCCTTTTTCAAAACAAAGGTAGATACTCTGTTTTCAACTTTCAAGCAGGTTTATCTATATGTTTAGTTAGGTTATATGCATGCGTGTGTAAAGATCACAGCATTAAGCTATGACGTACTCTTTCTCTGCTGGTTCTCACTTATTGTTTTCTTTTAATTCCGCTTAAGTTTGTCTGAGATATGACATGTAGTACAAGATTTTGATATTTATAATAGCCGTGCTTAGAGATATGTATGATCAGTTTAAGAATCAATTTTGCAGATATTAATGAGTGCGACGGGGAGAATCGCTGCAGTAGGAGATGCCACAATGTCGGTGGAAATTATACCTGTTCTTGTCCCTTGGGTTACAGGGGAGACGGTTATAAAGACAGATCAGGCTGCAAGTTCCCTATCATGGAAATTTCACTGGGTAAGAATATGATGAATAATAAACCCTTAACGTTCCACTCATCTTAGCTAACAGTTTTAATTGATGCGGTTTTGATTTGAATTTGAACATAGTTTTCTTATCCCATTCCTTGAATAAAAATAAGGGAAAATAAAAGGCAATCAACAATTTTAATTTGGAATTATATTTTAAAATTATACACACCCACACGGTAGGGGGTCCCTACTACCCCTTTCCTATTGCTCCCGGTGCCATGCCCCGATTTTCTCCCACTTCCCAATTTTTTTTCCTTATTTTTTAGATCATTTGATCCTACCCAAATTAGTGATATTTTGATATCTTAAGGATAAAAAATTGTGTTATTTCCAATTTTTTACTAATTTTAAAAAATTTAATACTTTTAATTAAAAAGAAACTTTGCTGATTTTAATGGATAATTTTTAAAAAAATTGTAGAAAATTGAAAACAACACCATTTTTTACCCATAAGATATCAAAATACTACTCATTTGGTGTAGAATCTAATACTGTAAAGAAACAAGGAAAAAATATTTTGAAAGTGGGAGAAAATTGGGATGCAGAGGCCCCCCCAACATGTAGCAACATATTATACATCAGGTACCTAATACATCATCAGCTTTATAATGACATTCCTTGGTTAATTTGCATGCCTCCATTCCATATTGAGAGAAACGTTTGTTTTTTATTGACAAACAACACTTCTTACTAGCTTCTCTGGAATAATGCGTTGAACATTGTTTGCAGGCATTTCTGTAAGCTTGCTTGTTGTCTTCATATTGGTCTTTACATTATGCTGGGGAAACAAGCAAAGAGCACTAAAACAACTTAGAAGACAATATTTTGAGCAAAATGGAGGAAGTTATATGCTGCAGCAACTTCATCAACAACAAGGATACACTGATAGAACCAAGATTTTTACTGAAGATGAGCTCAAGATTGCCACAGACAACTTTGATGAGAGCAAAATTCTTGGTCGTGGAGGACAAGGCACGGTTTACAAGGGCACATTACCGAATAACTCACTTGTTGCCATTAAAAAGTCCAGAGTAGGAGGTGACCCAAGACAAGTTAAGGATTTTATCAATGAAGTGACTGTTCTTTCCCAAATCAACCATAGGAATGTGGTTAAACTTTTTGGGTGTTGTCTTGAAACTGAAGTTCCCTTGTTAGTTTATGAGTTTGTGGATAATGGCAACCTTCTTGGCCATATAGACCCATTAAAGAAGGAGCACTTCCTTTCATGGGAGACTCGATTAAAGATAGCTGCAGAAACAGCCGAGGCCATTTCATATTTACACTCTGCCGCTTCTATTCCAATTATTCATCGTGATATTAAATCTGCCAACATACTATTAGATCATAGTTACCAAGCAAAAGTTGCTGACTTTGGAGCTTCAAGACTTGTTCCTCTTGATGAAATTCAAGTTACCACTGTGGTTCAAGGGACATTGGGATATTTGGATCCAGAATACCTCCTTACAGGTCAACTAAATGAGAAAAGTGATGTTTATAGCTTTGGGGTTGTGCTTGTGGAACTAATCACTGGGAATAAAGCGGTTGAATTCAACAGGCCAGAACAAAGAAATTTGGCTATGTACTTTGTATCTTCAATGAAAGAAGACAACTTATGGCAGATTATTGACAAGCGAGTGTTGGATCAGAAGAATGCAGAGCAATTAAAGGAGGTTGCTTTCTTAGCAAGGAGGTGCATTAAAGTTAATGGAGAGGAAAGGCCAACTATGAAAGAAGTAGCAACAGAATTGGAGGGTCTAATTGCTATGAAAAAGCATCCTTGGGTGAAGGGAGAGGAAATGATGACTGAAGAATTTGAATACTTGCTTGGTCATGTAGCTGATGGATATGGGAATGTTGGTGCTAGCACTTCAGCTGCCTATGATAGCATACAGAAACAGTTACCATTTGAGATTGAAGATGGGCGATGATCATGTTAGGACTTTAATGTGTTCGAGCCACTCTTTGCAAATCTAATTTTAGGTAACGCCATCTTTAAATACTTGTAAGGATTTTAAAAATGTTCAAAATTATTGAATATCTCAAAAGTCTTTGGTTGTGAACGACACAAGTATATTGATGTTATCAAATCTTGAATTTTTACCAGCTCATAATGATTTCATTCTCTATTTGTTTTTCACAACAACTGAAAGAAATGACTTCATCACTCTCTTAATGCTATACAAAATTCAAATCAAAGTCAAAATACTCATAAAGTTATCCGATCTTTAATAATGTAATGCAATAGATACTACAAAAAAAATGATATTTTGTAGCAGTGGAATTGTAGCAGTTATAATTAACCGCTACAAATATTAAAATTTGTAGCGGTTATAACCTAAACCGCTACAAACTTGTAGCGGAAAACTATGCGCCAACTGGCGCGACAGATTGGCAACGTTTTTTTGTAGAGGTTAAGAAGAAAAAACCGCTACAAATATGACACTCATTTCCCGCCAAATGTTGTAGTGGTTTCATAATAATAACCGCTACAAAGTTCCCGCCACTTGGCACGACTAAAACGGGCCAATAGTGTAGCGGTTATTTGTAGCGGTTTCACCAATTAAACTGCTACAAAATTCCACTACAGAATTTCAGAGGTCTTGAAATTTATAGCGGTTTTATACCATAACCGCTACAGAACTTCAAAGGTCTTTGTAATTTGTAGTGGTTATTATAGAACCGCTACAAAGTTTAACCGCTCTAGCTTCTTTGTAGCGGTTTGTGTAGCGGTTATTTCAAGAACCGCTGCAAAATCCACCAATATTTAAAGCCGCCGGCCCTTCCATTTTTCCATTTGGCCATTTTGTTTCTTGAAGTTTGTTTGAGTGTTTTCTTTTAGATTTGAGCGTTCAGACATCTGTCGAAGAGTTTTCACTGCAACATTTATCGTTATTTGTATTTAAGGTATGGACAATATGTATTTTATTTTTATTTTTATTATATATTTGCATAAAAATATGACTAAAATGTTTTTTTTTGAATTTTTTTAGTTGATATGGCTTCAAGATAGAATAGGGGAAAGGAGCCCGAGGTCCCCAAACCGATTCTGCTAGGTGGCAACAGTAGAGAAGGGGGCAGCGCGGAGGGCGGGCAACCGTGCCTTTTCAACCCATCCCCCCACAGCAGCCACAGGAGTCGGCCCTACCACAACCACCCCAGACAGTTGTCCAACAGGACACAACCGCACCAGAGGTACCTGATATGGGAGAGGGAGATATCAGCGTTGATGACTATGACGCAAACGAGGACTTCAAGATCCCGATTGAGATCAGAGAGATGGAGCAGTTCCTCGATGAGGAGGAGGCGTGAGAGTAGAACCACCCTTGACGGTCCTCTTCTCACTCTACAGGGTTTGGGGTGCAGGTCCAAGGTAAATATATATTTTTATTTAATAAATTAAATATTTAAATACAATACAAAGATACTATTGGATACTATTGTATATATTTGTATATATTTTTTAGCATATATATTTTTATTATATTTTTATTTTATATATATATATATATTTATTATTATTAATTAATATTAATTATTTTTAGTTTTTTTGTTTATATTATTTTATTATTTTATTTTGATTTTCGATTTTATAAATAACTATTTATCTAGACATACGAGATCAAAAATAAAAAATAGAAGACGAAACAACTTTAAATTCAAAATGTAGAATTTGAATTGCAATTTATCTAATATGCGGTAGATTGTGCAGATGAGCAGGGGAACGTATCCACTAGGAGGCTAAACGTGGCCGGTCTGTACAGTTTGGACCAAACACTATGCGTCGTAGTTTCATGGAATAAAGGCATGGACCAGCCCATTGACAATAGGGGTCACCTGTTCAACCGCTTTCTGAACGAGTTAGGCTTGAATTGGATGCAGTTCCCCCTTCACTTCAGGACGTGGAGGAATGTACCGAAGGGGCCGAAGGACTAGGCGTGGGACAAGGTGGTGCGGGTAAGAATAATAGTTAATTATATTATATTTTATGTAATTAAATTTATTTAATTAATATTTATTCATTTTCTTATTTGTAATTAGTTATATTTAATTAATTTTTATTCAATTGTGTTATACAGCTTAGGTTGCCGTCCGGGACATCCAGAAGAGGTACACACTGATGAAGATGGCCGACGGCTGGAAGAACAGGAGGAACCGTTTTTTCCATAGTATGGATAAGGATGGGACGATTCCTCTGCAGCAGCTGATCGAGAACGTCCCAGACGATATCCCGCTGAACGACTGGGCGAGTTTCTTCCAGTACAGGAGGAGCGATGAGGGGCAGGTAATGCATTTATAAATATAAACATAATTATAATTTAAATTTAAATTTAATTATTTTTATGAATATAATACATTTAATATTATTTTTTTACCAAGCGCTCTCTCAGAGGAACAAAAGGTGCCGGGGGCAGCAGACGATCCACTACACGGCATAATCGAAGACCTTTGCTGTGACCTACAGCGAGCTAGTAAGTTTTCTCATTATCAATTACTTTTAGATGTTTATTTCATATTATAAATTTAGTATATTGTTGTTCATTATCCTAATTTAAGTTTTGTAATTTTGTAATATTTTTAGGAGAGGAAGGCATAGGCGGAGAACAGTCAAACGGACTACGGGGAGTTATTTACTATCATGCATAAACACCGTGACAGGACTCCAACCTCTCAGCAGGTAGAAGAGGCCATTGTAAGTTAATTTATTCTTATATTGCTTATAAAATTAAACCAGCTATATTTATAATTAATTGTTTCATAAAATGACTGGCACAGATGCAGCAGTTGCAGGCTGAACTGCGAGAGACCCAGACCCAGGAGTCACAAGGGTCTGTGGCCCCCACAACTCCTTTAAAGGCGGGTCTGGGTTAGGTTGAGCATGCCGGATGCTTACGGGGGCTAGGGATAGACGCCAAACCTAGTATGGTCTATGGCAGGAGCGCTGCCTCTGAGGTTAGCAGCTATAGAGCACTGACATCTTGGGTCAGACGTCTAAGGGACGAGTCTGTTGAGGAGTTACGGTCAAATTTGGCGATGACATATGCTGTAGTAGCTTAGCAACAGCAGCAGATGTAGCAGATCCAGTAGCAGGCCGATTTGTACTACGCTCAGCATGCGCAGTGGCGCAAAATCATGAACTACATGCTAGAGCGGTCGTGGAGTCGCCTGTTCCCGAACGAGGCGCATCTAGAGGTTCCCCTTGTCCCTCGGTTCATTGTCCAGCCTCCTCCTCCTCCTCCTCCTCCTGTTGATGATGATGGTGCTGTTCAGTTTGCCCAGCGCCCCGATACTGTTGCACCTGAGGGAGCCCTACCAGAGGGAGGACTAGATTATCAGCCTCTTGCTAGTTAGTTTAGGACATTTAGTTATAGTTATAGCTATAGTTAGGACATTCATTTTCAGACCTTTTTCATAACTTTTGTAAATATTTATAGTTATATTTACGATATTCATTTACAGAACTTAAATTCTTGTTGCGTTTAAAATAGTTATATTTATATCTTTATAGCCTTGTTAAATTCTTGTTGCATTTATCTAACGTTACATTTATATTTTTAAAACTAACCACAAAAAAAGTTATACTTGTAGCGGTTTTACTTAATAACCGCTACAATTACAATTCTATTTGTAGAGATTAAATTATAAAAATCGCTATAAATATTTATGATTTTGTAGCTGTTATAGGGATAAAACCGCTACAAATGTTAAGGAACGTCGGAAAAAAAAAAAAGAACATGGTGGGAGGAAAATTCAAATTCAAACGTTTGAGTATTTGTAGTGGTTACAGTAATAACCGGTACAGATATGGAACTTTTGCAATTTGAATTTTCCTCTCTCAGCATCCATGTTTAGTAGTGGTTTTTTTTTACAACCACTACTAAATTCTTGAACATTTGTAGCGGTTTATTGCTTATTAACCGCTACAAGATGCAAAATAATTTTGATATTTGAATTTCTTCAGGCGTGAAATTTGTAGCGGTTAATAAAGTATAACCGTTACAATAGATTTTAGTAGCGGTTACACTAATTAAACTGCTACAAATTTGAAATAAATTTTTCTTAATTTGCTAATGGTTTCTAATTTAGTAGCGGTTATACTCATATAACCGCTACTAATGTTCAATTCCGTAGCGGTTAATGTAGCGGTTTTATAACCACTACAAAATGTTAGACGTTGACACTCCTTTACATAAGCTTCCATGCATTTATGATTCTATATTCATTCACTATACTTTCTTCTCTCTCACTAGTAGCTATGGATAAATCATAGATCAGGTTGCCACGCAATTCTACAGAATATTTGTACGGCTTAAAAAATTTCTTGGATTTTGCATTCAGTCACGCCAGTTGTAATGGCAAGATCGTCTGTCTGTGTCGGAGTTGTAAGTTTAAGAAGTGGCATTCACGACAAGTTGTTAAGGAACATTTGCTTGTGAAGCCTTTCCCTGAAGACTATACGTTATGGGCAGTTCATGGTGAGAAGGTCGGCATGAGATATGATAATGCTTTTCCTCAAAGTTCACAAGTAGGAGTTCAACTAGAGGCCGATGATCCAGTTAATGATGCTGTGCGTGATGCTTTTGGATTTCAAGGCGACAACTTCAACGAAGAAGTGCAAGGTACTGTATTTTTGTTCAAGGTACTTTGATGACCTTGAGATGGCTTTCAACCGCCCACCTCGTGTTGACGATTGTCCAGAACCTGTGCCAACATCAGGAGAATTTATTCATCATGTTGGTAAACCAGTTGGAGGAACTGAGAACTTCAAACTAACGGCAACTGAGAAGTTGCAAGCACATAGACATATCTTGATTAATTGCACTCAAGTTGAACCTTTCATACAGTAAGAATTGTACACTCACATGTTATTTCATATCTTTCGTAACATTTTTCACTTTCATTCAATATCGCCTTTCCATGATTAATTGGGAATTCAGAAGTCATGTTAAGCGTCAGCTCAGGATCCGTACACAAACATCCTCGGAAGTTGACAAAAAAGTCCACAGAGAATTCCCGATCTGGTTTGCGCGCAGAATATTAAATGACCACAACCCATACTCACCAGATTTCAGAGCTCTCGTAATCGGCCCTCTTGATCATGCAAAAAGGTTTACAACATACAATGTCAATAGTTTCAAGTTTTAATTTGCACGGTTTCACGGGATCAAGGATTGCAAACTCAAAATTTGGGTTTTTATGGCACATTTGGGACAAGGAGTTATGTGAGCAATAGTGACGCCAACATGCAGTTCGGAGGCATCCCTTACTATGGAAAGATTCTTGATGTGGTCGAACTTAATTATCAAGGTCGTTTCACCATGATGCTGTTCAAGTGTTTATGGGCAAATACTACTACTTCTCGGGGACTGACAACTGACGACTTAGGGGTCACATTAGTCAATTTCTCATGGCCAATTCATACTGGTATTTCTCAAGATGATGAGCCGTATATTCTTACGTCAGAGGCACAACAGGTTTATAATGTTGAGGATGAGAGGCACAGGGATTGGCACATGTTTGTTCATTTAAAGCCACAAGACCTTTACGACATGGGTGAAGGCGATAACATCGCCTACGAGAGTGAGTCATTTCAGCCAGCCAATTTTGAAAACTACTTCCCTGAAGGCAATGACAATTTACCCCTACTGCAGTGCTTTTTTTTAAGTTCACATCATTTAAATTAAATTTTTTAAACAAAATAATACATCACTAACAACAATTTTTCTACACAATTTCTATAGGGATGGCAAGGATGAGTGATCAAATTCAAATTATATTTTTGTCTTTAAAAAATTATTGAAAAAAAATATTTTTAAAAAATAATATTTGTAGCAGTTCTTAAACCGCTACAAAAATAAACATAACCGCTACTAATTAAACACTACTACAAAATAGATACATTAACCACTACAAATGCTACGCGGATCCCTATAAATACCCTCACCACATCTCATTTTAAACACTCCCCCATTTCTTTTCACCTTACCCCTCTTTCATTTTCTCTCATTTACAAATTTTTTTATATGAGTTGAGGAGCTTAACAATGCGATAAAAAATGGTAACAAGTTTTTAAAATTTTTATTTCAATACTTCTTTCCTTCGTATAAAATTTATTCTCACCTTTTTCTTTTTTGCAGATATTTCAGAGCTTTATCTCATTTTCACCTATTTTTCAGACACAAACACATTGTAGTAGACAACATAATAGTTCCTTTTTACCTACGTACCCTCACTAATATTAACAATACAATCTTTATACTTATCCAACAAAATTAAATTATTCTTTTTAATTTATAAATGAGCTAAACTATTGAATAATAAGCTAATTGAATTAGCTAAACTACTAAAAAAAATAACCTATTTAATTTAATATCAAAAAAACTGAAACAAATGATTGCATTTTTTTTAAAAAAAAATGCACTTAATTTTTGTAGCGGTTAAGAAACCGCTACTAATTAACGCGCATTTTTCAATCTGAAATTAATTTATTGGTGCGAATTTTGAATTGGATGAAATTAGTAGCAGTTATATAACCGCTACTAATTAAGAAAAATTCAAATTAGTAGCGGTTCATGAACCGCTCAAAATGAGCAAAATTTTTATTTTTCATTTCCCGCCTTGAAAATATCACGTTTTGATATTTGTAGCCATTATATAATCTCTACAAATATCCCAGAAAAAGATTATTGCTTATGGCGATGTTGTAGCGGTGGAATTGAACCGCTACAAAAAAAGTAGCGGTTATTTTGCTTGAGTAGCAGTTTTAAATAACCGCTACAAATCCGCTTGCAACATACGATTTAGTAGTGGTTTTATAAACCGCTACTAATGTTGTTTGTAGCGGTTAAAACTGCTACTAAATCACATTTTTTTATAGTGAGATTAAAAAAATGACTGATACTCTGAAGTATTTTTAGCATAACATTATACCAACAAAACAAATTAAAAGCGAGCTTTGAAAACAATTCTCTAAAGTTCAATTTAAGATTCTTGGACATACGACTGACCATGTCCTCCTTCAAAGATATCTGCATGTTTGCATAGTCACACCATATAAGGTCCATGCCACAAACTTTTGATGCGTGTCAAATGTATGAGAGTAATTAAGACATAAAGGGCTAGCTGTTTACAACAAAATAAAAGGAAAAACAGAAGGCAAAAATATGATTCAAACAAAATCATCGGATGGCTCTGAAGAGGGATAAAAGCATCAAGGCCACAAGCTTCATGGCTTAAAGCATAACACAAATAGATGAGTTCAGAAACAGGCAAACAGCGACATCAATTTATGCAGAGGCTTCGTCTGAATTTGACAAAGGTGACGAGGCGGCATACTCTTCGGTAAGGGCTTCATCTGGAATGAGCAAGGGGTGCTAAACACAATCCCCAATGGCTTCACTGCTTTAGCAATTAAATGCACCATTGGTTAGAATATTTGATAACTCGGCAAAATAGGGGGCAAACTTTGGATTCCATGAAGGAAACTCAGTATCAAAACCTAAATGGAGAAGACCTGCTTCCTTGAGGGCAGCATGGTTCTTTAAGAAGCCTTGATCTGTTGAACCAAACATGTAGGGAAGATTTTCTCTCTCATTTTCCCTTTCAGGAACTTCCTTTCATGTGAACCAAAAGTGGCCCGAAAGATTATCAAGAGTTGCTATCAAATTTTAGAAAAGTTACTATGAAAGTTACTGTAACTTCCCTAAGTAGCCTGTAAACCTTATAATAAATCCCTAAAAGCAAATAGGAACTATTGATTATTTGGAGTAACTACAAATTTTGATATCATTCAATTTAATTTTTATCCAATTCAGATCCTTTAATGCAATTTTCCCAAAATAAAAAGTTCCTGCAAAACATTTTAAATGAAGAAACCAGAGTTCAATGCAGTCCAGCCACATCTTGTCCAATCAAATCCCAGCAGAGCAAATCAAGAAAAAATAAAATAATTCTCAGCGTAACTAATTGAAAACAAAACAAAAGAAAACATAATAGTAAAGTGATTTAAATAAATAATAACAGGAAGAAGATTCTTCTGGAGGCACATGAAGCCAACTCAACCAATCGAAAGAAAACACATACGAAAACCTGATATAACCACATAATCAAGACTGCGAAAGCTTCACTAATAGAGAAACTCAGGACATTGATGTCTATAACCACAAAGAGAAAAATTACAAGATAGATTCATATACCCATTCAATGGGGAACATACAAGACACCAGCTGACAGTTAGAGATCTTCAATGCCTCCTCATTAAAGCTTTAATGCATATAATAATCCTCTCTCTTTTAAGCAACTCTTTTCACTCTTTGCATATGCAAAATTTTTAAGGTTATACTATCACTACAAAAAAAAAAGGTATTTTGTAGCGGTGCAATTGTAGCGGTTATATAAACCGCTACAAATTATAGTATTTGTAGCGGTTTTAACCTAAACCGCTACAAAATTGTAGCAGCAAGCTACACGTCAAGTGGCGCGACATATTAGCAGTGTTTTTTTATAGTGGTTGGGTAGCCAAAACTGCTAGAAAGTTGGCGCGAAATTCCGTCCAAAACTTGTAGCGGTTAAGTTGTAGTGGTTAATACACAGAAACCGCTACACTATTCCCTCTACTTGGCGCGACCAAGTCCCGCCAACAGTGTAGCGGTTATTTGTAGCGGTTACAGCAACCCAACCGCTATAAAATACCAAACGTAAGCTATTTGTAGCGGTTATAGGGATATAAACGCTACAGAATTTCAGGAGTCTCCACTTTTGTAGCGGTTCTGAGCCATAACCACTACAGAATTTCAAAGTTTCTTGTAATTTGTAGCGGTTATTATAAAAATTCTACAAATTTAAGGCACCCTGGGTTCTTTGTAGTAGTTAAGGTAGCGGTTATTGGAATAACCGCTACAAATGTCTAGCCTATTTAAGCCCCCGCCTCCCTCATTTCTCTGTTTGCTCATTTTATTTCCTGGGGTTTCTCTGAGTGGTTTCTTCAAGATTTGAGCGTTCAGACGTCTGTGTAGAAGTTTTTGCTACAGTATTTCTCAGTATTTGCACTTGAGGTAGGTATATAACATGCATTTTATTTGTATTTGTATTTTTATTAGATTTGTGCATAATAATGTGACTAAATTTTTTTTAATTTTTACAGTTGATATGGCTTCAATAGAGGATAAGGGGAAGGCCCCTGAGGTCCCCAGACTGATTTTACGGGGTGGCAGCAGCCGAGCAGGGGGAAGAGGGAGGGGGCAGTGCGAAGGCAGGGCGACCGCGACATTTCAGCCCATCCCCCCACTAGAGTCGACCCTACTACAAGCACCGCAGACGATCCCACAGGAGACGACCGAACCAGAGGTGCCTGAGATTGGGGGGCCAGATATCAGCGTCGAGGACTACGACGAGGAGGAGTTCGAGATCCCACTTGGGATCAGGGAGATGGAGCAGTTCCTCGATGAGGAGGAGGCTCGGGAGCAGAACAACCCACGAGGGTCGTCTTCGCGGTCCACTGGGTTTGAGGTGCAGGTCTAAGGTAAATAAATTTTTTAATTTAGTAAATTATTTATTTAAATTTGAAATGTTAACTTTGAATTACAATTTATCTAACGTGCGGTAAACTGTGCAGATGAGCAGGGGAACGTTTCGACGAGGAGGCTAGACGTGGCCGGTGTGAATAGCATGGACCAGACCCTACGAGTTATAGTGCCGTGGAATGAGGGCACTGACCAACCCATCGATAATGGGGGTCACCTGTTCAACCGCTTCCTGAACGACCTGGGCGCGAATTGGATACGGTTCCCCTTCACTTCAAGACGTGGAGGCACGTTCCGAGGGGGCCGAAGGACCAGGCTTGGGAGGAGGCGGTTCAGGTAATTAAAATTATTTAATTAATATTTTTTGTAATTAATCCTATTTAATTAATATTTTTTAATAGGATTTTTGTAATTAATGATATTTAAATGATTTTTTTTGCAGCTGCGGTTTGCCGTCTGGGCCAACCGGAAGAGGTACACCCTTATGAAGATGGGTGACGGTTGGAGGAACTGTATCTTCCGCAGGGTGGATAAGGATGGGACGATGCCTCTGGAGCAGCTGATCGAGAGCGTCCCGGACGGCGTGCCGCCGAACGACTGGGCGGGTTTCGTCCAGTTCAGGAGGAGCGCTGAGGGGCAGGTAATGTATTTATTAGATTATTTATATACTTTTTTTAATTGTTAATTATTAAATTATAATTTCAATTTAATTATTTTTAATTTGAACTTTATTAATTTTAAATTTTTTTATTGTTTTAGTATATTTAATATTATTTTTTTTCCAGGAGCTTTCTTAGAGGAACACCAGGATCCGTGCGCAGCAGATGATCCACCACACAGCAGGATCGAAGACCTTTGCTGTCACCTACAGCAAGTTGGTAACTTTTCAAAATATCACTGACTTTTAGGTGGTTATTTAATAATAATAATTAATTGAATTTTGTAATTGTTTTAGGAGAAGAAGGCACATCAGGAGAACCATCAGACGGACTATGGAGAGTTGTACGCCATCACACACAGACACCGTGACGGGACTGCAACCTCTCAGCAGGCAGAGGCGACCATTGTAAGTAATTTTATTATTATAATTTTTATAAAACCAACTTAATAATGAAAAATGCTAATTAGTAATTGTTTCATAAAATGGCAGGAGCGGATGCAGCAGTCGCAGGCTGAGCTGCGACAGACCCAGGCCGAGGAGTCACAAGGATCAGTGGACCCGACGACTCCTTTGAAGGCGGATCTGGCTCAGGCTAAGCACCCCAGATGTGTGTGGGGGATGGGGATAGGTGCCAGACCTAGCATGGTCTACGGCAGAAGTGCCGCCTTTGAGGCTGGTAGCTCTAGAGGGGTCAGACGTCTGAGGGACGAGTCTATTGACCAGCTGCGGTCAGATTTGGAGTAGCAGATGGCACAGCAGCAGCAGCAGCAGATAGACCAGCTGCATCTGTAGCATATGCAACAGATGCAGCTACAGGCTGATATGATCTACGCTCAACAGACGCAGTGGCGTGATATCACGAACAACATGCTCGAGCGGTCATGGAGTCGCCTGTTCCCGGACGAGCAGCATCCACAGTTTCCTCCTATCCCTCGCTACGTCATCCATACTACTACTCCTCTTCCTCCTGCTCCTACTCCTGCTGATGATGATGGTGCGGTTCACTCTACGCAATGGCCCGATCCAGCAGCACCTGAGGGAGCCCCACCTAAGGGAGCACCAGATGATCAGCCCCCAGCTACTTAGTTTAGGACATCTTTTTTTTATTTGTTGTTGAAATATTTATAAATATATATATATATATATATATGAATTTGTATTTCATAACTTGAATTTTTATTGTGTTTAATATAATTATATTTATATTATTAGATCGCGTTGTTAAATTTATGAATTAATTGCAACAATATTATTTATATTTCTAAATTAAACAAAAATAAAGCATATATATTTGTAGCGGTTTTAAATAAAAACCGCTACAAATATATATATTTATAGCGGTTCTACAAGAAAAACCGCTACAAATATATATAGTTGTAGCGGTTCTAGCGGTTCTACAAGAAAAACCGCTACAACAATATATATATTTGTAGCGGTTCCACAAGAAAAACCGCTACAACAATATATATATTCGTAGCAGTTCTACAATAGAAACCGCTACAAATATTTATCATTTGAATTTTGAAATTTGCCGTCTTTGTTCACATTTGTAGTGGTTATGTTATGTATAACCACTACAAATTAAAAATTATTTTTAAATTTGCTGTCCAACAGCTTTAATGTTAGTAGCGGTTGTATACAAATAACCGCTACAAATACTCAACGTGTATATTTTGAATTTCCCACCAATGTGTAACGGCTTGAAAATTAGTAGCGGTTGTAGATCTAATTTACTTCGCCACAGCAGTGGAAGAAGTATTTTATTCACTCTTCCATATTGGAGATCTAATTTAATTCGGTGCCTCAGCAGTGGAAGAAGATAAGTATTTTATTCACTCTTTCATATTGGAGATTCAATTTACTTCGCCACAGTCTTGATGTAATGCACATTGAAAAGAATGTTTGCGACAATATGCTGTATACGCTGCTTAACGAACCCGGCAAGACAAAAGATCATCTTCAAGCGAGGAAAGATTTACGCGACATAGGAGTTCGTGAAGACGCTTGGCCAGATGAGCATGACAGATTTCAACCGGCAAAGTTTACCCTTACAAAATCGAACAAGGAAGTCTTCCTTGCGACGTTGAAGAAATTAAAAGTTCCTGATGGGTATTTAAGCAACATTTCTCGATGTGTTGACTTGCAGGCTCGAAAGGTTGCTGGCCTGAAGAGTCATGACTCACATGTTCTTATGTAGCAGTTACTCTCTCTGGCTATAAAGAATACACTTCCTCCCGATGTTTTCATCGTTTTGGTGGAACTTTGTTCTTTCTTTTGGAAGTTGTGTTCTAAGGTTTTGATTGTTGAGGAGCTCGATCAGCTGCAGTCCAAAATTATTCTTACGCTTTGTCATTTGGAGATGATCTTTCCTCCATCCTTTTTTACTGTGATGGTTCACCTTACAATCCACCTCGTTCATGAAACAAAGCTCGCTGGACCAATACAATATCGTTGGATGTATCTGATTGAGAGGTACTCATTTTAAATATGTGCTTTATTCTCCGTATTTAATGTTTGCTAGTCATCCTTTTTGGCATTTTATATCAATTTTCTCATCTGTACTTCGTAGGTTCCTTGGGAAATTAAAATCTTACGTAAGGAATAAGGCGTGGCCAGAAGGTACTATAGCTGAAGGCTATATAGGGGATGAGGTGCTATATTTTTGCTTAAGGTACTTTGATGATCTTGAGACGGCTTTCAACCGCCCACCTCGTGTTGACGATTGTCTTGATCCTGCACCGGCACCAGGAGAATTTATCCCTCGTGTTGGTAAACCAGTTGGAGCAACTGAGAACTTCAAACTAACGGCAACTGAGAAGTTCCAAGCACATAGACATGTCTTGATTAATTGCACTCAAGTTGAGCCTTTCATACGGTAAGAATTGTACACTCACATGTATGTTATTCGATCTATATCTTTCGTAACATTTCTCACTTTAATTTTACTATCGCCTTTCCATTATTAAATCTAGGGAATTCAGAAGTCATGTGAAGCGTCAACTCAGGATCCGTACATAGACATCCTCGGAAGTTGATAGGAGGGTCCACAGAGAATTCCCGAGCTGGTTTGCGCGCAGAATACTAAATGACCACAACCCACACTCACCAGATTTCAGAGCTCTCGCAATCAGCCCTCTTGATCATGCAAAAAGGTTTACAGCATACAATGTCAATGGTTTTAAGTTTTGCACGGTTTCACGGGATCAAGGATTGTAAACTCAGAATTCAGGTGTTTATGTCACATTTAGGACAAGGAGTTATCAAGGATTGCAAACTCAGAATTCGGGTGTTTATGGCACATTTGGGACAAGGAGTTATGCGAGCAGCAGTGACGCCAACATGCAGTTCGGAGTCGTCCTTTACTATGGCAAACTTCTTGATGTGGTCGAACTTAATTATCAAGGCCGTTTCACCGTGACGCTGTTCAAGTGTTTGTGGGCAAATACCACCACTTCTCGGGGACTGACAACTGACGACTTAGGGATCACATCAATCAATTTCTCACGGCCGATTCATACTGGTATTTCTTAAGATGATGAGCCGTATATTCTAGCTTCAGAGGCACATCAGGTTTATTATGTCGAGGACGAGAGGCACAGGGATTGGCACATGGTCGTTCATCTAAAGCCACGAGACCTTTACGACATGGGTGAAGGCGATAACATCACCTACGAGAGTGAGTCAATTCAGCCAGCCGATTTTGAAAACTACTTCCCTGAAGGCAATGACAATTGACCTCTATTGCGGTGAGTTTTTTTAAGTCCACGTCATTTAAATTAACTTTTTTAAATTTAATAAAACATCCATAACAATAATTTTTCTACATAATTTCTGTAGGGATGGCGACGATGAGTGATCAAATTCAAATTATGCTTTTCTCTTTAAAAAAAACTGGAAAAAAATTTTAAAATAAAATTTAAAAAACAAAATCTTAAAAAAATAATAATAATATTTGTAGCAGTTATTAAACCGCTACAAAAGTAAAAATAACCGCTACAAAATTGACACATTAACTGCTACAAATAGTACGTGGATCCCTATAAATACCCTTACCACAACTCATTTCAAATACTCTCCAATTTCTTTTCACCTTACCTTTTTTTCTTTTTCTCTTATTTACAACTTCTTTTGTATGAGTAGAGGAGCTGACTAATACGATCACATATGGTAACAAGTTTTTTTTATTTTTTTTACAATACTTCTTTCCTTTATATAAAATTTATTCCCACCATTTTTTTCCAGATATATTAGAACTGTATCTCATTTTCATCTATTTTTCATACACAATTACATTATATTAGACAACATAATAATTCCTTATTACCTACGTATCCTTAATAATATTATTAATATAATTTTTATACTAATCCAATTAAATTAAATTTATCCTTTTAATTTATTAATAAGCTAATTAAATTAGATAAAACAATAAAAAAAGAAACTAATTAATTTAATATAAAAGAACAGAAACAAATGATTGTATATTTTTTAAAAAAATTTTAAATATTTGTAGTGGTTATTAAACCGCTACTAACAAACGCGCATTTTTAAACTCAAATTAACTTTTTTGGCGCTAAATTTGAATTTCATGAAATTAGTAGTGGTTTTATAACCGCTGCAAATTTCATAAAAATTCAAAATTAGTAGCGGTTTCTTAACCGTTACGAAATTGAAAAAATGTCATTTTTCTTTTCCCGCCTTGAAAATTTCAATTTTTTATATTTGTAGCGGTTATATACCCGCTACAAATATCTCTGAAAAAAAATTTTGTTCATGGGGATATTGTAGCGGTTTTTGTAACCGCTACAAAGTATGTAGCGGTTATATTCCTTGCGTAGCGGTTTTGTATAACCGCTACAAAATCGCTTGCAACATACGATTTAGTAGCGGTTTACCTAACCGTTACTAATGTTGTTTGTAGCGGTTAAAACCGCTACTAATACCCATATTTTACCGCTACTAAATCACATTTTTTTTTGTAGTGTATCTATAAAGACTTAAATTTTTTTCAAAACAAATTCAAAGTTAGCTAATAGCGTTGTGGCAAATAGCATGCAAGTTTATATATAAAATATTAAGTGGAAGGTTGCCGGTTTGATCTTCTAATTTGTAGCCTTATGACATTAATGTTATAGCTTTGTGGACTCGAATGATTGAGCTTTCATTACGGGGGAAGTGGCCTTCTAGTCATCTATTACACTAGCTACATAGCTAGCTTTAGCTCCTCACTATATATGGCGTGTTTTTGGGAGATTCCTCTACTATAAGGAGCCCAAGTCTCTCCAAATGCATGTTATTGCTTAAAAAGTTTGCTTAAACCCTATATGATATAATTATGTTAGAAAATAAATTTAATAAAATATACACCATGAAATGTTATAATTAGAGAAAATTTCAGAAAAATACATTCAAAATTTAAAAATGTAAAATCAGTGATTTCCTACTAAAATAAGTTGCAAAATATTACTAATCAAATGTAATCAACACCTAAACTATTTTAGGAATGAAGCAAAACTAATCTGAGATTTTAATATTTTGGATTATTTTTTTTTTTGAATTTTCCCTTATAATTATGTAGCTGCAAAACTTGGATACATAATTAATGTCATAACTTAAAAAGTTAGGAAAATGATATGAAAATTGTTGAGCTACATTACATGGGGATGATGACACTAGGCGGAGAAAATAAAATTAAAAGACAAAAAAGACCAAATTAAACCTTAGGATCAGTGCGAATATGGAGCACCAAATAAATCATGATTGAGTAGTTCTCAGCATGAAGGGTCAGCCATGAGCATATAATAAATAGTCAAAGTTGGTTTGATCATTGGTGCTCAGCGTAGTTCAGTAAGTTGTCTGTATCAAACTCGAAGATCAGATTCACTGTGGTATAGGCTGTGATTCCTTGGCTTTCATTAGTGACGAGAGCAGAAGCTTTACAACAGGCTGCATGTCGAGGTGTGTGGAAGGGGCATGCTCTGGTGTGGGATGCTGTCAGACCAGTTTACTCAAAGCCATCAGCAACTCTTATATTATC
Source organism: Inga oerstediana (assembly GCA_963210345.1). Lineage (NCBI taxonomy): Eukaryota > Viridiplantae > Streptophyta > Magnoliopsida > Fabales > Fabaceae > Inga > Inga oerstediana. The sequence goes on along the minus strand of OY723407.1, from coordinate 57,852,993 downwards.
AGCTTAAGGAGTTTTGACAATTACACGGTCGTTTGTGACTTCATCCTTGCGGCTGTGCGTTTCTTGTCCAATAAGACATGGAGTGCAAAGAAATCAATTTGAGATAAATTTGGGGGGTGCTTGGCTTCTTGGAAGAAACTTTGTGTAGTACAAAGAGAGGAATTATATATTGTCATTTATCTCCAGAGATTTGAATCCCCTTTATCTCCCCATTCTTTCAATGAGCTTATTAACTATTGGCTATGTTACAAGCTTATAAAACCCCATTGATTTTGAAATTGTGAGGAATGATCTTTTAGTGGAAAAAGAGGAAAATGTGGGCATATGAAGGCCTGATATTAAGGTTGCTTTATACATGTTGAAGTGTTGTATTTAATCTTGATAACCGCAAGAAAATTGTTATTTAACTCTTCTCACTAGCTTACACACATTTTGGAAATTGCTAGAAAACCTGTTTTAAATTGTGAACCTTGCATTCTTTGATATTCCATTGTTTTTCTATTGAGTATATCATTTTGAGCAAATCAATGAGGAAATCATCATACGGGTATACTAAGTAGATGATTGATTTATCTAGCTCTTTCATCACTTAGCTTACTGTTCACAATCACAGGTGCACGAGTCGTGACAAATAAAGTGATCACTTAAGTATCGTTCCCATAAGGATTTGTTTAACAAATTAATCAAGTAATAGGCTAGTGAATTCAATAAAGTTGACTCAAAATATGTTGTTGGTGTGGAAAGAGAAATTGAAAACTACTTTTAAAAACTAAAAAATGATGAAGGCAAATGATGCTTTAACTTCAAGGATTAAATGCAGCCTAGGATTATTTCTCCCCTTTGTATTTCATAAAACTAGATTATTTTCCTCTCTCTCTCAATAGTATTTCAATGAGATATGTGTTAGTCTAAGGTTCAAAAGAATTTGACAAAGCTCTCACAAGTCAAAATCAAGTTTCTCTTTTTATCAAAATGCACAATCTCTTCCTACAATTAATAAAAATCAACTTTAAGCACCAACTTTAATGTGACAATGCAAGGTTAGAAAATATATCTCTATTTTACCAACAAACTATCCATTTATCAAGTAAACTTCAAGTCAAGCATGATTTTAACCAAGTTATACACTTAGATTAGCTCTCATAAGTCAAACCCAAATGAACAAATCAATCTAAATGATGGTCAAATATTTAGAAGCATTAAGCAAAGGATAAAATCAACACATGTATCATTAACTACCGAAAGAGAGGAATAATCAAGTTTTAAACCATACAAAGATTCAAAATAATTCTAGAATGAAGCATTTAACTACATATAATCAGCCACAAGCTAGCTACAACTACATGTGATCACAGCCATAGCATATTACAAGAGAGGAAATGAAAAAAGGGGGGGGGGGAACCGGTGAAATGAAGCTCCAAATCTCATCCAAAGCTTAGTTCTTTGCTCCAAGCTCCTCAAGAACACAAACCCTAGCAAAGAAATGGTGGATTGGTAATGTTGGTGCTAGCACTTCAGTTGGATGGCTATGATCATTTAATGTTATTACTCCTTTATTCCTTAACATAAGACATATTTATCTAATTTGATTAGATTAAGAAAGTTAGTTGAGTTGGTTAATATGACATGCATTCTAAAACACTCTAGTCATCTTTCTTAATTCCCTTATTCCCCCTCCTCCTTGACTGTTGTTGAAGGAGCATTAATAGGGGCAAATTAGAAAAAAAATTGACAAATATGAAAACTATGTTTTATATTTAGGACCAACATCAACTCCCTAAAGTTGTCTTATATTAAGGACCGGAAGAGTGTTTCTCATGTTTGAGCTACTATTTCCACCTTTTGCATATGTTGGAGTTTTAGGTTATTCTGATCTATGTGTTGAAAAACTTGTAAGAATTTTTAAAATGTTTAGATTTATTAAAAAGTCTTTAGTTATAAAGGATAAAAAGTAAATTAAAATTATCAAATCCTGAATTTTTACCAGTTGATGATGATTTTATATTCTATTGTTTTAATGCTCTCATACGCAACCAGAATATAAATTAAAATCAAAGTTAAAATATTAAAAAAGATGTCCCAACTTTTTTTTATGGTTAAATTACAAAAAACAAAACCAAATAAAAAAGGTCCAGGCATATCTAAGCTAAGTGCACAGCTTAAAAAAGTAGGAGCAATAGTGAATGTGACAATTCCTCCACCCACTCTCATGGCTTCCTTTGCCAAAAGATCCGCAACAGCATTTGATTCCCTCGGGGCACCATTCCAGGTGTAGCTTCCCAATTACTGTTCAATCAGTTTTGAAATTTGTTGCAACAAAGCCCCTTCTGCATGATTATCATCCCAACCACCAGATATAAGATCTACAAGTTCAAGACAATCCGTTTCCACCACGAGCCTTTTTCAACCACTGTCCCATGCCCTTTTAAAAGCCCAAATTTCTGGTTGAAGACAGTTCCCTCTCTCCAAATTCACCATAAATCCTCCCATCACTCACCTCATTGAGTCCCTTGCAATACCTCCGCAACCAGCCCTCATCCCCTAAGTGCAACTGGCACCGTCGACATTGAACTTAACCTATGTCAGGTTTGGTTGCATCCACCTCTTCTCAAAACTTCCCCCTTCTTGATCGACCGTAATGTTACTACCCGACCAATGGACTATCGCACGAGTCTTTGCAACAATGTGCTGATAGTTCTGACTTTGTTGGTTAAAAACACTACTGTTTCTATAAAGCCATAACTCTTGACAAGCAATAGCAAACCAAATTGACTATTCAACCCCCAATACCTCATATTTTTGTACAACATTCCAAGTCACCCACTGTCATACTCCCTGTTTAGAGTAAAAAGATGCATTAAGCTGATCCAGTAACAACACATTACAACAAGTGATCGCTACCTTACAGTCCCTAAATACATAGAGGGTGTCTTCATTAACATTTGGACAGATATCACACAGCACCCCATTTTGCATTCCTCGTGTAGCTCTGGCCATGTTTGTCAATAACCTCTCTCTCTCTCATAGTAAGCCAGAGAAATGTTTTGCAATGTTGAGGCACTATTAACCTCCAAATTCTTTGCCACGTTTGTTTCAAAATAAATGGTGCTCAAGTGCAAATACTCCTATAAGCCAACTTCAAAAAGAAAGTCCCACTATTAGATAGTGTCCATCAGGGGGTGTCCTCTACCCCTATATGAAGGATAGGATAATATCAAACCATAATATCTCTTACCCCCCGGAAGGTAAGTATGAAGCAAATTCCAATTTTAGTCACCCATAACTATAACAAACATTATTATAGGCGCCTCCCGTAAGTCTTCTGGGACACTTATAATGCTATGATCCAACAGCTTCTCATACGCAGGCAACCACGAGTCTAACCAAAATCGCAGCCTCTTACCATTTCCTACTCGCCAACCAATACCCTTCTTTGTCTTGTCCCAAGTACTGCACACTCCCTTCCATGTCAAGGATGAACCTTTCCTAGACTCAATGAGAGGGATGACATCCTCTCCACAATTATTCTTCTCCCGCATAAATCTCACCCACAAAGCATCCCCGTGGCTTATTAATCCCCATCCCAATTTCATCATAAAAACTGTATTCTAATTCTTCCACTTCTCAATCCAAGACCCCCCTCTTCGTTTCTTAGACACACATCTTCCCACACTACTAGGTGTACATTTCTTGAAGATCCTATACTACCCCATAAAAAACCACTGCATCTCTTGTCAATCTCCTCCCATATACTTGCTGGTAACTATGATGATTGCATCGAGTAAGACGAGAATGCTGCAACCACCGCAGATACTAAGGTATGTCTTGCTGCTATTGACAAAGTATTAGTCTTTCACCTTGCTAGACGACTGTCCATTTTATCTAGAATATAGTTATAAGATTGCTTGGTTACCCATTTAGAATGTAAAGGCACACCAAGGTACTTACCCAAGTTGGTAGTCACTGTAAATTCCATGAAAGAACTAATTTTCTATCTTCTAGCATGAGAGGCATTCTTGGAAAAGAAGATACAGGATTTGGCGTTGTTAACCTTCTCCCCCGATACTGCACAGAAGTCATCAAGACAAGCCTTTACTAGTGCTTCTTGGTCTATAGAGGCCTCTACAAACAAAAACAAATTGTCTGCAAAAAACAGGTGAGAAACCGGTGTCCTGTTTCATTTAAGATTGAAAGGTAGCCAATTCCCTTGCTGTACTTTATTTTGAATAAGATGGGCAAACCTATCCATTACCAAAACAAACAGATAAGGTGACAGAGGATCTCCCTACCTAACCCCACGTGATGGTTTAAAGGACGGGCCAGGATCTCCATTCCAACAACTCACTAACCCAATATTAGACTTTGTGGAGAGAGAAAATCATAGAGAGAGAAGGTCTAGAGATTCCTGGCAACGGTCACCATTCTGACGGTGCTTTGTCTCAGGCGTTCTAACTAGTCCGACGACGGTGCTAAGCTAGTGCTTACCCAAACTGTCCGACAACAATTCTGGTACCAACAAGCTTTGCTGCTATCATCTATTCACTGTATTTTTGTTTGTTTACGCAGCTAAAGGAAAGTATTTCTCAGCCTCTTTATCCGACCATGGTGCCCATCCAGGTTTACCCAGATTATCCTATGACGGTTCTAGTGCCACCAACTTTATTGCCATCGTCTGTTCACTACATTTTTTGAAGTTTACACTACTAAAGGAGAGTATTTCCCAGCTTCTGTGTCTACTGATTTTGGTCTTGGTCCAGTAGTGTGCAGACGGCGTTTGGTCAAGGTCAGTTGTCGTCCAAACCGCCGTTACTATACCTAGTATGGCTATTGGAGTTTGGATCTTCTTGCTAGATGGAGCATGAGCAGGGTCAGAGTAGGAGTAGGAGTAGAGACGGTAGGGGGTGCAGTCAATTCCGGTGCGGACAATGGAGGAGAGTGATACCATCAATCGTAGTCGGAAGAAAGTTAGACCAGGGGAAGAGGCATTCTCTGATGATCAAAATCTGATCAAAGAATAAAGGGGTGGATATAGGATTGTGCGGAGGAGTCAGAAACAGGGAAGAATGAGGAGAAGAGTTCTAAACGACCTGACAAAGCTGAGAATGCTTCTGATATGCATTGGAAGTTCTTTAAACAAACTTTACTGAAAGGAAAGGACATGAGGGAGGAAGAAGAGACTGACTGGTGGAGCAACGATCGCTGGAAGGAATGAGTACAAGTACAGATGACCAAAATGGTACCGAATGTGATTTTCTCACCATCTGAGAAGGCCAGGCTAGTGGCAAAATGGAGTAACACTGTTATCAGCAAACTACTGGCTAAGATGATTAACATGAGTATCTTGAAGATAGGGTTTAGCAGCTATGGGCTAAGCAAGGTGAAGTGGAGACTATTGACATTGCATCTAATTTCTTTATTGTACAGTTCAATGATAAAAATGATTATGAACTTGCCCTCACTGGAGACCCTTGGATGCTATTTGATCATTATCTATCTGTCCAACCATGGAAAGAGGATTTTGAACCGGACGAGGAAAAGATATCAAAGGTGGCTGCTTGGATCAGAATTGACAAACTTGCTCTAGATTATTACGACAAGGGTGCACTTTACGTCCTAGGATCACAGGTGGGGAAGGTCTTGAAGGTTGATATGAATACACTTAAAGGGAAGAAGGGTAAGTTCGTAAGGATCTGTATTGAGCTAGATTTAACTGCTCCTCTCTGACCTCTGATCCTGGTTAACGGGAAAGCAAAGTGCATACAATATGAAGGAATCCATTTGATTTGTTTGGGATGCGGTCGGTATGGGCATGAGATGAATATTTGTGCTTATAAATTGGCGGTAAATCACTCATCAAATTGTGATCAAGGAGAATACCATATGGGATATTGATAAATGTATATTTTATAATTAAATAAGTATAGATTTCATGATATAATTGATTAAATTTATTGATATTTTATACCTATTTAATTATTTTTTTATATATTTATCTATACTTTAATTAACTATAAGATAAAAATAGATTTTAATATAATATTCATATCTTTTTTATTTTGTAGGAGATTATAAGCTTAGAAGAATATGCGAACCAAAAGAGATGGTGTATGGACGCAATTCAGCACAAAATATGGGTAGATAAAGATAAATATATATATATATATATATAAGAAGAAAATCTCTTGGGAGCCAGACGCATGAGTTGGCATTAGACATTTTAAAATATATATATATATATATATATAAAAGATGAAGATGATACATATTTAAAAGCAAGAGATTTCAGATCAGAGAGACAGACACGTGGACCCCGCAATTAAAGGTTGGAATAGAGTCAAGTACGGGTAAAAGGTAGAGGTGTCACAAGGCATAAAATACCCAAGGTTATAAATAAGAGGGAGCGACGCTTTTCTGGGAGTAGAACAGGAACGGAGAAAACAGCAAGAAGAAAATACGTTTTTCTCAGCGGCGACAGGCTGACAGCAGCAAAGAGTTGGGGAAGAAGAATTCTCTGACAGATTTATTCTCTTTTCTTCTTTTTTTTTTTTTTTTTTAAATATGAATTTCTTTATTTTATTATGGATTTTTTTTAGCCATAAGCGGCTAATTTTCTTTTTAGACCTAGGGAAATTATGAACTCACTAGTGAACTAAATTTTATTTCTATGATTATTTAGTTATAATTTATGTTAATTTTGGTTACTTAATCTTGTTTTATTATGTCCGTTTGATGATTGACCACCATTAGATGTGAATTTGAGTATTAGAATTTATCTCGATGAAGGAAATTTTAATTAGGCTCTAAGATTAAGTAATATGGGATTAAATTATGATTTAATTTGCGATTAGGATAGATATATACCTAATAGCCCCATATAATTGTTGAAGAGTGTGTTTGAATTATCTTACCTCTTGAGTAATTTGGTTAGACATAACATTATACTTAAGAGAGGGGTTGTGAGTGAACCGACAGGCATTTATAACTATTTATACTCGAGATTAACAAAATTAACATTTGAGATTAACTAAGTAAATGGATTTGAGATTTGGAGATCTAGTGAGGGATTAGTGATTCTAGGCTGTGTTTAATATTGATAGTTTTCGTTAATTAGTTTTCTTTGAATTTTCTCATAACTAGATTCGTTTGACTTAAAAGAAATTGAAATTTTAATACTTAAAAATTAATTGATTGATTCCTCGTGGGACGATACTCTACTTATCACTTTATTACTTGGCACGACCCGTATACTTGCAGAGTGCATTAGATATGAGAAAGAGGATGAATCCGATGGTGCAAAGAGAGAGGAGGCAGTGTCGAGTAATGAGTCTGCGTCGGCGTCTGAGGAAGGCGTTAAATATGGTGGCTAACCGCCCGAGAAGAGGTCGGCGGACAGTGAATTCGGATGGTAATGGCATGGGTAAATAGTGTGATTCATGGACGGGGAGCGTTAATGGAGGAAGTGGGTCTTGATTCCAAGTTTTGAGTAGGGTAGAGTCAACGAAAAAAAATGTGTTGCCGAGTCCACAATTCTCTCAAAAAGATATCTCTAATAATGATAAGAAGGTGGGTGATGAGGTGGAGTCAACAAAGTTGGAGAATCTCAAGGCACCGAATGAGACATTGATGGGTAAAGAAGTTATAGTGGGGTTGGAGGAAGAGGTGCGCCACGTGGGAGGACAAAATGAAAAGGACGAGTTGATTGTGCTACTACAAGTTGAGCCGAAAATTGTGGTTAATGGAAGAGGGGGCAAAATGAGCTAAATTTTCATCAGGTAAGGAGTCAAACATGGGGGAGTTATTGAAGACTAAAGAGAGGTTGGGCTCTTTTGGGATAAATAAGCGAGAAGTGGGCTTGAAGAAAGGTAATGGTGTGCAGAGGAGACATAATAAAGGTACAAAGGTTGGAGGGAGCGACGTGCATGGTTTGCATGGCCTCGGGGTGGGTGCTCTATATCGAGCTTGGAAAATATGTCTCCGGATAGCATGAGGAAGAAACAGGATACAAGCTCCTCTCAAGCGAACAACCCTTTGGACCCAAGATCGATAGTCAAAGCAGATGATCGAATCCTTCAAAATCCGTTGCTTGATGGTGGTGTCGATGAAATGATTGTGGAGGTGGAACAAGATTTTACGATGTTGTAAGTTGGACATTGCTCTTCTCATATATTTAGTTGTATGGAATTCTAGAGGTGTTAGGCGTCGGGCTTTTTGCGGTTTGCTAGTTGAGTTACGGCGAAAGTATCGTTTCAACTTTCTCGCAACAGTAGAACCTCGGCAGAGTGGCAATAAGGCGATGCATATTGCTAATCATGTGAGGTTTAAGAGATGGGAAGTGGTGGAGACGGTTGGCTTTAGTGGTGGCATTTGGTGTTTTTGGGATCAGAATGTGGACTTCAAAGTGGGGTACAAAGCTTCACAAGTCCTACATGGCACATTTGGTAAGGGAACTGCTTCTTCATGGGACCTATCAGTTGTGTATGGAATTCCCAACCCAGTTTACAGGCGTCTTTCATGGCAACAACTTCAAGATATTAATGACTTGGGGGTTAGTAAGTGGTGTATAGGTGGAATCAATGTGAATGGATAACCACATGTTCAAAACACATGATTCAATGTTGTCGGACATGTACTAAAGAGTAAAGAGAATGAAAATTAAATTAAATTTTTTTGGCAAAAAAACAAAAATAAAATGAACATAATGCTTAGAAGATAAAAACATGACGAATAATTTTATTTTCAAAAATAAAAATTAATGAATTATTATTATTTTAGGAGCATAACAAACATTATCAAAAGAGAGAGATTAAAGCCGAACGCTAATGACAATTCTTTGAAGTTCAAATTAAGATTCGTGTACATAACTAATGGAGATTGGTCTAGCAAAATAGTCTAACCCCTCACAACATGACAAAATAAGGGTCAAATTCCAGCTAGAAGAGCTGTCCAGCTTCAAACAGAATTGTTTCCAATAAATACATGTGCTTAAAAAAAAGATTCTCGACATACAAAATGCATATGAGTAATTAAGGCATAGAGGGTTGTTTGCAACAAAATATAAGGTAAAATTACATCAAAGGGCTCATAGACGACAGAAGTTATATTTAGATCATATTTGGTTGGGAGGAATTATTTTCAAGAAAAGGGAAGAAAGAGGGGGATCGAGAAGCAGAAAGGGGGAAAAAAACTGGCATGAAAGCCTTTCTTACAAGTCCAAAATATGTTTCATATATAGGAGTGAGAAGGAAAGAGAGATGTAGGGTTTAGTATGATGGGATGAAAAACTGGAAAGGAAAAATTATATAAAAGAATTACACGTTTATCCCTAAAAATTGCACAAAAAATTATAATTCACACAAAATCATTGGATGGATCTGAAGAGGGATAAAAGCATATATTAAGTCCATAAGCTTCATGGCTTCAACCTCAAGCATATATAACACATAGATAGATGAATTCAAAAAAGCTGAAGAGGAGAGGAGGCATGTGCTTCTATGGGCCTTTACACTACAAAAAAATAGGGAATTAGAGACGGAAATTAGCGACGGATTGGAATTAATTCCGTCGCTATTCCGTCTCTAAACCGTCACTAAATCTGTCACTAATTTTAGAGACGGAATTTAGAGGCGGAGTTAATTCCGTCGCTTATTTCCGTCTCTAAAAATTTAAAGACGGATTTGGACACGGATTAGAGACGGAATAATTCCATCGCTAATTTTCGTCTCTAAATATTTAGAGATGGAATCGAAGACGGATTAGAGACGGAATTATTCTGTCTCTGATCCGTCTATAATTCCGTCACTAAATTCCGTCACCAATTCTGTCACTATTCCGTGATTATTCCGTCACAAATTCCGTTACTAATTTAAGGGATAATTTAATCTTGTTTTTTGACAGAAATTAGAGACAAAAATTGTTCCGTCTATAAGTTTCGTTACTAATTCTGTTGCAAATTTGAAAATTTCAAATATTCACCATGTAAAGAATAAATGATAATATAATTATGTAAAACTTGTTGAAACGTCATGGAGATGAATTCTTATGAAACACATTCGTATATCATAAAAATGGCGTCGTCATGTGACTTCGTATTAGTTAAACAAACAATGAAATAATATATGAACTACTCTTTTTTAGAAATTAACATGATAAATGAAGAAAGAATAATTGTAGTGCTAATTTCTTGAAATTAATTATACTGCTAATCAATTTATTTGTACACTCATTTATTAGTGTTACTAATATGATTTCTTTAACAAAATAAAAATACAATAGTTGTTTTGGAAGCTATATATAGTTATGAAATCCATAGATAAAAATTAAACAAAAATACAAACAAAGAACGGTAATATATAAAAGTTAAAATTTATAACAACTCATGATATAATTTACAAAGTATAGACATCACAACTTGTTTCTTTGAGTTTTATGCAAAGCATAGTATTTTATTTATAAAATATTGAATTTGTGACAAATTGCAATAATGTATTCTATCATTTCAAATACTACATAAAAACATGTAAATAATTACTATTACATATATTATATGAATGTATAATTAAATACTCATTTGATTTACAGTATAAGTGCAATCTTGCAATTGTATCAAAAAAAAGTTTAATCTTGTAACTTGGCCAATCTATTTCAAAATATAATTCTAGTCTAAAATTTAGAAAATGTAATTTTTTTTCTTATGTTGTAACTTGGCCACTTCTCCTTAATTTCTACGGCTCTCTCATTCTAGCATGGATCTACTGTCTCTGGTTCTTCCTCTTAGTCATTTGTTCAACCTCACAAGGTCACCGACTTCTCCTCTCTTCATTGGCGGTCACATCTCTCCTCTCTCTTAGAATCATTGAGTCACCGTCTTCTCCCTTCTCCATCAGCCATTGCATCTCTCCTCTCTCAAACTCTCTCTTCCTCAGCTGGTTTGTTTAGTTCAATGTTAAATATTCATTTGATTTGTTAATTGAGACTAATAAGTAGGATTAGAGTGGTAGCCAATAGGCCAAAGCAAATAATTAGTCAAAGTACAATTTGAAAATTCACTATAATGAGTTATTATATTTTGGACTAAGACTCTCAATATTTAATTTATACAATTTGAAAATTCACTATAATTTAGAAAAATAAAATAAAATATATTTAATGAGTCAAAAATAAAAATTAGAACCATAACTCTAACCAATTTGATTTTGAGTTGATAACATCATTGTTATGTGATTCACGCCATTTTTCTTAAATTTATTGAAGTTATATTATTAAAGTTATAGTTTTGTATTAAAAAATCTGTTTTATTAGTGTTTATAGATGTTTTTTTTTTTTTGCCAACGTAGTTTTTTTATAGATGTTGCTGAAATTCCATGACACAAAAACATTTCCCTCCATTTATTTCATTAGTTTACATAATCCCCCCAAATTTTGCAAAACCCTACATTTTCCCTCACTTGAACGTCTTCCTCTGCACTCTTGTGGCTCCCCAACAAACCCCAATCTTCACCTTCTTCAACCCCAATCAGCCTCAGCATTTCCTTCCAAAACCCCAAGCTCCACCTTCTCTGAGTTCGATATGGTACTCCCAAAAAGGCAAGCTTCATCTTCTTCGACTTTCATCCGATTCTCTTAGTTCGATTTGCTCTACCCAAAACCCCAAGCTTCGCCTTTTGGGACTTCCATCTGCTTCTCCGATATGCAGTGGCTTCTTCATCTTCAAGCTCTTTTCTTGGAGGGTTGAAGGTCGTTTTGTCTCTGTTGCTCACTCCCTCGCCACTTCCGCAGCCAAGAGAAATTCAGGCTAGTGATTATATACTTACTCCTCTATTTTGTTTTTTCTGTCGCTATTTTCTTCAAGGGCTTAAGCTTGTTTTCTGTCTTCATTTTCCTGTAAAAACATTGCATCTTCCTTTCACTTCTTTGTGTCTTATAATTGCAAGCATTTGCGTAAGTTCTGACTCATAATTGAATTGAATGGGTTATAGCATCTGTAGTATGATATGAACAGGGCATCTTTGCATTTTTGATATGATAATGGGAATTTTTTTCACAAGGTATTTGAGACTTTTGAATGAATACTCTATTGCAAAGGAACGGTTTTGCAGGGGTTGGTGTCTGATGATGATGAATTAAATAAAACATCAATGTTCAATTCATATCTAACAGATCTGAGATATATAGCAGTAGTTGATGAAGCTAAGATATATAAAGGTCGCCCTGAGAGTTACACTACGAAGTAACAGGTCATAAGATTTTGTGTGTGGATATATATATATGAGCGCTGACAAATAAAACAATTGGACTTCTGCAATTTGAGGTTTGTTTAAGGCTCTTCTGCTGTGCCTTCCCTTTCAAATCTCTTTCTCACCCCACACACTACACGTCCCTTTTGTTTTGGGGCATGTCTTATATATGTATGTATACATGTATCTATATGCATAGAGGTTATTAAGGAGCGTTTAATTATTAAATTATACTGTATAAAGTAATTTTGGTGCTTTGGTGAGGCAAAGTTTTCAACTAATGAAGACTGACCCACTCATCAGCTGCCTAAAGAAGAGGTAAAGCACACTGGTCTGTGTGAGAGCGAGAGTGAGAGTGAAGTATACCATCCGTCAGAGACCAGTCTAGCTTAAAGGCCTCAACTTTGGAATGGAATTTGCATATATATGGGTCCAAGTGTCGGTAGATCATGCACATTAATTAATTACACCCAATTTATAGATCTTTTTCCCTACCAAATTAAAATTGAATATGACTCAACATGAGCCTCCAATATGACCAACCTAAAATAAAGTGCCCCCAGTGGGAAACCAAACCATGAATGTGATCACGAAAATTTCTAAAACTGATGAGGTACTCAAGTCAAACAATGTCAATTATTTTTTTTTTGCCCTTCCCCTTTTCCTTCATGTTAGACCTATCACTCAAGTGCATCATGCAAGACCTAAAGAATAACAACACTTTTTTATAGAGGATTATGTTGATAACATTAGGTCTTAAGTTTCATGTGCTATAATGTTTGTGGCTTTTTCATTTAATTGACTAGCTTATGTCTTAATCTGTTCTCCCACAGAGTGATATCAATACAGCGTGGGAATTAACAGAAAAGGAAGAGGAAACCAGACAAAAAAAGGTATGTGTGTATATACGTATATTTTATTCTACAATGCTTAAATCATTTCAGATGCTACTTTCATTTATGTTATGTGTTGATAATTTTGCAAGTTTAAGCTATTGTGACAAATAGCCCATAATGCATGCTGGAATTTTTGTTGCCATATATTAAGTTGTTCTACTTTGTGCCTCAATTGCAAAAGACGGTGATCACTTCTCTTCCCCCCCCCCCCTTTACTTACTTTAAGGGTCCAACTGCCTCTTCTTTTCTTTCCAAATTGGCTGCTTACTTTTTGTCAACTTGTGGTTGCCTCTTCTTTTATTTCCAATTTGTGATATGAGTTTGATTTTTTTTTTTTTTGTATTTTGCCCGCCTTTCTTCTTTCCTTTCCAAATTTGCTTTTTGACAATTGATGCCACCTTCCTCTTGTTCAACTTTGGCATCTTCTACTTCCATTGACTTAGCTTGTGGCCCACGTTCTTTCTTATGTCTTCTTCCTATTTTTTTCATTCATTCCACAATGGTATGGACTTTGAAGCTGATCAAAGAAAAGGGAGTATGTGAATATTAATAATCTTACTGTTACTAATGAAAGTTGGATTATTTATTTGTTATTATTTTTTTAAATTCTTTCTTAAAATGAAAAACTTATATTCTAACTTGAAATCCCAAAAATGATGTACCTAACTTGATATGTCAAGAAAATATCTTTAATTTAGCATTGATGACTCCCAAATATATCAAAATATATCTCAAATATTTAACTAAAAATAAGGAGTCATAAGTTATGTGTTGATGATTTTGCAAGTTCAAGCTATTGTGACAAATAACCCAAATACATGCTAGAATTTTTGTTGCCACATATAATAAATGCTGGAATTTTTGTTTCCACATATTAAGTTGTTCTACTTTGTGTCTATAGACCTTTATAAAAGTGTTTATTTGTTTGTCTTGTATTCATTTATGTATATACATATCTTCTACTCTATATTGCTTAAATCATGCCACACAATGTAGAATGGATGTCCCAGAAAATCGAGCATGGATGTATAATAGAGTAGATCGAACAACAAAATGGTATACAAAGGACTTCATGGAAGGTGTCGAGGAGTTTCTTGCCTATGCATTAAGAGCGTCATCTTATAAAGAATATTAGGTGTCCATGTGTCAAATGTAAATGTAGGCCATATCTAAATGTGGATGAGGTGAAGACACATATCTATAAAGTTGGATTCATGCCGAATTACTATATATTGAATAGTCATGGGGAAATAGAAACTGAATTTCATTCACCCATGTCTCCATTACCAAGTGCCTTACACAACTCACATGGGCTACAAGGTAGCCAACAATGTCAATATGAGACCATGGTGATGGATGTTGCGGGGCCAAGCTTTAGGGATAATTATAATGAAGAAGTTGAAGAGATGCCTAATTCAAATATGCTAGAGAATTTTATGACTTGTTACATGCCACACAAAAACCTCTATGGGAAGGTTGCAAAGAGGAATCTAAACTTTCAGCGGCTTTGAAATTATTAAATATTAAGGCAACAACTAACATGTCACAACAAGGCTACACTATCTTGAAAGACTCATAAAAATTTTAAAAATGTTCAAATTTAGCTAATAGCCTTGTGGCAAAAAAGCTTGTAAGATATATAAGTGGAAAGTTGCAGTTTTGATATCATTAACCATTTGTAACCTCATGACATTAGTGTTAAAACTTTGTGAACTCGAGTGATTGAGCTTTCCGGTGGCGGCCTGCTAGTGATCTATTACATTAGCTACCTTGCTAGCTGTAGCTCCTCATCACTGTATATGGCGTGTTTCCAAATACGTGACATTGCTTAAAAAATTTGCTTAAACACTATATGATATAATTATGTTATACAATAAATTTAATGAAATATGAAATGTTATAATTATGTAACTGCAAAACTTGGATACATAATTTCATAACTTAAAAAGTTCGCAAAATGATACGAAGATTGTTGAGCTATACATTACATGGAGATGACGCTAGGCGGAGAAAATAATTAAAAAGACAATAAGGGCCATTACTTGGGATCGGTGTGAAGATGGAGCACCAAATAAATCATATGATAGATTGATGGCATATGATAGATTGATGGTGCATCTCTGCATAAAGGGTCAGCCATGAGAGCATATATATATATATAGTCAAAGTGCATTAAAAAACCAAAGAAAAATCAAACAAAGAGAAGGCACTGAAGCTGGAGTTCCAGAAGCAACCAATAGAAAGAGAGGAGACCAAGACCCTTTTGGCTTTTGCCTACGCACCCTCCATCTCCCACACCATCGTGCTGCGTCAATCATTTCGACACGCTCTGGAAACCGAAATTAAGAAGTGGTCGTCGACCAACAAGCTCGATCGTTCCTTCATCGTTGTGCGTCATTACACATGAAGCTTCGTGCACTCGAATGATCTATATATAATACATTTCTTCAACTTCTCATCACAAGACCTCCATGATCTCAGGAACAAAACAGAATTTCCAGTCGTCGTGGATTGGGCTGTTGCTAATCATACATGCCATGAACCCCAGAAAAATGCAAGCAGATATGCTTGCAAGGAAAACAGTAGATGCGAAAACTCTGAAAGTGGTATTGGGTACAACTGCGTGTGCAAACATGGGTTCAGAGGCAACCCTTACCTCTCTTACACTGATAAAGGCTGCAAAGGTAAGCCTCACCTTTTGCAATTTGGGAAAAAGAGCTACTCTGTTTTCAACTTTCAAACACGTTTGTCTATAAATGTTTAATTCTGCTACGTTTGTTTGAGATGAGATATGACTTGTAGCACAAGATTTTGATATTTATAATATCTGTGCTTGGATATATGCATAATCAGTTGTAAACTTAATTTTGCAGACATAATTGAGTGCGGCGAAAAGAATCGCTGGAGTAGGACATGCCACAATAATGACGATGGAAGTTACACGGGGTCTTGTCCTTGGGGTTGTGTAGGTGACGGCTATGTCGACGGATCAGGCTGCCAACTCCCTATCATGGAAATTTCATTGGGTAAGAATAGTAATTAACCCTTAAAAGCTCCACTAATCTTAGCTAACGGTGATTAATTGGTGCGATTGATTTCGATTTGAAAATAGTTTGTCATCCCGTCCCTTTAATAAAAATAAAAGATAACACCTACATGCATGAACACTTTTTTTTAATATTATGATCATGTATCTGGTTTGAGGTTTGTGGTTTCCTTCCTAACACACAAGTGACTCTTCTGGGATTTGAACTCGAGATCCCAGAGGGATCTAATGAGGCTTTATACTATTGGACCAACTCTATGTTAATCTATATAAACAAGTTTGGCATTATATGTTGAAAACATGCATGCAGCTACTTGTTGCAAACGTCAGTTAATGCATCATCAGCTTTATAATGGCATGCCAATATCTTTTTTAAGCTGATTCAATCGCAAACATTTATTTCAGTGGTGTCACGTTGGTTAATTAGCATGCCTCCTTTCCATATTTAGAGAAACGTTTATTCTTATTCAAAACATTACCAATTATATTTGAGTTCAAAACCACACGCAGCGTCTTTATCTATCTGCACACAAGACTCTCTTACAAAAAGAAAATCAAGACTATTGGACCAGGGGATGATGGGAAGTAAACACAGCATCACAAGCATTTAGTGTTCATCACCACTTACTAGTTACTCTGGATAATATTTTGAACATTGTTTGCAGCCATTTTTGTAGTCTTGCTTGTTATCTTCACATTGGTCTCCACATTATGCTGGGGAAACAAGCAAAGAGCACTAAAACAACTTAGAAGACAATATTTTGAGCAAAATAGAGGAAATTATAAGTTACAACAATTTTATCAACAATAAGGATACACGGATGGAACCAAAATTTTTACTGAAGATGAGCTCAAAATTGTGACAAACAACTTTGATGAGAGCAGAATTCTTGGTCGTGGAGGGTAAGGCATTGTTTATAAGGGAATATTACGGGATAATGTTACAAGTGTAAATGATTTATTAAAAAGCACAAGTGTACACTGTCGTAAACAAATAATACAGAAGTGAGTAAAGTATCGTTCCCACGAGGATTGATCATTAAGTATCAAAATTAGTAATCTTAATTATATTAGGTCGATTGATTAGTTAGTGATTGAGATTACAAAATTAAAAATGATTAAATATGAATGCAAATTATATGAAATCAACTATGAGAAAAAGCCCTAGGGATTATATTTCACTTAGCAAATTTCGTATTAAATCACATATATATTCTAGTCCAATATATTCCACATGATTGATAGCCGAATTTCCCTTATTTTAACTACTAACCTCTTCCAAGGTCAAACATTTCTATAATTAATTATTAATCCAATATATCACCATATGAATTAAAGCAATTAATCATGCATTAAGATTTATAGAACTCATTAAGACTACACAACTCATATGAATATATTCCTATTTCATATACAAGCTATGGTTTTAATTATAGGATCTATACACATGCATCTCCTTCTGGTCTCAACATACATATTGAAATCATTCAAAAGATGGCCAATCAATTAAAAGAATTAAGAAAAATAATTAAAACTCAATTATGAAAGAAAAATTAAAACTAGATTTAAAAAATTAAGATTCAATCCATCATTAGTAAGCTATATCATCACCCTAGGAAAATAAAAATTTAGCTCATGATGAAATTAAAAAAATTAAAAAAAAACTGAAAACTTTATAAACATTGCATAAAACTTAATGATTAAATTATAAAACATACAAGATATATGAAAATGAAAAAATCTAGCCTTCTATATAGGAGGTAAAACCTTCCATGTAGGTGGCAACCTATACCATTCATAAAGGAGGACTACATAAGCCTTCCATTAAGGAGGTACTCAAGAAGCAATACAATGAACGAAATTTAACTCTAAGATGGTGTGTTCTTCTTGTGTCTCCCACTTCTCTATTTATAGATGAATGAGGTGCAAAGATTTCAACTTGTTAGACATGAATCTTGACCTTAAGTCACCAATATTGACCTTGTGGCAACCATGCTTCTTGATTGCTGCCTCATTTTGACATTCAAAATGGTGGAATTTCACATTTTGATTTTCATGAAAGTTGTAGCTCTGGATTTTAACTTAGAAATGCAAGTGGAAGCTACTCAATTCAACATTTGCAGCTTAAGTTATGGTTAAATTAGTAAGCAAAGATCAGACTGAGACAAATTTACGTTCTCAACTTTCAAGCAAAATTCGGAACCCTTGAAGATAAAACTGGGTTTTGACCTGAACAGAAAAGTTGTAGATATTTTTCTTAGCTTTTAATCCGTACAAAGAACATCCCAATCCGATGTCTAGAACTTCAGATATTACCTGAAAACTGAAATAGGGTTAAAGTTTAGTATTTTTCGATAAATTCTATTTTATGCCAAGACCATTATTTATTTATCAATTACACCCACATTCATTATATTAAGTTCAAATATCATCCATAAAATCATCATATAAAGGAAAATAAATATGAAAATATTTCACTTATCAGATAACACACCTGTTGCCATTAAAAAGTCTAGAGTGGCAGGTGACCCTGACAAATTAAGGATTTTATCAATGAAGTAGCTGTACTTTCCCAAATCAACCAAAGAAATGTGGCTAAACTTTTTGGATATTGTCTTGAAACTGAAGTTCCTTTATTAGTTTATGAGTTTATAGACAATGACACCGTTCTTGACCATATAGACCCACTAAAGAATGGGCACTCTCTTTCATGGAAGACCCGATTAAAGATAGTTGCCAAAATAGCCAAGGCCATTTCATATGTACACTCTATAGCTTCTATTCCAATTATTCATTGTGATAACAAAGCTACCAACATAGTATTAGGTCACAATCATAAAGCAAAAGTTTCTGACTTTGGAGCTTCTAGATTTGTTCCTCTTGATGAAACTCAAGTTACCATTGTGGTTTAAGGGACACAAGGATATTTGGATCCAAAGTACCTCCTTACAAGTGAGTTAAATGAGAAAAGTGATGTTTATAACTTTGGGGTTGTGTTTGTGGAGCTAATCACTAAGAATAAAGCAATTGAATTCATAGGCCAGAACGGAGAAATTTGGCTATGTACTTTGCATCTTCAATGAGAGAAGACAACTTGTTGGAGACTCTTGACAAGCAAATATTAGATCAAAAGAATGCAGAATAGACAAAGGAAGTTGCTTTCTTAGCAAAGAGGTGCATTAGAGTGAATGGAGAGGAAATGCCAACTATGAAAGAAGTGGCAATGGAATTAGAGGGTTTGATGGCTCAAGGAAAGCATCCTTGGGTAAAGGGAGAGCGGATATGATATCAGAAGAATGCAAATACTTGCCCATGCATCTGGTGGATATGGGAATGCCAGTGCTAGCAATTCAGCTGCTTATGATAGCATACAGAAACAAATAGCATTTGAGATTATAGATGGGCGATGATCATTTAATTTTAGTATTTCTCGTGTGTTTGAGCTACTCTTTCTACTCATGACAAATTAGGAGGTTTAGGTCATACTGTGTTTGAAGATTTGTATGGATTTTTAAAATGTTCAGATTTATTCAATATCATTTGATGAGATTGCATATGGGAGATGATCATTTAATGTTTGTACAAGAGAATAATCTCTCCTCTTCCCTTCCTGTCCTTTTCCCTCTTCTATATTTATAACCATTATATCAACATTTAATTGATCCAAATTTGCTTTTTTATAAAATTATAATTAAAATATTAAATTATAAAAATAAAAATAGTTAGTTAAATTCAAATTGCTAAATACTAATTATACGAATAATTCAATACTACAATAATAAAAATAAAATATTTTTTCTAAAATCAAATATAAATCATTCAAATATTAATC
The DNA here is from genome assembly GCA_963210345.1 of Inga oerstediana. Lineage (NCBI taxonomy): Eukaryota > Viridiplantae > Streptophyta > Magnoliopsida > Fabales > Fabaceae > Inga > Inga oerstediana. The sequence goes on along the minus strand of OY723407.1, from coordinate 57,832,986 downwards.
TTATGGTTAGAAAAAGAAAAAGGAAGATCGGTGTGAAAGGAAACGGAAATAATAATCCTCTCACGGTTAAACATGTTTGGATTAATTAGCTTATTTTTCAAGAATATAATAAGCATTTATTATATAAGTTGAGATAAAACTCATCTCACATACTTACCTCGTATACCGTAAATCATAATTTATAAACATTTATTACCCAAAAATAAGTTATCCCAAACGAACACTAAGTTACTCTTTTCACCAAGAGTTTTAAGGTTATACTATGTTCAAAGATTTGTAAAAATGTTAAAATTATTCAAATTAATAGCCTTGTGGCTAAAAAGCAGGTAAGTTTTCATGTATTCTTTTATCCCAAACGTAAGTTTATATAGGTGTGTGTGTGTGTGTAAAAATGGACGGTTAGTAGTAGGTTCGATCTGATTGGCCATTTATAGCCTCTTGACGATAGTGTTAAAGCTTTGTGAACTCGAATGATTAGGCTTTCATTTGAAGAACACGGGCTCTTGTGATCTATTACATTAATTAGCTACCTAGCTAGCTTGACCTCCTCACTATATATGGCGTGTTTTTGGAAGATTCCTATTATAAGGAGACCATGTCTCTCCAATTATACATGTTATTGCTTTAAGTTTGCTTAAACCCTATATGATATAATTATGTTATAAAATAAATTTAATGAAATACTACATAGACACCATGGAATGTTAAATTGTATAACTACAAAACTTGGGTACATAGTTTCATAACTTCAAAAAGTTAAAAAAAATGATATGAAAATTGTTGAGCTACAATACATGGAGATAGATGACACTAGGTGAAGAAAATAAAAAGACAAAAAAGACCAAACCTTAGGATCAGTGTGAACATGGAGCACCAAATAAATCATATGATAGATATTTAAAAAATGAATTAAATTAATTTTAAATATTTATACTTATCATTTTTTCTCCTAATTATATTGACTAGTTTATAAATTGATATATAATCTAATGACACATAATATATGATATGATTAAGTAACTTATTTAGTTTCCTTAATCTTTTAAAAAAAATCAACTATGTCTTATATTTAGTACGGGAAAGTATAAAACAAAGTTAACTTTTTTAGGAGAGATTAAGGAAACTAAATAAATTATTTAATTATATCATATATTGTGTATCATTATTAGATTATATATCAATTTATATATTAGGTAAAATAGTTTGGAAAAAAATAATAAATATAAATATTTTAAAATAATTTAATTAATTTCTTTAATAATTTTAAAAAAAACTAACTTTATTTTATATTTAAGATCAGATAGAATATAAAATATTTAAGACGGAGGCAAGTATATAAAGGCATCAGGGGTTGCGGCCATGAACATATATAGTCGAAGTGCATTAAAAGAATAAAAGAAAAATCAAACAGAGAAGGTACTGAAGCTCTGGAGTTCGAGAAGCAACCTATAGAAAGAGAGAAGACCAAGACCCTTTGGTCTTTGCCTACACCCTCCATACATCTCTCACTACCATGCTAAGTCAATCATTAGTTAGGAGATGGGAAGGTAATATGCGCTCAACCTGTAGTCTCCGAATTGTGATAGGGTTTGGGTTGGGGACTTTCTGTTCCTCAAAAGTGTGGGCTGTATAGGTTAGACGCAATTGCCAGCTGGTTGATGTGGGCTAGTCCTTGTGTTGGTTGGTTGGCCCGTACTTTTTTTTTAAAAAAAAAATGATAATTTTACAAAAGCCACAAGTCTCACACTCTTATTTAGTACATTCCAAATCCAAAGAGAGAAAAAAAATCTCATCTTTCTTTTTCTTTCTTTGAACTAAATTATTATATATTGATTGTTTGAGGATAATTTAATATTTTTTTCAGATAAAATTTAGCAAATTTGATATTTATCTCTTAAATTGTGAATTACATTTTAAAAGTTTAATAAGTGAAATAACTGATGTTAGGAAAGTAAATTTAAAAACTCATATACATATACTTCAGACTTTCAACTGTCTTATGAAAACATGAAAAAAAAAAAAATTTTCTCAAAAAAAAATAATTTTTTTTTTAGAAAAAACGCTGGCTCGTGAGTTAGCCCACCAACTTGCCACTGCCCGTGAAAATGTAGGCCTGCACCGTGTGACCCGCTGGTCAGTGCGGTTCCCAACTTTAAGACACTCCGTTTAACAACAGAAATCAAGAAGAGGTCTCGTCGATCTACGAGGCTCTTTCTTCATCCTTGTGTGTCATTAATCATCTCTATATAATGCCTTCCTACCCAGCCAGCTCTAAATTCCTGAATACCCACACTTCGAATGGAGAGAAGAGTTAGGGCAAAATAGAAAAAAGGATACCAGGAAAGAAGACTTCTATAAATAGTAAAAAAATTTACTATTTTTTATAATTTTTCCTCTCAGTTTTCTTTCTATTCAAACATAGGATAAGTATTTGTTGTTACCGCACCCTCAACCAAATTGGAACACTGGTGTATGTTTTCTTAATGACAACTACTTCCCGTGTTTTATCACTTTTTTTTCCTTCGTTATGAGCATTGAATCCTTTATGGTTTCGTTTAGAAATTAAAGGGAGAAGGGAATTGGTTTTCTTGCTAAACAAATTTGCTTGCTTAACAGGAAGAATTAGGTAGATCTCGGCCATCAAATCTAATATGGACAATTCATATATGATTTTTTTAAAAGTCTATATTTTTTAAAACAAAAATTAATGGATATAGAATAAAAATAAAGATAAACTCTTAATTATTAATTATATATTTAAAAAATCATTATTTCAAAAAACTCAAATTTAGAGTGCCGAGTTCTGCTTAGTTCTCTTTTCTAAGCACTTTGCTTCCAAAAAGTCATTAGACATTCCAATAAGCCATCGGCATCATGCCTCGTTGAGTAAATATCTGCATCAGGATCAACCAAGATCATATATAACCCTTTAAAAATCCAAACAATAGAAAAATTCAAGGCGAGAACGTACACTGAAGTTGGACCAATAGAAAGCGAGAAGACCAAGACCCTTTGCGTCAATGATTTGCACGCGCTATACAGATGAGGTCGTCCTTCTACAAGGCTCCTTAATTCCTTCATCCTTGTGCGTCATCACACATGAAGTTTCCTGTACTCCAATCATCAGGATTTGAAGTCATGATTATATAATACCTAGCTACCTAGCTCTTAACTCCCTGAATACCCACACTATAATCCTGAATACCCACACTACAATTCAGGGTTTGATGAATGCATTTCATTTGAAACTGGCGTTGCTGCTAGTCTGCAAGGTGGCTGCCCAAACGAAACCGGGTTGCAACAACACTTGGGGGAACGTGAGCATCCCCTATCCCTTTGGCACTAGCGAGAACTGCTACCTCCGTAGAAGGTTCTTCATCAACTGCCCAACAGGTCCGATTTACGGCAGAAATATAAAAGTTCTCAAAATCTCCCTGGATCCTCCTGAATTGACCGTCTGGGAACACGTCTCCAACCCTTGTTATGAATCAAACCGTACGTTTTGATGGCACACAAAGCAGTTCAGTAAGTTTTCTATATCAAACACGAAGAACAGATTCACTGTGGTGGGCTGTGACACCTACGCTTACATCAGTGACCTGTGACCTGAACAGCACGTTCACAACTGGCTGCGTGTTGACTTGTAGTGACGAGACGAGTTTTGAGGAAGGGGCATGCTCTGGTGTGGGATGTTGACAGACCAGTTTCCCCAAAGCCATGAGGAACTATAATATCAGCTTACGGAGTTTTAGAAACTACACGAACGTGAGTGACTTCAACCCTTGTGGCTATGCGTTTCTTGCCCAGAACGGATCCTTCAACTTCTCATCTCGACAAGACCGCCGTGATCTCAGGAACACAACACAATTTCCCATTGTTGTGGATTGGGCTGTTCCCGATCAGACATGCTCTCAAGCAGAGAAAGCAGCTATGCCTGCAAGGACAACAGTAGATGCCAATACTCAAGTAGTGGTATTGGGTACTATTGCATATGTAAAGAAGGGTACAGAGGCAACCCCTATCTCTCTGACCCCGATACAGGCTGCAAAGGTAAGCCTCAATCACCTTTTGAAATTTTCCAAACAGATCTACTCTGTTTTCAACTTACTACTACTTGAGATATGAGCTGTGGTACAAGATTCTTCTCTCTTTCTTTTTTTTCTCCGTCCAAAACTAGGTAGTAAGCAAACAAAGAGGATCACTTTTTTTTTTTTTTCAAAAAAATAATAATAATAATAAACGTTACTCTAAAATATTTTTCAATTGATACTAAATTAATTTTTATGATTTTTTTAGTGACTCCTAGTATCTAACACCCGACACTTCCGATGTACTTTTTAACAAATATTGGGTGTCAGTAAAAAAAATATTTTGGATACTAAGTGTACTAAAAATTAACTTAAGATGCTGAATGTTATTGAAAAAAATATTTTAGAGTACTATATACTCTTTTTTTTTTTACAAAAAAAATTCTCTCCTTGCTTTATTTACCCTAAAACTACATAGTCTTAGGATAAATTATGGGAATGGATGGGAAAAGAAAAGGAGAGAAGCCAAATCCACTTGGGCCTAGAGATATATATAATCAGTATAAACATTAACTTTAATTTTGCAGATATTAATGAGTGCGACGGGGAGAAATGCTGCAGTCGAAGATGCCACAATATCTGGGGAAATTATACATGTTCATGTCCTTGGGGTTATAGTTGCGACCGCTATAAAGACCGATTAGGCTGCAAATTCCCTCTAATGGAAATTTCATTGGGTAAGAATAGTAATTAACCCTTATAAGGTTGGACTCATCTTAGTTTATTATCCCATTCTTTAAATAAAAATAAAAGGCCAAAACTCCAGTCTTTTTTATAAAAGTCTGAAATTTGAATTGGCTTGATTCTTTTTATAAAAACATAATAAAATTTGTCTTAATATTTAATTAATTTTCTTCATATTTTCCCCTCATAAATCATTTATATGGCATTAATTAAAATGTGGACTTTTTTTATTCTCTCTCCTCATTTTCTTTTAAACTATTACTATTCTACATTCTCTTTCTTACTTTCCCTCATTTATTATCCATTTTTTCTCTCATGTTTGTCTCCTCATAAATAAGGGCATATTTAAAAAAACGTTTACTTCAAACATACTTATTGATTTTAATTAATTTTAATCATTTTTTAAATCGCGTAATGCGATTATTAAGCTCTTATGAAAAGAACTGGAGGGAGCAGCTAATAGGCTTGCTAGTATGAACAATTTTGGCATTATATATATTTTAAAAATATACGTGTAACTACATGCATGATGCAAAAGTCAGTTAATGTATCAGCATATATTTAAATTGTGTCAATCAACAAACAAACAATTTATTTCAGTTGTGTCACATTGGTTAATTAAGTTGCATGCCTATTTTCCATATTTAAAAAAAGTTTATTTTTATTGAAAGCATTACCAATTTGAGTTCAAAACCACACACAGCTTCTTTATCTCTCTCTACCCACGATACCCTCCTGCAAGAAGAGATACTCTAGACCAATGTTTATTCCCATTTAGTGTTCATAACTGTAAGAAAAGTATCTGAATTATGTAAATCTGAATTGTGTCATATTATTCACAGAAAGATACAATATATATATATACAAAGAGTGAGGAGCCTGAGTATTAATTGCTCCTAAATGAGGGGATCGTAACGGTCACTCAATCCCGCTAATTATGCTAATTGATAATGATAGAATAATTCTAATAATGATATAATATTTCCTTAACACTCCCCCTCAAGTTGGAGCATATATGTTAATCATGCCCAACTTGTTACAAAGATACTCAACCCGTATCCCAGTCAACGCTTTTGTCAAAAGGTCTGCTAGTTGGTCGTCCGATCGCACATATCCTGTAGATACAACATTTTCTTTGATCTTGTCCCGAATGAAGTGACAGTCGATCTCAATGTGCTTCATCCGCTCATGGAACACAGAATTTGATGCTATATGAAGCGCTGCTTTATTGTCACACCAAAGCTTCACCGGTAATGTCGTGACAATGCCAATTTCCTTCATGAGCTGAAGTACCCATACAATTTCTTGTACGGATTGTGACATAGCTCTGTATTCTGCCTCTACGCTTGATTTAGATGCAACCCCTTGTGTAACACCCCAAATTTTATATTCACCAAAAATATATTCTAATAATTTGAATAATTCAATAAAATGGTGAATATTTATGAACTTTGGATCTTGTGAATTTTGAAATATTCCTATTCATACGGAAATGGGCAAATAAATTCAAGAATTGAATATTCTTGGTGGAATAAATTGAGATTTGTGGAATAAAGTAAAAGCCCATATTTTTCTTTTATTGGTGGATATTTAGTAGAAGGGAAATATTTACTTGGAAGGTAAATATGCCAAGTGGCATCATCTAAAGCCAAGAGATTAAATTATAATGGCTAAAGTTGGAGCACATGTTTAAATTGCAATAAAATATATTATGTTGACCAAAGGAATGAGATAATTGTAGAAAACCCAATTGTTAATTGAAGGGAATCGGTTCAATTACAATAAGACTTATGACACAAGTTTGGAGTAGATAAGCACAAGTTGGAAGTGGATAAGGCCAAGTACACAAATGATGACAAGGGATGGCATAAAGTGGAGGGAGTATGGCATAAAGCAAGGTGTCATGATGGAAATTAAAGTGTTCATGAAAGGTGGAAAGATCTCAACCATTGATGAGATCAAGGGCTAAGATGAAATATGAAGAGAAGAGGTGAGATATTTTATGAAGCCCATGCTTCATCTTTCTTGCTCATTCTCACATCCAAACAACAAAGATAGAGAGAGAGGGAGAGCTTGGGAAAATCTAGAGAGAAGGAGGAGAAATCTTAAGGTAAGACCTTGTGGATCCAAGTTTTAAGGCTTCCAATTTGTATAATCTCCTCTCTAATCTCTTCTTCTCCATGAAACACTATGTTTAGCAAGCAAATCTTGAGCTCAAAGAGAAAGAGAGAGGAGGACCTCTAGAGAAAGGAAAAGAACTCAAGAAGGTAACTTCACAAATCCTAAAATTATGCTAGTATGTGGTTATTGTTGATGATTACGGTTGGATTTGGTTATTTTGTTGAGTTTGTAAATTTGGAAAGTGCTAATCCTAAGGGGTTATGCTGCCAAAATTTCTTTGAATCAAGGTTAAGAAGTGTTTAAGTGAGTTAATCAAGGATTAGAAGTGGAAAAGTATAAGTTTTGGAAGCTAAAACACAAAGCTCCATTTTTCTATTTTTCCTTCAATATTTTGGCCAAGACAAGATCTGGTAGTAGGAGTTGGATTTTCATGAAATAAATGGTTCCATTGGACTCAGTGGGCAAAAATATGTGGGGTTACAGTTAGGCACTTTTTCAGTAGAGGCCGAAAAAGCATATTTACGAAAACGCCACTGAAATCCCTAAATAGGGGCTGTCAAGGGTATTTTCGTAATTTGACAGTGAATTTGGTAATTTCGAGCCCAGAAATGGATTCCTTGGGTGAAAACAAGTCAAAATAGCTTTGGTCAAAATTTTGGGAAAACGTGACATCGGGCCGGGTACGGCTGGGCCGGGCCGGGCCGGGTTCCCAGGGGCATTTTTGTAAATTTTCACCATAGACTAATATAACCACAATTAACACTATGGAAGAGTATAAAATGATACTTGGATAGGTTATGACCTATTTCTGGTACATTTAATATTTTAGGACCGATTTGGAGGCCGATACGACACGTTCTTCGAGACACATTTAAAATGGGATATTAAAGCTTTGAGGTAGGGACATTATCCTTCATACACTATGCCATAAGTTATGTGATTGTGTGGATGCCATTGTTTTATAAATGCACTTTATTAATCAACATGATTTGCCTAAAGAGAGGCTGTTAGTGCCAGAGGTGCACTTACACTGGGAGTTGGTAGAAGTCCAACCGGTGTAGATTATGGGGCTGGGCCCTACTCATGTATACATGATGATGACGATGATGTGTTTATATTGTTCATTAATTTGTACATACCTTGGCGCATGACATATCTACTTTTCGCATTTTCTATGAACGATATTATGTCTCTACGGGGATTCTTCGGAATCTCACCCTATTTTTAAACAAATATCTCAGCGGGTACCAGTGGGCCAAAGGGCAAAGATGTTGACGCCGGAAAGTAAGAGGCACGTGTCTCGAGGTGCAGACAAGATCGTGGTCATGATTAGTCTATTTTGTGATATTTTGGTGAAATTTGTAAATATTAAAACTTCCGCTGTATTTTCCGTTTCCGTCGACGAACAATATCAGAATTGTAAATGAACGACGTTGGGATCGTAAACGAATATTTCTATCAGTATAATTGTACTTTTTTGTATGCCCATTGAATTCCGTCGTTATTACTCTTTGATTATCGAAATAGAAACGGGTGTTGACACCTTGTTTCTTACTCCTCCAAGATATCAGGTTGCCACCAATAAACACACAGTAACCCGTAGTGGATCGCCTCGTGGCCTTGGATCCTGCATGATCCGCATTACAGAAACACTCAACTTTAGTGTGCCCAAAATCCGAATAGAGAATGCCCCGACCTGGTTAGCCTTTCAGATAGTGTAAGATATGTTCTAAGGCTTCCCACTGTGCCACTGTTGGAGATGCCATGAATTGACTAAGTACACTAATCGAGAAGGTTATATCCGGACGAGTCACTGTCAGATAATTCAGCTTTCCAACCAATCTTCTATATCTCTCAGGATATGCAAATGGCTTCAGTTTCTCTGGATCAATCTTCTTTTTCAAGTCATCAGGAAGTTCATCAAACATACTATCATTCAAGTCCAGGTATGGATTCAGAATCATGGGAAGGCTACTTGGTGCAGCTCCAAGCTTTCCAGTTTCCTTCAGGAGGTCGAGAATATACTTCCTCTGAGTCAACATAATGCCTTTCTTGTTTCTCAAAACTTCAATACCCAGAAAGTACTTCAATGGTCCTAAGTCTTTCGCCTGGAAGTGGAGGTTGAGAAAGACTTTAAGCTTGGAAATTCCAGAAGTGTTACTCCCTGTGATTACAATGTCGTCAACATACACAACCAGAAGAATCATACCTGCATCTGTCTTCTGATAGAACACAGAATGATCACTCTTGCTTTGGCTCAATCTGAACTTCTGAACCACATTACAAAATTTATCAAACCAGGCACGTGGACTTTGTTTCAGACCGTACAATGACTTTTTGAGATAGCACACTTTCCCATACTCCCCATGAGCAACAAAACCAGGAGGTTGCTCTATATAAACTTCCTCAAGAAGGTCATCATTCAAAAATGCATTCTTAACATCCAACTGATGCAAATCCCAATGATAAGTGGCAGCGAGAGAGACAAGGAGACGAACGAAAGTGAGCTTAGCAACCGGGGAGAAAGTCTCAGAGTAATCAATGCCATAAGTCTGAGCATACCCTTTAGCAACAAGCTGAGCTTTTAGCCGTTCTAAGGAACCATCAGCCTTAGTCTTAACCACAAATACCCATTTACACCCAATGGCCTTCTTTCCAGAAGGCAGATCAAAAAGAGTCCAGGTACCAGCCTTTTCAAGGGCCATCATTTCTTCTTCTATCGCAGCACGCCAACCAGGATGAGCTAAGGCTTGGTGAAGGGAGGTAAGGGTGGTTATGGACTCAAGGGTGGTCACAAGGGAAGAGGAAACAAAGGACAATTGCTGGTAAGACACAAAGTTTGATATAGGATACGTACAATTAGCATAACGTTTAGGAGGACAACAGGGGCGAATACATTTTCTGAGGGCAATAGGGAGATCATTAGAAGGGTCAATGGCAAAATCAGGCACAACTGTATCAGGGCCAGGAGTGGGAGGGTCTGGAGTTGCAGTAATAGAATCCAACGGCGAAGCATCTACTGACAGAGGTTCAGAATTGGTGGGATCAGTCTCAGTGATGATATAAGGAACTGGAACAGCATCCTGAACTGGTGGGACACGATAAACCAAGAAATCATCCGTCGGATCAATGACCGAGGAAGACGCAGAGATTATGGAAGACTTGAAGAAAGAAGAAGTCTCATGGAAGGTGACATCAGTGGACACAAGATAACGACGAAGATCAAAAGAGTAACAACGATAACCTCTCTGGACTCGAGAATAACCAAGGAAGACACACTTTAAAGACTTGGGATCGAGTTTACTGACACTTGGACGAACATCCCGAACAAAACAAATGCAACCAAAGATTTTCGGATCAACAGGGAAGAGTTTAGTAGTGGGGAACAAAACAGAATAGGGAATGTCACCATTAAGATTAACCGAAGGCATGCGATTGATAAGAAAACATGCAGTAGACACGGCATCAGCCCAAAACGGTGTAGGAACACTAGAGTGAAACATAAGAGCTCGAGCAGTTTCTAAAAGGTGGCAATTCTTTCTTTCAGCAACACCATTTTGAGCAGGGGTATCGACACATGAGGATTAGTGAAGAATACCATGGCTATGCATGTAATCAGTAAAAGGGGCAAAAAAATATTCTTTCGCATTATCACTTCGAAGGATTTTGACAGGAGTTTGGAATTGAGTTTGAATTTCAGCACAGAAGTTTTGAAAATGAGTAAACAATTCAGAGCGCTGTTTCATTAAATAAAGCCAAGTTGTTCGGGAAAAATCATCAACAAAAGTGACAAAATAACGATAACCAGTCTGAGATAAAACTGAACAAAGACCCCAAACATCAGAATGTACTAATTCAAAGGGGGACGCAGCCCGCTTATTGACTCGAGGTGCCAAATGAATACGATGGTGTTTGGCAAACTGACACGACTCACAATCCAAAGCAGATACAGAAGAAAACTGAGGATATAACCTCTTTAGAGACGAAATTGACACATGACCAAGACGACAATGAACTTCAAAGGGAGATGACCCACCAGAACATACAACGGAACGCGGCACCTTATCATCCAGAATGTAGTGTCCACTAGATTCATAACCTCTACCAATAATATGCTTCATCGACAGATCCTGGATCAAACAATGGTCAGGAAATAGTATGATAAAGCAGTTCAAATGACGAGTAAGTTTACTGGGAGATAGAAGATTAAAGGTGAGATCGGGAATATCAAGAACAGAAGATAGTGAAATAGAGGGGGTGGGGTTAATAGTGCCTAATCCAACCACACGGATGGGGGAACCATTGCAACGTAGATGGAAGATGGGGTAGCATAGGCGGCATACGACGAAAATAAACGATGGTTACCTGTCATGTGGTCGATAGCACCAAAATCAATGACCCACTTCGAGGAAGTGGTAGCAAGACCAGAGGGCAGAGTACCTGTAGATAAGGCTGCAGTAGATGGCGAACCCAGGGCAGACGGATCAAAGGTCTGGGCAACATGAGCAGAACCACGTTGCTGATCACGTTGTTGTTTAAGCTACAATTTTTGACAATTTTTCTTGATATGGCCAGGTTCCTTGCAATAATGACAGATAATACCGCTAGAAGTCATGCTCGGGGTATTGGAACCTTGTTTGGAGCCAGAATTCCTATTGTCAAAGGGGCCCCGACCGGCCAAAGCACTCGCATTAGGATCCACAGACGGGCGGGTCATACCATCAGCGCGAAGGGCGCGTGCGAACACATCTTCGAGGGATGGGAGCTCCTGACTAGACAGGATTTGAGAGCGGATGGTCTCATAAGATGGATCAAGGGCTTCGAGAAAACCAATGATGGCCTGTAGTTCCATATTTTTAATGCGAATCTCAAGATCTGCTTCTGGCAACATGAGAACTTTCATTTCCTCATACAATCGTTTATAATCCAAAAAGAAATCCTTCAATGGACGACCCTGCTGCTGAGAGCGATAAAAACCTTTACAAACTTCATGAATCCGAGTAAGCCTCCCTTTACCAGAGAACATAAATTCCAGATAACCCATTATTTCCTTAACCGTAGTACAATGACTCACTGAAGACAAGATCCGGGGTTCATTAGAATTTCTAATTTGAAATAAGATTCTAGCATCAGCCCTTTTCCAAGCAACCAGTTTGTCTTTGTCACTAGGGGGTTCATCAGTTAAATGTTCTTCCTTCTCAATACCCATAATATAGATCTTAACAGTAGTGCTCCAATCACTATAATTAGTCCAGTTCAATTGTGAGAAAGTAATCTTAGCCGACATGGGTAACATTTCAGGAGTCTTAGGGTCAGCCATGGAGTCCAGAAGCGAAGAACAATAATAAAGAAATCCAACAAATGAGAAAATCTCCAAATTTAGACACAAACAGTACCCAAAAATAGTACCAAAACAGTTCAAATGTCCGAACAGTGCAAAAACAGCGTCAAAATAGTGAAACAGTACCGAAACAGTGTCGCGCTACAGTGATGCGCAATGACGATCTACAGTACAGATACAGCACGATGAATAGTGACGCGTTACAGTCCTCTACAGCACCGCTACAGTACGCGATGAACAGGGACGCGCTACAGTACTCGATGAACAGCGCCGCTACAGTGTTTTGGAATAGTGTAGCCGTCCGATAAACAGTGCCGCGAATGAATAGTCACCTCTTTAGAGAATGCACAGTACCGCCGCCGATGAACAGTGCGTGTCGGGAAAAAAATAATTTCAGAAAACCTTATGCTCTGATACCATGTAAGAAAAGTATCTGAATTGTGTAAATCTGAATTGTGTCATATTATTTACAGAAAGATACAATATATATATACAAAGAGTGAGGAGCCTGAGTATTAATTGCTCCTAAATGAGGGGATCGTAACGGTCACTCAATCCCGCTAATTATGCTAATTGATAATGATAGAATAATTCTAATAATGATATAATATTTCCTTAACAATAACCATGGTTAATTCACAAACAGCAACGTTTACCAGCTACTGTAGATGATTTTTTTTTTGATACAATGGAAAGGAAACTATAGATGATATTTTAATTGAACATTGTTTGTAGGCATTTCCGTAGCCTTGCTTGGCCTGGTCTCTTCACATTGGTCTCCACATTATGCTGGGGAAACAAGCAAAGAGAACTAAAACAACTTAGAAGAAAGTATTTTGAGCAAAATGGAGGAAATTATATGTTGCAACAATTTTATCAACAAGAATACACTGACAAAACCAAGAGTTTTACTGAAGACGAGCTCGAAGTTGCCACAAACAACTTTGACGAAAGCAAAATTCTTGGTCGTGGAGGACAAGGCACAGTTTACAAGGGGATATTATAAGATAACACACATGTTGCCATTAAAAATTCCAAAGTAGGAGGTGATGATGGACAAATTAAGGATTTTATCAATAAAATGGTTGTACTTTCTAAATCAACCATAAGAATGTGGTTAAAACATTTTGGGTGTTGTCTTAAAACTGAAATTCCGTTGTTAGTTTATGAGTTTGTGAACAATGACACCCTTCTTGACCATATAGATTCATTAAAGAATGAGCACTTTCTTTCATGAGAGACGTGATTGAAGATAGCTGCAGAAACAATTTAGGCCATTTCTTATTTACACTCTGCCGCTTCTATTCCAATTATTCATCATGATATTTGTAGCATCCTGATTTTTATTTATAGAATATAATTATAATCATGAAATAATTATTTTAATATATATATATATAGATATATATATATTAAATATTAAAATAATAATAATAGTAAAATATTTTATATATATATAGAGAGAGAGAAATATTTATTTAAAAAATTAATTAAAAATAGTAATAATAATAATTAAAAATTTTAATTTTATTAAAAAAAAAATTGGTAGGTGGCGGCACCACCACCTCCACCTACCATTGTTTGAAAAAAAAAATATTGCAGCCACCTACCACGTGAAATGAGGAGAGGGTATTATATAAATACCCCTTCCCCATACACACTTCACGCATCAGATTTTGTGTGGAGTGTGGTGCTGGACGGTGAGGTTCTGATAAGAGTATTTTTATATTTTTAGATATTAATAAGGTACAGAAAATCACTTTTATTCACACAAAAATTTTTATGAAAATGTTTTAAATAATTTTATCTTTTTTTTATAGTAATTTTTTTACTAATTAGAGAATATTTTAGGATTAGAGTTTTTGGCAAGTTTAAGTTTTATCAGTATATAACTTTAGGAATGTAAAGGATAATTAATAGTGAATTTTAATTGATTTATTTTTGTTATTCAATTGGTATAAGATTTTATAATGAATTTTCTATATAATCAATTTATAAATATTTCTATATTAGGCTTTCTAACCTATTAAATTTAGATTAAATAATTTATTTGGGTTATTGGAGGTATTATTGAAATTCTAATCGGCTTAGTTTTTGTAGATTTTGAATTAGAGACTAACGTATAATTTAAAACTGAAATTAAAAGTCCTATCTTGAAGACAGGGTTTTTAAAAACTTTTTCAAAACCTATTCGATGCGGTCTCACATTCACATTTTGAATATATTTAGCCTGTGCAGTTCGATTTTATTCATACATATCAAAGTGTAATAAAAATTCCCAACAACACTCGGGTTTTATCTATTAACTGGAGGGTTTACGGGCATACTCGCCCCTATTAATTTCCCATATCGAGGATTACATGAAACTATCCATAACTACAACATATCCAAAATATATAATAATCTAAAAAGATAATAACCAACCATCAAAACTAAAACTCCTAGCTAGGAGCTCTAGCCGCCCTTCGTCACTTGCTTTTTCTTTGAACCGCTTGCCCTGATTGTAAATTAGTCAATGGAAAGAATGAGATTCAAAAGAATCCCAGTATTAAAAAATCGCTCATACAATATATAATAACATGGCATGCAAGCAAATCACAATCAGCAATAGCAGCAACAATCATAGTGATGTGTGACTTTCGTTGTTAACGACAGCTCACTAGGCTGTATCCACATGATGTGTGACTTGCGTCACAAACGATAGCTTGCACTGTATCTACATGATGCGTGACTTGTGTCACAAACAATAGCACACATGGCTATATACACATGATACGTGACTAGCATCACAAACAACAGCACTCACGGTTGTATACACATAGCTTTCACAGCAACATACACCCTAGTATTTGCAATCAACACAATTCAACGATAAGACATACATATAATGCATTACACATAATATAAGAGAAAGAGTCACTACCTTATTTTTTCCTCTTGTGCTCTAGCATCGGTTTATCACGCGTAGGGCAAATGTCAAATCCTATCAATCATAATCAAGGATGACGTGTTATTACCTATTTCAATTCTTTAATAACTCATAATACTTGGGTTGGTTATCACTATGGTCATTTAATAAAATCAACTAACGAGCCAAAGTGGTCAATTAACCCAAAAGACCAATCTTCTAACCTTAGAGTTCATAGTTATTACCATGTGCCATCACCTTTAGATTTTCGCACACTTGAACCAAATATGCCAGAATTTTCTCCAAACTCTGAAAAATCATAACTAATTCTACAAAAATCGAAATAGGGTGATTCTGAAGGCCATATGACTCTCATTTAATCTATTTTCAAGGAAAAATATCAACCACAGCCAATTGGATACACAGCACTCCCAGAATTTCATTTATTGCACACTGTCAAAATTCAACCTAGTTTTCATGACCTAACTTCAAAAATTCATAACTCCCAGTATACAAATCGAAATGACACAAATGACCTATCAAATTAAAGCTTGATATTTATACTATTTAATTGAACTGGAAAGTTTTAGAATTTTTAGAGATCATTAGTTATCCAAAAACACCACACCAATAGAGTACCTCGCTGGAATTCTGTTCACACAGAAAATCCAGTTTTGTATTTTAAGTTTCAATGACCCAAATTTCACAACCTAGGGCTATTTCTATACTTTTTTTTTGTGTAGAACACAATGGTGACATCAAAATAAACAAATTCTCACTCATTCCCCACGTCCTGTTTTGGGTAGAAATTCATCAAAATTCCAACAATTACCATACTTCTAATGTAAGCCCCTAACTAGCTTCATATGTCCTCTAAGCATCATAAAACAACATATACATAATCAAATCACCATGACTCTTCAACACCCTAGCTTGGACTAAACCAGGCAGAATTACACATGTCAAAATACTCATTCATTCTACACAACCAATAGCTCAAATTGAAGCCAATACTCACCTATTGCTTCTCCTTAGCTCCTTTCTTTGGTGTTTTAGCTTTTGCTCTTGGATGGTAGCACAAAACACCTCATCTTGAAATTCTAAAATCATAAAAATGAAACTCTCATCAAGAGGAACAATGTTTATGAAGGGTGTTTGGGCCATAGATGAGGTTAAGAAGGTGAAACTCAAGAAGAAAGAACTCACCTACACCTTGCTTCTTTTCTTCTCTTTTTATGCAGCACCTAAACTGACTTGGAGAATAAGAGAGAGGGTGATTAAATGTTCAATTTTTCTCTTCCCTTAACACATTAATACTTGGCCGAAAAGTTGGCCAAAAGAAATAGATAAAGACCCTTTAAAAATATCATAATCCACCTCCTTCAAATACTCTATTTTATTATAAAGCAACACATGCTATATTCACTTGATATCATCATCTTTTCTCTTTTCATATACTTGGCCGAAAATTGCTTCTTGTATTAACTAAAAAGGAGCTCTTAAATTATCATATTTTCCTCCTCCACATATTTTATTTAGAGTTGCAATATTTGACCATAAGACTTTTTTCATCATCTTTTCTCTTCCTTTATCTTAACTTGACCGAAATTATACCTTAAAGAGGCTATAAGAAAGCTTCTTGAATTTCATATATTTCCTCCTTACTTTAGTTGAAATAATTGACTTTGACTTCACCTTTTCCTTTGCTTCCTTATGCCACACGATCTTGCCCTCTTAAAAGAGGAAAAATAGCTTCTTACTTTATCATATTTCCACTTCCTCACATGTTGCTTTTAGCATCAGAAAATTGACCAAGTCCTCATCTTTTCTTGGTCTTACATATGTTTCTCTTTCCTTTCTCTAACTTGACGAAAAAATGGCTGCCAAAGGAACCAAATAAACTCTTAAATTAACTTCATTCATTCCCTTGCAGCTAATGTGTAATAGCCATTATATTATACACTTGCCTACTATATATCTTTGACTTTTCAACTATACTTTGTATGATCACAATTGCTTCATCTTTTAGCTTATTTATCACCAAGTATCTATTCCCTTCATGCTCCTTTATTTGGACATCCCAATATCATGAGGAAAACGGAAAAATATGGTTTTGGATTTTATTTAGCTAAATGATTATTATGCCCATTCAGCTCATAATTCATATTGTATTCTCTGAAATTATTTGTTTAACATTAATTTCATTCACTTTTGAAGTCATTATCCCTTAATCATATTTTAGGGCATTACAGATTTGATGTTATATGAAATCATAAATTATAATTTGATATTAGAAATTATAGTTTGAAATGGTTTTAATTATGTGGAGGTTTCAATATTGTTTAGGATGATGATATTAGGTTATGCTCATATAAGTTAGAAAAGTGATTTAATTAATTTAGGATGATGATATTGATAATTTTATTGTTAGATCTTATATGTTTTGATGATAACAAAGATTGGATCAATGATATTAAAGGATTTGATGACAAACAAATGAATTTGAACAAAGTGGCAAAGCATTAGTTGAAGTAAGCACTGAAGAATAAACAAATTTTGTTAAGGCTTACTCGAGTAGCTACTCGAGTAGCCACTCGAGTAATCATAGAGAATTTCATCCAGAGAAGCACTGCCAAAATTTGGAAGATGTTACTCGAGGGACCACTCGAGTAATCTGTAAAGTTATATAGACCATTACTCGAGTAGCCACTCGAGTAACATAATTTACAAAGGCATCACTTGAGTAGCCACTCGAGTAACCAAGGAAAAAATCTTCCAGTAGCTCTCGGCCAAGAAATGCAACAATTAACTCGAGTAGCAACTCGAGTAACCATGTGAGAAAAAGGCATTACTCGAGGGAGCACTCTAGTAATCTATGGAGTTATTTGATCAATTACTCGAGGGATCACTCGAGTAACCAGATAAGCAAACTCTCGGCCAAGATTTGAATGACATTACTCGAGGGAATAATCGAGTAATATGCAAACTTATTTGAACTCTACTCAAGGGAGCACTCGGGTAACTTCTGAAGAAAACACATGGCCACTCGAGTAAGCACTCGAGTAATCAGATTACCAGAGTCAGCACTCGAGTAACTTGTGATGGAAAGACATGGCCACTCGAGTAGCCACTCGAGTAATCAGGTATTTGCAAAGTTTGTGATCTATCTCACTCTATGTCTTACCCGAGTAATATCTTATGAAATATGTTGAGTTATCCACTGCCATATTTTTGACAGGTTTACTCGAGGGACCACTCGAGTAACAGACATGATCACTCGAGTAGCCACTCGAGTAAGGCAGTCCAAAAATTATGTTTTTAATCAAATGTTTATTAAATTGTTTTCTATATGATTAACTCTTCATTGCACTAGTATTCTAAGTACATTTGTAGAGAAACAATGAAAGATTATGACAGAAGTGAAAAGTCAAATAAAAGTCCAAACGTTCACCTACCGCTACCTACTGCAAACGGATAGTTTTCAAATTTGAAGAATAGTCAACCGTTGCTGCGCGACTCTATCGGACATGTTTGAATTGCTTCCAACGGATATTACAAATTATCTACATATATGGAGCATTCAAAGTGAAGAAAACAAGACACAAGAACTGAGAATACATTCATCAATACACTCTTAGTGCTTCATTTTTCTTATACTCATTCATTGTACTTCAGTGATTATATATTTGCTCTGTGAGAGAGTTTTTCATTACAAACTCAATATTTGTGATTGAGACAACTTAAGGTTGTGGAACCTTGAGTTGGGGATTTGATTATAATGTGTAAGGGGGAGCGAGTGTCCAGGTGAAGGAACTTGCTGTGTATTGAGGTGCCAAGAACCCACTAAATATTGGAGAATATAGTGAAACTCTCAGAGACGTTCTGAGGACTGGATGTAGGTTAAAGTGGTTGTGGCTGAACCAATATAACTTCCGGTGTACTCTTCGGTGATATTTCTCTTTTCTCTCAACTGTCTTAAATATTTAGTTAATTTACTTATACGCAATGAAATTTTTGGTATCACCCAATTCACCCCCCCTTAGGTGAAACGCTTGCACTAACATTTGATATTAGAGCGTATGTCTTCTTGTTAAGGTTTAACAGCCTAAGAAGGATCCAATGGCAAGCATGGGTGAAGGCATTCTTCCCGACGGAGCTTCTATCACAAGACCTTCGGGTTTCAATGGCGAATACTTCTCATTCGGGAAAGCAAAGTTCAGAGTCTTCGTAATGGCTACTGAATATAGACTATGGGATGTGATCGAGAGTGGAAACTACAAACCTGAAAAGATTATAGATTCACAGAGAGTTCCCAAGACACCAGCAGAATATGATGAGAATGATAAGAAACTCATTATATTCAACAACAAAGCAATTCTAATGATTCAAAGTGCCTTGAGTCAAAATGAGTACTTCAGAATCTGCACACTCCAACAACTAAAGAAATGTGGGAAGCTTTGGAAATAGCTCACGAAGGAACTTCGGAAATAAAAGAAAATTGGATCAATACTCTGGTTACTGAGTTTGATTTACTTTGAATGAAATTAGGTGAGTCGATAGTTGAATTTGAACTGAGATATACTCACCTTGTTAATCAACTTGCAGCACTTGGAAAAGTATATGATCAACATACCTAAGTACGAAAGATTTTAAATATTCTTTCTAAAGACTGGGAGGCAAATGTCATCGCAATTGAGGAAGCAAAAGGTGAATCAATGCGATCGGTTGCTTCTCTATTCGGAAGTCTTTCTGAATATGAAAGTAAGTTAAAGTTCAAACAAGAACTAGATGATATTGATGATAAGAAGAAAAGAGGTCTAGCACTGAAAGTAAAAGAAGAAGAACAAGATGAAGATGAAGAGCTTGACGATGACGAAATGGGCCTAATCATAAAGGAGGAACAAGCAATAAAGAACACGTCATTTGCTATGAATGTGGAAAGTCGGGATATTTCAAATCAGAATGTCTAGAACTGATTCAGAAGAATAAAGAGAAGAGGAAAGGAAAATTCTACAATAAGAAGAAACCCTTTGTATATGCCATATGGGGAGTTAGTTCTTCTGACGAAGAAAGTAATGAAAAAGAAGTAGCCAATATCTGTCTAGTTGCTCAAGAGGAAACAGAAGAAGAGATAACTGATTCTGATCCTACCTATGATGAATTACTTTCCGAATATAATGCTTTACATTCTGAATTCATCAAAGTAGTTAAAGAACTAGTTATTTTGAAAAAGAAAAACAAATCTCTTAAAGTAGAACTTAAAGAGACTTTTGAAAAGGATTGTGAAAACTATACTTCTTTGAAAAAGAAAAACAGTGATCTTACTAAATCTCTTGAAAATTTCACTAAAGGAAGTGAAATGATAAATGTAATTTTAAAAGCTCAACGATTTGTGAATGATCGATCTGGAATTGAATATGATCCAAAATCAGACAGAAGGAAAGAAAGCAAGAAAGCTGGAGGTAAATCATACTTGAATTATTTTCAACATTCTGTGTATACATCAAATCCTATTGCACATTGTAATTATTGTAATAGAAAATGTCATTATACTTCATCATGCATTTATAAGAAGAAAGGAAATATAGGAACCTACAAATAGGTACCTAAAGGTTCATATGTTCCGAAAAATGTTCGTACTAACCCAAAAGGACCTAAAAAGATGTGGGTACCTAAGACTTAATCGTATTTGATTACAGAAATGTCTTAAAGCATCCAAAAACAATAAGTGGTACATAGACAATGGATGCTCTAGACATATGACCGGTGATTTCAAAAGTTTTACCACATTGCAACCTAAGGAAGGTGGAAAGGTAAAATTTGGAGGAAATCAATCCGAAAAAATAGCAGGAATTGGTGAAATAAAAAACGACAAAGGAATACAAGTCAAATATGTATATTACATTGAAGGCTTGTGTCATAATTTGCTGAGCGTAAGTCAAAGTGCAGATAAAGACAACTGGATAATATTTAACTCAGAGGAAAGTCTGATTGTCAACAAGAAAGACTTACAACTTGATAAGAAAAATATCAAGGCAAAGCTCAGATCAAAAAGGGAAGGTAACTTCTATACACTTGATATAAATAGAAATAACTCTGAAAATTGTTTTCTAAGTAATGCCAATGAAAGTTGGTTATGACAACTGATAATATTTGACTCAGAGGAATGTCTGATTGTTAACAAGAAAGACTTACAACTTGATAAGAAAAATATCAAGGCAAAGCTCAGATCAAAAAGGGAAGGTAACTTCTATACACTTGATATAAATAGAAATAACTCTGAAAATTGTTTTCTAAGTAATGCCAATGAAAGTTGGTTATGGCATAAGAGACTAGCTCATGTCAACATGCATCAATTAGGCAAACTACTCAAAAAGGATTTAGTTCTTTGATTACCCAAAGTAAGTTTTAAAAATGATTTGATTTGTGACGCATGTTAAAAGGGTAAACAAACTAAATCATCTTTCAAATAAAAAAATGAAATTACAACAAATCAACCACTTCAATTGATACATATAGATTTAGTTGGTCCAGCAAGAGTTAAAAGCCTTAGAGGCAACTTATATTCATTGGTCATTGTTGATGATTTCTCTGGATTTATATGGACTATTTTTCTGTCATCAAAGGATAAAACCTTTGCAGAATTCATTGTTTTTGCCAAGAAAGTGCAAAATGAGAAAGGTATGTCCATTGCAGGTATCAGGACAAATAATGGAGGAGAATTTGAAAATCAAGCCTTTGAAAAATATTGTGATACTAATGGCATTGATCACAATTTCTTTGCTCCAAGGACACCACAACAAAATGGAGTCGTGGAACATAAGAATAGAGTGCTTACTGAAATGGCTAAGCAATGCTGAATGAAAAGAACGTGTTTCAAGTTTTCTGGGTCGATGCAATGAGCAAGCACAACATGCTATATTTCAAATAGAGCCTACATTAGAACAAAACTTGGAAAGACACCATATGAGCTATACAAAGGAAGGAAGCCGAATCTTGCTCATTTACACGTCTTAGTTGTAAGTGTTTCATTCATAACAATGGTAAAGATAACTTAGGAAAATTTGATTCTAGAACAGATGAAGGAATTTTCCTAGGCTATTCTAACCGAAGTAAAGCATATAGAATTTTCAATAAACGAATATGTGTTGTTGAAGAATCAATTCATGTTGTATTTGATGAATTTGAATCCTCTGATAAAACCATTGATGATGAGAAGGAAGTTGTTTTAAATCAAGAAAATGGTCAATCTATTTCTAAATTTCTTATTCCAGCAGTTGATTAAACCAAGGAAGAAGATCAGTTACTAGGACAACCTAAAGCCTGGAAATACAATAGGAGTCATCCCCTAGATCAAGTCATAGGAGATGTGAATGAAGGAGTCAAAACTAGAAATAGAATTTTCAATGAAGTTAGTTTTTCTGCATTCATTTCTGAGATTGAACCTTCTAACATTGACGAAGCTCTATCAGACAATGATTGAGTTATAGCAATGCAAGAAGAACTAAACCAATTTGAAAGAAATCAAGTTTGAGATTTGGTACCCTGACCTAAGGATCATCCGATCATTGGCACTAAATGGGTATTCAAGAACAAACTTGATGAATCTATAATAATTGTTAGAAATAAGGCAAGATTGGTGGCCAAAGGCTATAATCAGGAAGAAGGAATTGATTATGAGGAAACGTATGCTCCAGTAGCTAGATTGGAAGCTATACGAGTACTCTTAGCCTTTGCATGTATCAAAGGATTCAAACTCTATCAAATGGATGTAAAGAGTGCATTTCTGAATGGCTACATCATGGAAGAAGTATATGTAGAGCAACCTCCAGGTTTTGAAGATGTAACCAAACCTAACTATGTTTTTAAACTCAAAAAGGCTATATATGGTTTAAAACAAGCTCCTAGAGCATAGTACGAAAGGCTCAGCAAATTGCTTATTGATCAAGATTTTGTACGAGGAAAAGTTGATATAACACTTTTTACAAAACGAAAACATGATGATATATTAATTGTGCAAATATATGTTGATGATATAGTTTTCGGTGCTACTAACTAAACTATGTGCAAAGAATTTTTTAAAATAATGTAGGGGGAGTTTGAGATGTCAATGATGGGAGAATTTAATTTCTTTCTCAGTTTGCAAATCGAAGAAAGAAAGAATGGAATTTTCATATCTCAAAAGAAATATTTGAAAGAGCTATTGAAGAATTATGGATTGGATGAAGCAAATGGAATGGACATACCCATGAGTTCAACCACATTGCTTGATACGGATGTCAAGGGAAAAGATTACAACATCACAAAATATAGAGGAATGATTGGATCATTACTCTATCTCACTGCAAGCAGGCCTGACATTCAATTCAGTGTGGCTATGTGTGCAAGATATCAATTAGCACTAAAAGAGTCACATGCTGAAACCATCAAACGAATCTTCTGATATCTTATTGACACGCCAGAATTAAGTCTCTGGTATCCCAAAGGAAGAAGTAAATATCTAGTTGCGTACCCAGACTTTGATCATAGAAGATACAAGACGGACAGAAAGAGTACAAGTGGACAAGGCTAGTTTCTTGGAGGCTCACTTGTATCATGGTTTAACAAGAAACAACTACAGTGTCTCTTTCGTCAATGAAAGCTGAGTATGTTGCAGTATCAAGTTGTTGTGCACAAGTAATATGGCTGAAGCAACAACTCTAGGATCTTGGTATTTATTTGAAAGAAACACCAATATACTGTGACAACACTAGCATGATAAGCTTGGCAAAAAATCCTGTTCAACATTCCAGAACCAAGCATATTGATGTTAGACATCACTTCATCAGAGATCATGTCCAAAAGAAAGATGTTAAAGTAATATTCATTCCAACTCATCTTCAACTAGCTGATATCTTCACAAAACCTCTTACAAAAGATCAATTTTTATATATTAAACGAGAATTGGGAATGGTAAATTCCAATGAATTGTAAGTTATTTAGTGTTTACAAAATGGTAGATGATATTTATTGATGTTTTGATGATTACTAATTTAAGCATTGGAGTTTCTAGCAATTTATTTTGCAGGATCATAATAATCTGTTTTGGAGTATGAATAGCAGAGGTTAACATAGGACAACATTACTAGAGTGACAACTTCAAGTAATGAGCATTACTGGAGTGACATCTTGAAGTAATGGAAGCATTACTCGAGTACCACACGAGTAATGAACTTGAAAATGTGCCAGTGAAACATTAATTTCAAATGAAACGGCACAACGGTTGGAAATGAATAGTCAGAAGGTGAAGAGACAGCTTACCCGAGGGAGGCCTCGAGTGAATTTCAATATTACTCGAGTAAGGCCTTGAGTGAACCTGGGTGCAAATTTCAAATCAGCTAAGTTTCAGTTCAAATATGTTCTAAAGTGTCATCAAATGATCGAGGGAATATACATGGATAATTACAATATTATTCATGCCAAGTACGTTCTCAAATCTGTTGTATTTTAAAATTTTTTTGTATGATCACTCGAGTAGCTACCCGAGTGATGATGATGATCACTCCAGTAAGCCCTCGAGTGATGTCGGGCTCTAGGTTATTTCAAGTCGATACTCTATCATTTCTCACAAAATCTCCTCGAGTGATTCTCCTAGTGCTCTCACAAAAACTTTTCAAAATCTTTTTCTCTTCCCATAACCGTCAAAACCCAGTGATTTACACCTTCAAAAACTTCTCGGATTGCACTGAATCATCTGCCCTAAACTCGCGACACTTGTCTCTATTTTTTTGAAATATTCAATTTTCTCAAATCACAATGATAAGGACAAAATCTCCCAATCTTAGCACTCCTTCTGAGTCTTCTAAGCCATATCAACCCTTTGATTCACATTCCTCTCCTCCTACCAAGAAAAGGAAAATTTCTCCTAAACCTAAGACCAAAGCCAAACCGCAAACCAAACCAAAGGTGAAAGGGGTTGTGATTAAGGATCTCATTGCCACAAAAGCTCAATCCAAGATGAGTTTACCCTCTGGAAAAGGCAAAACAACAAAAGAACCATCTCCTCCTTCCTCTGATTCATCCGACACACCCACCTTTTCTCCTAAGCCTCTGAAAAAGCCTAAGGTTAGTAAGAAGCTTACCAAAGTCATGGTAGGCATACTTGAAGAAGCTTTCCAATCTAAGGAAGCAAAGAAAGGGAAGTCTTCAAACCAAATAGAAGAGCGGGATGAAGAAATCACATTTCCTCCAAAGGGATTCACCGTGAGCAAGCTTGAGGAATCTCAGAAGTACCTGAGTCATTTTGCAAGAAGAAATGTGTACAAGATGCACTATATTGACTACAAGGTGCTTCAAGAAGTATTGAAATTCGATCAGAGTCCCTACCTTGATTCCTATATGCCTTGGCTATCTGTCAAACTCTCATTTTACACTAAAGTTGTGAGACATTTTTATTGTAACCTCGAACCTATTAATGATCCTATTAGGAAGTTTGTGGAAGAAGAAATGACTTCTAAAGTTAGAGGACAAAGAATTCTAATCTCACCTTCCAGAATCAATACATGGTTAGGAATAGAAAATCCTCCTGATGATGATTACCCTAACCTTGATTCAAACCAAATATTCTCTATCCTCAAACCTGGTGAGATAGTGGCACCTCTCAATTTCAATTCGAGTGATATGAGTGATTTTCATAGAATCCTATGGTATATCTACTCTAGAGCTATGGTGAACAAATCCAATAACTTCACTCATTTCATTGAGAGAGACTTCAGGAAATTCGCCTAATTAATTCTCAAAGAGCAAAAGGGCTTGGGAGAGTATATCTTCAATGAGATCAAGAGGTATAGATATGAAGGAAAACCAATTACTCCAATGCCTTATCCTCAACTTAGTTCCTTGTTCCTCAAGAAGAATAAGATTTGGTACTTGGAGAGTATGGAGCCGGTTGAGAGGATAGCTGATAACTCCCAATTTTTAATATATTTAAGATAAATTTTGATATAATTGGGGAGTTATCAATGCTAATTTAAGATGATTTTCTTGAAATTTTATAAGATATCAAGTTGGTGCATTATTTAGGGATTTTATTTTAAATATTATAGTTTTCAACATTTTAAAAATAAAAAGAAAAAAGAAAAAAAGAAAAGGTGTTGGTTGTCCTTATTTTGTTTTGTCTTTTATTTCCTACTCTTACTTCTATTATATCAAGTGATGTCGTTTTTGGGAGGAGGATCTTTCAATTTCAACCCATTAGAATTCTCAAATCAAAGAAATGGGCCTACATGTTTGGGAATTGGAAAATAAAATAAAATAATGAAAAGAGGCCTACAGCTACAGATTGGAAAAGGGGAATTCATGTCTTGAGTTTTGAAGAGGGAGCGACAGTCTTTTGTTGAATGAAGAATTAGAAGACCTAAGAAAAGCCACAGCCCACAGAAAGCTACAAGTTTTTTTGAAAAAAAACGGAGAGCAACGGATTGAAAAAGGGGAGACAGCCGCAATACATTTTTTTTCATCATATATTGGCTGAAGCCAGAGGGAGACACAGCCGCAAGATTGGGAAATGAACAGAAAAGAAACAAGGAGCAGGAGGAAGAGGATTGCGAGCTGGGTGGCGGCGACTTGGTTTGCTGTATCTATCATCTGTATCGTCTTCACCTATTGAGAGAGTCAGAGATCAAGAGCTGGGTATTGGAGAGTTGCAAGAGCGATATGGAGAAGCAGAGTAGCTGCCTGGAAACAGAGCAAATGATTACAAACCAATCATTATCACAGCGGGAGAGCTAAGAACCAGTGACTGGGCTAAGTCGAAGAGAGCTGGAAGGTGATCTAAGGCTAAGAATCACACGGTCACTGCGGTGCCACAATCGCCAGAGGGAGCTCGCGAACTAGAAGGATCCAGCAGCCACACGAGAGAGCCAAAGGGGGTGCAGTCGGTGGCAACTATTCTTCTTCTCCGACGAGGTGGGGACACCAATTGGAGGAGATGGCTGAAGTAGAGAAATTTTTGTGGTAGTTCTTTTATTCTTCAACTGGGATGTGAATGATTTCAAATTGATAGCAAGGCCGAAATCAAATGGTTCAGTGGACATTATTTTGCTGATTTGGTTCTTGCTTAATTTTTCCCTTTTAATCTTTGGGATGGATTTTTATGTCAAATTGTCTGTTGCTGAGCTGACTGGAATTAGAGCCATGTGTGGCTAGTTGTTTTTGAGCCTAGAGTAGCTATGAACTAATTTAAGGATTTGAGCATATATGAACTAATTAATTGTGGTTAGTGCTAGTTTTGTTTACTTAATATGTTCTATTTTGTCTACTTAGTGCTTGATCACCATTAAGTATGAATTTGGAAAATTTAGATTAACCTTGGAAGAGGGATCTGAATTGGACCATAAGATTAAGTAATGTGGGATTATAATTTATTCTAATTTGCCAATAGGATAGGAATATGCCTATTGGACCCATATAATCATATTAGAGTGAATTTGGACATTTATTGCCTCTTGAGTAAATTAGTTAGGGATAACAATTTTAATTTGAGAGAGGGGTATAAGTGATTGGAAGATACTTATATCCATTAATACTTTAGATTAACAAATTAACAATAAGTGCTTTTAATTGGGTAAATATATGCTCTAAAAACTTAAAATAGGGATTAGCCACTCTAGTTTGTTTTTATCAATTAAAGTTTTTAAATCATTAGATTTGTTTCTTTTGCATTTGTTTAAATTGTCTTTCAATCTCTTTCTTTGATTTACTCAACTTAAATGAAAATGGGAATTTTAATGCCTAATTATCTATTACCTTGAATCTCTGTGGGATGACCTTGATTTACTACTATACTATTCCAACGGCCCGTACACTTGCGGTGCATATTTAAAATTCAGTAGCATCAATAGCACCAGTGGGGAGGAATCAAATTGGAAAGTTGAATATTGAGATTCCCCTAAAGACTCCTCTAGAAGCAAGTCCCAAGAAAAAGAAGAAGACTGACACAGCAACCAGTCGAATGGATGACACACAGTCTTCTGCTCCAGCCAACACATCTTCTCCATCCTTCTTTGGTTCCGCAATGCAAACATTCATGGAGAATATTCTGAAGAGTTTTCATGTGGACATTGCGAATACCAATGCGGAGTTGGTGACGTATATGAATGAGAAGATAGGACAACTTGTGGAGAAGATGGATAAGAGGCACAAAGAGTTGCTAGCTGAACAACGTGCCCAGGGTGAGCTTCTGAGATCCATTGTTGCCAGACTTGATGCTATGGCATCTGAATCCTCTACTCCTGGTCCTTCTGGTATTCCTGAGCCCATACTTGTCCCTGAACCTGGACCCTCTATACCCACTAAGCATAGACCCTCTGAGAGTGGACCTAGCAATTTGTTGTTCTCTATGCCTGACCCTGACACATCCTAGCCTATCCACATTACTACTGATGATCCACCTCAACCTGTTCAGCCAGAGCCCATACCTACTCCCATTGCATCACCTACACGCACCGAGGAGGTGCTTGAGTCTTCACCGGTTGCTACAGAGGAAGTAGAAATTACTTCTCTGGTTCTTTACCCTTCATCTCTAGTGAATCCTCCAGAGGATCTTCAGGCACCGCTAGTGAACCTTCCTAACCCTGAACCATCATCTTCAGATCCTTCAAGTTCAGAAGGTTCATATGAGTCATTGGCATTTCCTGTCACTCCTATCTCAGCAGCCAAGCCACCTACTCCTCCTCATGATTGATTCCACCTTTCCGATGAAGACAAAAAGGGGGAGAAGAGCCTGAGTGATTTTGTAATAAATGGCTGAGTTGATGAATTGAGATTTGGATGTATGGGGTTTTAGGGTGTTTTTTTGTTTTTAAGTTTTTATTTTAAAGTTTGATTATGTATTAAATTCTTCATTATGCAATTTATTTCTTTATGACATTATATTGCATTTTGGGACTAATGTGTTTTCAATTGTGTGTCCAAGGTAAACAAGTTAATATAAGAACAAAAACGTTGAAAGGATCTTTAACAGGCTATTTCAAAAGAATTTTCAAGTTTAAATTGAATAAAAGATTTCATATGAAAAGTATTTGATAAGTATATGCTTGAAAACTAAATTTCAAAAACTTTGTTCAAAATCACCAAGTTTTGTCATCATCAAAAAGGGGGAGAATGTTAGATCCCATATGTTTTGATGATAACAAAGATTGAATCAATGATATGAAAGGATTTGATGACAAACAAATGAATTTGAACAAAGTGGCAAAGCATTACTTGAAGTAA